>OY856413.1:577757378-578304878 GCA_963693085.1 Alisma plantago-aquatica
AAAGACATCCAACAACACCTCCAACTTTATCAGATACTACTCCTCTGGCTACTACTCAACCTCCTCTACACGATCTCTACCTCTTCATGCTCGTCCACCTAAAAAGGGTGTGGGAAACCCATGAGGAGAGATTCCAAATCTTAGTGGGAGTTATAACTCACCACCAATTCTATTATTATCATAGGTAAGATAAACTGATCAGTAGTATAAATATAACTAAGATGAAGCAGGTAATGATTATTAGCAGGAAGGGCAATTACTGTTGAATTGTGAAGCATATTAATAATTTAAAAGGCCTATGGAGAACATGTAAAATTTCTATCAAGAACATTGTATAAAGATCAAGAAAGGCCTCAACCAATGTTTTCATATTTGATCCTATACAATTATACTACATGACTGATTATGTATTTCATTATGCCCTGAGGATTTGAGTCATACCACCCAAATCCAATTGACCACTTGATAAGTTGAAATCGGTGCCACACAAGGTCTAATGGAAGATTCGAAATCCACGACCTCACTACACCTCTTGGTCAGCACAAGAGAAAGCATTATAGAGACATATCAGTCAACTGCAACAATGACATAGTCAAGATTAGGGATTGGCTCACGCATGTCCATCCACATGTATAATTATAACTATCCCACCTTGGTACAGGTACAATGCTAGAAGAATAGGCTCACACATGGTCGTTCCAACAAAAGAAGTGGATCGTGCATGGCCATCCATATCACAATGATATCGTCTCACACATGGCCATCTCACACATCATGTATTTAAGGATATAAGAAATTACTCGACATGTACCCCGCATATTCAAAAATATGCACTCTGAGTTCAACTTGTTTCACCATCCAACAATAAAGCTGACACTAGAATGGATCTATGGCACATGACCACTACACTATTGGATTTCACTTGATTAGTTAGATCAATTTAAACATCTTTAAACATCAATAAAGTTACAACGTATAAACTCTAAACAAGATCTACATAAATAGGGCATAGATCATCACCAGAACACAATGAAACATAGTAGGTGGGATCTCATCACATCATCACTTTATGCTTGTTATTGATTATATGTCCATCTCAAGGACCAATGTCCATCACAAGGACCATGTCCATCAAATCATAACCACCATAGCTCATACTTGGCTATGTACATCAATCAATATCACCTTCATGGTTGGAAACTAATAATAAGAAGGCAAAGCATCATCATCTCATAGAAGTCATGGTATACATTTACATCATACATTTTACATCATAGCAATTATGGTTTCACTTCTCCTGATTAGGGTTTATAGGGTTGGATCAACAACCACCTCTAGATCATCACTTCCTTCATCATCATGAAGTATTATTAGAAGATGTGGAAACATATTTCTATGATGATTAAGAAACATGTAAAGAGAGAGTTTACTTTCAACATCATACTCATGATTATGCCATAGGGTATCACATCACACCATGTAACCCTAGAATCAACAAGATGCATCACTACACATCACATAAGGTATCAGTTAGGATTAGGATATCTGTTAGGGTTAGGGTATCAGTTAGGGTTAGGGTATTGATTAATCCTAGGTATCGGGAAACCAACCTAAGATAGGGTATCAGCCACATTACTAAGGTAGGATATCGGTTTGTCATCACTAGGTATCGGGCACCACAAATGATATTTATTTAGAGGTACATGAGAAAGTGTATCAGTTGTACAATCTCATAGGGTAGCGGACTTAGTATCCCTTTAGAAATCGAACACCTTCACCATCATGGGATATTGGTCATACCAACAACTAGGGTATCAACCTCAAGGATCACCAAGCGATATTGACCATACCAACGAATAGGGTATTGGCCTCAAAGATCACCAATGGATATCGGCCACTAGGGTTTAGAGAGTATCGGCTAAACCTCAAGGGAGATGTTTCCCTCTTCAACTCTAGGTGTATCGAGCTGCATGTGTGTCGAATCATATGCATATCAGATTAAGGTTACCCATGTCAACTTCCATACTCAACTAAAAGCATGTAGATTCAACACTCTTGCTCACTATTCATCACTAGATCATAACACACCTCATCATGGTGGGTATATCGATTTAGATAAAAGAATATTAGTTTAGCATCTCAGATTGCATTGCATATCAGTTTACCATATCATATCGATTTAGTCATCTTCTACCTCAAGATGACGATACTAATAAGGTAAAAGAAAGGTGCATCTCATGGAAGCAACTTAGCAAGGTTATATTCTCAAAAATATAGAACGTAAGGATACCAAGAATAGATACTAATAGGCAAGGAATAACAAGCTAAGGATACCAAGCAAGGTAACAAGTAAAAAGGTGACAACGACAAAGAGGGTTTAGAGTTATATAACCCGCCTCAAGAACAACCACCAACCTCTAAGATCCTAGGTTAACCTCCAAGATCATGAACTCAAGGTTGAGGGAGAAGATCCTCCAAGCACAACACCTCCAAGAAGGAAGATATAACTGAGGATAAGACTGCAAAAGAGAGAAAAAAAGGTACCAAGGTCCATGGCTGAGAAGAAGAAAGAAGAAGAAAAAGAAAGCTAGAAAACCATGGCTTACCAAAGAAGAAGATGAAAGAGAGCACCACAAGATTTTGGCTCGCTCACCAAGATCTAAGGGAGAGTGCTCTTCAAGCTCAAGGTCGGACACCAAGGAGAGAAAGTAAGGATCACTAAAAGGGTTCTCTTGTATGGGAAGAAAGGGGTATTTATACATGGCCGATGAGATAGAGAGAGAGCAAGGGGAAGGTGTCACCACCTTCGAATCCTAGAAGACACATGTCCAAGAATAATGGCCACATGCCATGCCATAAAACAAGGTAATATGACTTATGTATTGCCCACTTGGTAACTAAGGAAGGTCAAGGTTGATACACTCATCCATCCCCTTCACAAAATGATAGGGATGAAACCCTATGTCACAAATTGATATGGTACATCTCTAGAGTCTCCACAAAATGATATGGTGATCCTCAAGGTACTACCAAACTGATAGGATATCCCTCAAGACACCCTCAACCGATATCAATCCTCCTCAAGGCAACCACAAATCGATATCAGGTCTCTTCAAGGCTCTCAAGCCTGAGACAACACTCTTACGAGCAAAGCACACCTCAAACATGTTCCCAAAACATCACCAAGGATTTCACCACTCAACCAAGGCCAAAACAAGGTGCCCAACACTTCCTTCCTCCTCTAGATGATGTCAAGAGAGAGAAGAAACTCTCTAGAGGTAGCAAACTTGCACATCAACCCCTATTCTAGGTTAATTGCAAGTTTGCACCAAACCTCTCCACAAAACACTAGCAAGAAACAAGCTCAAACAAGGAACACAAACCTCCAACATGCCCTTATTACATCTTAGATTATTAGAACAATGATCTAAGAAACACTCTTAAGCAAAACAAATAGGGTTAACCCAAAACGTGGGTCAGGGTCCTTGCAATTATCATGTGTTTAGACTTGTATTTATAATTTATTATGTTAAATATTTTATGTTGTAGATATCTATGTCATGCTCCATCACCACAATCTTGAGACAATGCTCTATTGCACTATCATGTTGTCTCCATACTGTCGTTGCCTCAAGTACTAGCTACTACCACAATTTGTTTTATACCGATGAAGAATTTGAGTATATGTGGGTGTACCAATTTTATTTTGAAGATAAACCACCACCTAACTTTATATGGGCCTTGATTCCTCAAAGGAGTCAGAAGACAAAAAGTCATCATATCCTACCATAAATATTGGACCACCTCCTAGTTTAGAACATGTAACACCCTGTGATGACCCCAATTTTACGATTATGATACCCAATATATTATTTGAAGACCATGAGCTTCATGTAGATGATGATACCAAATGAAGGAATTGGTTACTCAATTATTGTATATTTCCACCCAAAAAGTGTAACTATATATGCAATTGACAAATAGAACATTAATTGAGTGCAAGTATGATGAATAGGTTTGTTTAATTGTTTGGGTACATATGAGTCCATGGGACCCGTTTAATAGTACCAATGGACTCAAGTGATATATTAATGAACCTTGAGGTATTAGTATCATAACAAGTGTTCTGGACTTGTAGGATCAAGAATTAGGATGATCATATAAAGTCTTTTGAGATTTATTTTATTAAGATTTGAGGATTAATTGAATTTATATAAGGTTATTTGAGGAGTTTAGTTAGATGACAAATGTTGGGATTTTGAGTTCAAACTTGGTTATATGGGGCTTTGTTTGATGAGGAACCCATGATTCAAATTTCATTTGAATCGGAGGGTTGTACTAGAAGATATAAATGTTTGAATTTATTGATATATGACTTAAATGCCTTGCCAAACCTTGGTCATCTGGTTATTTGAGAATTATCAAACGATGTGACATTGATATGTCACAGAGCCTTTTGAACTATGGGCGCAACTGCATTCTTTTCGCTTACGTTTATGTCATGCTCACGCTGGCCAACCCTTTGCTTGATCACAGCCCAAAGCCTGGAAGCGTGGCCTGATCGAGCACACTTTGGGAGGTTGTTTGGATGTGACGGCCCTAACTCCGTCTCCTACCTCCGAACATTTCGGATCAGGGGATTGACTAGACCGGAGTTTTGAGTGTCAGAGTGCCCAATGGCACTACTAGCCCTACCTCACAACAACTGTCAATATCACACCCGGCATCACCTGCGATGGTGTCGAGGATCTGCAAGTCTTCCCTCATCCAATCTGGATGCCTGGAACCCACCCCCGATGGCCACAGCCTAAAGTCTAGCCACCACGATTCTTCACTGTATTCGAGTCATTAGATCTCAACTCGCCATAATCTGCATATCTGACTCCTCTGCCCTGCGCCCCGCCTAGTCTAGTAGTCTGTAACGTCAGGGATCACAGTCGCGGCTAATGACTGTCTCCTCCCTGTCAGCAAACCCCAGCCGCGATGGCGCCCTCCTGAACCATGGTACTCGACCTCCCTTTGCCCCGCCAAGACCGGTAGCACCCTCCCTGCCTGGTGCTCACCCACCAACCTCCATCATCGCACCTCCTACTCCTACTCCTCCTACCATCCCCCTCTGCAACACTATTGACGGCGACTCCAATGTGGGGACAGATCCCAAAGTGACGGGCACAACAATTCCAAACCACGCATCGAACCTGAAGGATCCAGATCCCATTTCTCCTCCATTCGTGTCTTCCTCCTCTACCGTGACTCCAAGTCATCTTCTGTTGGCATGGAGACTACGCTCATCTGTACCCAACCTCACGGTGATGGTCAGGGCAGAGCAGACGCAGTCGGTGTTCTCTGGTACTCCGTCCGTCCCCTTCCACCCTTGTTGGGATGTCTGCTGGTGAGGAGAGAACAAAGGAGGAGGACAAGCTCCAGAACATGCCGCAGTTCCATCTCCTTCGGCGGCGCCCATGCTTCCCTCGCGGCGGCTGCTCCCTTCACATGACGGTGCTCACACTGGAGCAGAAGCGCACAGAAACGCGTGTGTCCTGGGGAACAAAAAGAAGGAATCAGGCATATCTTTTGACAACCCAACCTAAAAGTTGGTCCAATCTTTGAATCGGCCGGCCCCCACCTGAAGACCTGGCTGAGGCAGCAAGCTACGCCTACTGTTGGGCAATGTGGCACTCATCCGGGTACCTTGCTGGCTTCATCCAACGGCTCTGGTCATTCCAAAAAGGTATATAGATGTTTATTTTGCAGAAATACATTGAAACTTAGAAAATGCCTAAGAAATAGCCCCCTTACCCTAAAAATGCTCCAAAAATACCAGCAGACTCAGAAAAATGCCTACCTTATTATAAAACACCTAGATCAGACCATTGAAGTAGTAATATTCATGGTTTTTAAATTATTAGATGATGTTTCTTTTAGGGTTCATTAAATTAAATAAATAGTATGCAGCTGATATTAATTCTCAAAAAATTGTCCTAGAACCTTAATGATGATATACATCCATATTTAGACTCTGATCTAAGTAATATATCTATATAATAGGTCATTTTCTATTAATGACTTTTTAGATTCTTTTAATCCCATTTTAATTCTAGGAAATGGACTATGCATCAGAAAATTATGAAATCTGAACCAGACCTCTAAAATGACTGTATGATCAGTAAAAAAATATTAGACACCATCTTAACATCAGTTTGAGCTAGGTTTGACCAAAACCCTAATTTAGACCTAAAATATCATTAATAATGGTGAGCATTGTATTAATGATGATTAATTGTTATTAACCAGGTGATGACCAGATATCTAGTTGAGCAAGAATGATTAAAAATCTCTGAACTCAGGTACGTGGGATTTATTAAGTATAAGACTAGTTTTCTGGTTGCATATGATATGTAATATCTTGAATGCTCGTATTTGATTATGATTGCTTGGTTGAACTAGTATGAGTTATACTTCGCCAAACCTAATAGATCATAAATGAGTATGATGGGTTGTAGCTACTAGAGCACATAGCCTAGTGTGGATGTATGTTGCCTCACATGGATGTATGATTCCTTGGCCCATGTTAGATGTATGATGATACTATATTGCCCACACTAGATGTAAGTCAAGTGCAAGTATGTGTAGTACAACCGCATCAAAGTGAATGTAATAAAAGGGATGTTTACCTGATTATCGCTTTAAATAATGTTTTCTTTTACTCTTTCTTTATCAAGATTATTTCAATTATGCAAGCATATTAGTATGTATCTTTCTACCCACGTGCACAACACCTTGTGTGTTGATTCGTTGTTTGACGTATGTTTTAGGTTTAGAGCTAGCTTGGGATAAAAGATGAGAAGTGAGCAGTTGTCCAGGTTGTACCTATTGTCTAAGATCCTAGTTTAGCATACATGTTCATAGACTATAGAATCTTCATTCAATGTGTAACTGTAAATCATTGTGTAATAATTCATGTTGTATAAATATACATGTTGAATGTTGAGAATGTTATGGTTGTATGTTCATGTATGCGTATTATGCTTCCGCATCGCTTTCTGATATGATTGGATGATGTTTTCGGATTCTGACATCTCATTCCCAATAGGGTTTGGAGAAATAAAAATCTGGGGACGTCACAGTTGGTATCAGAGCCTGAACAATAGCTACACCTGACATTTGCTCACCATGAAACATAAAATCTTGATCTCACCTTTCACTTTAAATCCTAGAAACTTAGTAAGTTGTTCTATAGGAATAAGGTTTGACTTAGCCTCTAAGTTAGAACCTAGATGTTCGAGAACTAGGTTTAGACAAGTGTGTGAAACCCTTTCCATATAGAGCTCATATGTATTGGGTAGCTACACTAGTCTACATCTCGTTCTCACCATTTCACTAGGTGACATAGCACTAGACTATCTACTGTGTGTGGGACACTCGATTTTGCTGATTTGGTTTTGTTTTCCAATCGGCTCGAGCCTCGACAGTTTTCTCTGACGTCCGTCTTCTCGGAGAAAAACTATATAATATTTTATTATATATATGTAAATATGAAATGTGTCCCTCACACTGGAGAGTAGTTAGTGTTCATGTAACCTAAGTGAAAGGGAGTGACATCAGTCTTCTAGATTAGATGTCTAGAGCCCCATAAGGTTATGTGATAGATAGATAAAAGAAAGATGAAGTAAATAAGTATATAGAATCTTACCTAAGTTGATCTATGATGGTATAAGTTTCCTTATATAGGTTTAAGTTGTATACTTGTTGAATCCAATTTTGTAGAATTTATGCAAAATCTTGATGATGAAAGTACATTCCCTTTTCCTACTTAAGATAAGCTAAGTTAAGATAGAGATGAGTGTGCATGAGCCTCAAGCTCTTATACAAGGAGGTTATCTAGTGGTAGGATGAGATATGTGGTGAACTCTAGAGAGAGTAAGACCCACAGGGAGAAGGTCATAGGACCTAGCCTCCAATATATGAGATATGTGTTAAAAAAAAATGTCCTACACTAGATTTCTCTCGAGTGTTGAGTTGAGTCCTTATGCATGATTCAAATCTATATGTGAGAATTGGGTAAAATAAAAGGATGGGTAGATGACCCATATGATAAAGTCAATCCTTTGGCTGTGTTAGGTCCTAGCTAGAGTGACATATTTTGTGAATCTCATCATTAGTTGCAAGTGAGGTAATATATGAACTCTAGTTATGAGAGTATGATGCTTTGTGCAAAATATACTCAAAATACATGTTCTCCCTTCTTCTTCTCTTTCTTAATATATGATGATAGAAACCTCACTTGAGCTATATAGATGATTTATATATGAGGAGTCACTCGTATAAGCTTGACCTATTCTATATTTTTCCCCTATATCATACATGTAGTGCCCAAGATTGAAATCATGATAAGTTTGACTTTAAAATATTCTCTTCCCCTTCTCATGAAACATGAAAGATATGATGCTGAGATCATGGGATAAACTTAGTATATTTTTTTTTCCTTCGCATAATACATGCAAGACATAAAAAGTTGAACTCATGAACTTGATATAGGATAAGAATTACAAACACTATAAGAGAATACTATGAACTTGATATAGAGATATTTTTGAATCATAGGATATATGATCAGAAATATAGTTGTAACTTTGATCCTTATCAATGTATGATTCTAAGTTGAGTATGAATATCACACCATAGGGTGAAACCCTAATGGTCAAACATGTTACGTAAGCCCTTCTTAAGTAGAAAAAAAAATCTAATATCAAAGATGAAGATAAATCTCCTCTAATGCTGAAATCATTGTAAGATATTAATGATGTTAGATTTGAATGATCTGAATACCATGGCATAAACGAATTCCTCTTGAACTTTAAAGGTATGAACAAAACCCGTGTCCTTAGGGGTGATGTAATCGTAAAATATCATAATTTCATGTTATGGCTAAGACTTTAAGTGATGCTTCCATATATATATGGTAGGGTGGACACACCCAAGAATCTCTAGACCCTACGCTGACAACTTAGAGTGCATGCAACTATGGAGGTCTTAGAACCTAAGCAATGATGATGTATATGAAGTTGAACTCCTAAATAGCCTCTTAAGGATGAGATTGGTTGAATTCTGAGGACTAAATTCCATATAAGATGGGGTGAATGTGATGACCCCAATTTTACGATTATGATACCCAATATAGTATTTGAAGACCATGAGCATCATGTAGATGATGATACCAAATGAAGGAATTGGTTACTCAATTATTGTATATTTCCACCCAAAAAGTGTAACTATATATGCAATTGACAAATAGAACATTAATTGAGTGCAAGTATGATGAATAGGTTTGTTTAATTGTTTGGGTACATATGAGTCCATGGGACCTGTTTAATAGTACCAATGGACTCAAGTGATATATTAATGAACCTTGAGGTATTAGTATCATAACAAGTGTTCTGGACTTGTAGGATCAAGAATTAGGATGATCATATAAAGTCTTTTGAGATTTATTTTATTAAGATTTGAGGATTAATTGAATTTTATATAAGGTTATTTGAGGAGTTTAGTTAGATGACAAATGTTGGGATTTTGAGTTCAAACTTGGTTATATGGGGCTTTGTTTGATGAGGAACCCATGTTTCAAATTTCATTTGAATCGGAGGGTTGTACTAGAAGATATAAATGTTTGAATTTATTGATATATGACTTAAATTCCTTGCCAAACCTTGGTCATCTGGTTATTTGAGAATTATTAAACGATGTGACATTGATATGTCACAGAGCCTTTTGGACTTTGGGCGCAACTGCATTCTTTTCGCTTACGTTTATGTCATGCTCACGCTGGCCAACCCTTTGCTTGATCACAGCCCAAAGCCTGGAAGCGCGTCCTGATCGAGCACACTCTGGGAGGTTGTTTGGATGTGACGGCCCTGACTCCGTCTCCTACCTCCGATCATTTCAGATCAGGGGATTGACTAGGCCGGAGTTTTGAGTGTTAGAGTGCCCAATGGCACTACTAGCCCTACCTCACAACAACTGTCAATATCACACTTGGCATCACCTGTGATGGCATCGAGGATCTGCAAGTCTTCCCTCATCCAATCTGGATGCCTGGAACCCACCCCCGACAGCCACAGCCTAAAGTCTAGCCACCATGATTCTTCACTGTGTTCGAGTCATTAGGTCTCAACTCGCCATAATCTGCAGATCTGACTCCTCTGCCTTGCGCCCCGCCTAGTCTAGTAGTCTGTAACGTCAAGGATCACAGTCGCGGCTAATGATTGTCTCCTCCCTGTCAGCAAACCCCAGCCGCGATGGCGCCCTCCTGAACCATGGTACTCGACCTCCCTTTGCCCCGCCAAGACCGGTAGCACCCTCCCTGCCTGGTGCTCACCCACCAACCTCCATCATCGCACCTCCTCCTCCTGCTCCTCCTACCATCCCCCTCTGCAACACTATTGACGGCGACTCCAACGTGGGGACAGATCCCAAAGTGACGGGCACAACAATTCCAAACCAGGCATCGAACCTGAAGGATCCAGATCCCATTTCTCCTCCATTCACGTCTTCCTCCTCTGCCGTGACTCCAAGTCGTCTTCTATTGGCATGGAGACTACGCTCATCTGTACCCAACCTCACAGTGATGGTCAGGGCAGAGCAGATGTAGTCGGTGTTCTCTGGTACTCCGTCCGTCCCCTTCCACCCTTGCTGGGATGTCTGCTGGTGAGGAGAGAACAAAGGAGGAGGACAAGCTCCAGAACATGCCGCAGTTCCATCTCCTTCGGCGGAGCCCATGCTTCCCTCATGGCGGCTGCTCCCCTCACACGATGATGCTCATACTAGAGCGGAAGTGCACAGAAACGCGTGTCTCGGGGAACAGAAAGAAGGAATCGGGCATATCTTTTGACAACCCTACCTAAAAGTCGGTCCAATCTTTGAACCGGCCGGCCCCCACCTGAAGACATGGCTGAGGCAGCAAGCTACGCCTACTGTTGGGCAATGTGGCACTCATCCGGGTACCTTGCTGGCTTCATCCAACGGCTCTGGTCATTCCAAAAAGGTATATAGATGTTTATTTTGCAGAAATACATTGAAACTTAGAAAATGCCTAAGAAATAGCCCCCTTACCCTAAAAATGCTCCAAAAATACCAGCAGACTCAAAAAAATGCCTACCTTATTATAAAACACCTAGATCAGACCATTGAAGTAGTAATATTCATGGTTTTTAAATTATTAGATGATGTTTCTTTTAGGGTTCATTAAAAATAAATAAATAGTATGCAGCTGATATTAATTCTCAGAAAATTGTCCTAGAACCTTAATGATGATATACATCCATATTTAGACTCTGATCTGAGTAATATATCTATATAATAGGTCATTTTCTATTAATGACTTTTTATATGCTTTTAATCCCATTTTAATTCTAGGAAATGGACTAAGCATCAGAAAATTATGAAATCTGAACCAGACCTCTAAAATGACTGTATGATCAGTAAAAAAATATTAGACACCATCATAACATCAGTTTGAGCTAGTTTTGACCAAAACCCTAATTTAGACCTAAAATATCATTAATAATGGTGAACATTGTATTAATGATGATTAATTGTTATTAACCAGGTGATGACCAGATATCTAGATGAGAAAGAATGATTAAAAATCTCTGAACTCAGGTACGTGGGATTTATTAAGTATAAGACTAGTTTTCTGGTTGCATATGATATGTAATATCTTGAATGCTCGTATTTGATTATGATTGCTTGGTTGAACTAGTATGAGTTATACTTCGCCAAACCTAATAGATCATAAATGAGTATGATGGGTTGTAGCTACTAGAGCACATAGCCTAGTGTGGATGTATGTTGCCTAACATGGATGTATGATTCCTTGGCCCATGTTAGATGTATGATGATACTATATTGCCCACACTAGATGTAAGTCAAGTGCAAGTATGTGTAGTACAACCGCATCAAAGTGAATGCAATAAAAGGGATGTTTACCTGATTATTGCTTTAAATAATGTTTTCTTTTACTCTTTCTTTCTCAAGATTATTTCAATTATGCAAGCATATTAGTATGTATCTTTCTACCCACGTGCACAACACCTTGTGTGTTGATTCGTTGTTTCACGTATGTTTTAGGTTCAGAGCTAGCTTGGGATAAAAGACGAGAAGTGAGCAGTTTTCCAGGTTGTACCTATTGTCTAAGATCCTAGTTTAGCATACATGTTCATAGACTATAGAATCTTCATTCAATATGTAACTGTAAATCATTGTGTAATAATTCATGTCGTATAAATATACATGTTGAATGTTGAGAATGTTATGGTTGTATGTTCATGTATGCGTATTATGCTTCCGCATCGCTTTCTGATATGATTGGATGATGTTTTCGGATTCTAACATCTCATTCCCAATAGGGTTTGGAGAAATAAAATCTGGGGACGTCACACACCCATTCTAAAGAAGCAGAAAAAGACAATCACTCCTTCAACATCTAAAGGAAGACAGGACGGTTCGGTCATAAGCATTGGACCATAGTGATATGGTGAGTGATATTAGTTATTATTGAAAGAAATACTGTATCAAGGGCTCAAACTTGTATTTATTTATTGTGTTGAACATTTTTATTTTGTAGATGTTGATGTCGCGCTCCATGGTCGAAGAAGCCACGTATGTTACTCATGAAGAGGACACCAAAAAAGTCTTTGCGGTCTTATGGGTAGAGTATGATGACTTCTACATGGGGTTGTATGAGCCAGAGAAACTGTACAAAGATCTGTTATACTTTGGGATATGGTCATCTCTTATGATGGTACTACCAAACACATGTGCAACAATTATATTGTGTAGTTTTAATATGTTGCATGATGCATCTATGTGCAGAACTATGAATCATGTTGAACAATGTTCAAGAGGATTCATAGTTTTGTACATAGATGCATCATCTACAACATATTCAAACTGCAAAATAGAATTGTTGCACATGTGTGTAATAGTACCATCATAAGAGATGACTATATCCTAAAGTATAGCCATTATATCTTTGAACAATGTCCCTGGATCATACAACCCCATGCACTAAGTTTTTTTTTGTAATATTTTGTAAGGTCTACTGCAATTATGTAATAGAATTATACATCTTTTTGTTGCCTACAATATTGTGTAAGTCTACTGCAAATATGTTAGATTTTTGGAAGAGTTAAACTGTGATGTGTATTGGAAATGTAAATTAAAGAAACACCATATAGTTTTTGTAAGAGTTGACTGGAATGTGGATTTTGATGTGTATTTGAACAAAATGTTGAAGTATATTCGCATGTTTGTGCATGTTTTGTATATATGATTGTTTTTTCTTGCAAAGTTGACAACTTGTTGTTAAGCCGTGATTCTTGTAGAGAGCCTACTGTTATTAAGAGCTTTTAATTCTGAAGGACATTGGCTCCAAGTAGGTATTTGCAGGTATGGACAACAGGTCTGCATGCCTACTGTAAAAAGATAAACATATACATTTATAGTCAGTTATTTATAAAAAAACTGACTACATAGACATTCCTCATCGGTGAAATGACAATAACTGAGGACAAATACTTCTTTTTTCATTGTTCATTACTAATAAAAAACTTCTCTATCAATTTTTCTTTATAACAACTGACGTGGCACGTACTAACCATCGTCAGTGTCATTGCATAACTGACATGATATGTGCTAGAGAAACCGATATTTCAATAGTTGATGTGCTTCATGTCGTCAATTTGATTGTAACCACTAATAGACAATGAAAGAAACATTGTTGGATAAGCTGACTAACAAAAAATGTGCTTATTTTTAGTGTCACCCATTTAGGCGTCTGTCAATAACTGGCGTTATAAATCTCAAATACCCAATATTGTATCCCCATTTTGTAGTAGTGGTGTCAGAGAAGCAACAAAGATTATCTTTAATCTTGAAAGTATCCTATTCACCCATATTTTTCAAGTACCAGATGAGATGGTTGTTGTTCTCAACCTAGCATGCTTATCCCATAGTCTTTATTCACCAATGCAAAGAAAACCATGTTTCTCTCTTCCAGTATCCAATAGAAGTTAGTTTCACATTACTTTTCACAAAATTGAGTTCTAGATCCAAATACAATATTCATAATGTGAACTCAAAGTTTGTGATAATATACAAATATTTTGGTGGGTATTTACAGAGGTATTTAAAATAAGGAGGCAAGTGAAAACATAGATTCAACAAGACTCCTAGATCTATATCTTTCAGTTCGATGTTAGGCCAACTTCTGTAATCATGACATTACACTTGATAGAGTAAAACATTATTCCCTGATGAATAATTCATATGTTTAGAAAAATTCAACCAAATCAATATGTCAAGATCTAATATCTATGATAGATCATTCTAATTATTTATAAAATTATAGTTAGACAAAATATTCTTGCTTAAACATTTTTTTCCCATTGGGAATCGCTTATATGTTCTTGAACCACTACACCAGAGTCAATGTAAAACAACTAAAATAAATGAGGAAGAGACTGATACATAACATATTTGACTTTGAAAAATATATAAGTGAACATAATCAAATAGATATTATTTTGTTGGTTCCTGGGACACTGGATCATCATTGAAACTATCCATATCACTAAAATGATCTAGTTTTATAAACATTAGGCTCATAAATCCTAAGTACAACCAATATTTAAACTCACATCATCAATGTTCACAACTATTTAAGTATCCAAAACATCATATTGTGTGTGCTTAATTTGTTATGTAAAAGGAACGATACAAGTTCCAAGGATGTAGATGAAAAGGCTCTAGTTTCATAAAAATCAGGTTCCAATATTTGTCACCCTCACAAAGGTCGAGGATGTAAATGACAAGTCTCTCACCCTATCAAGATCACCCATCCAGGGTACTAGGGCCTGGATTGATAGTCTAGGCATAAAATGAAAATATAATACATGTTGAATTGTTATATGATGGTCACCATTGGGAATAATCCAGTAGATTTGATTTGAAATCCTCCACTTGGATATTTTTCTAAGAAAAAAAATAATAGAATATACAGAGGAAATGCTTTCTTGAAGTCAATAATAGTACTAGAGAGTAAGATTCATAGTTGTAAATTGTTCTCAATTCACAATGCTAATGGAAGAAGGCTTAGTAATGCATATACTTCAACTATCAGAATTTAATGGTGGGATAAATTTACATGATGGAATTCTTCCCTATCAAGATATTTTCACCATGACCCCATATAAGATTGAGAAGGGGAGAATGATTTTTCTCATCTTCAAAAATTGTTTCTAGAGCTAATCATGCAATTCTTTCAAATCCAGAGGTTCATCGTACTCTGGCAACTTTACGTAAGGCAGAGTTTGGTTTTTTGGGGGTGATAGTGGATCTCTATAGTAAGGATAACTAACCAAACGACTCACTTTTGGTGCCTTCCCTTGATCAATTTTGCCCAATTCTTTTGTATATACAACATTCCATATTAAGGGAAAACAAATACCAAATATGTGGCACAAAAGGAACCAATCCCACTTTAAATTTTGTCAAAACATACTTCAGACTATAAAAATGTCGTAGTATGATTTTTTATTATAGAAAATTTCATCAGTCCCCAATAAAAATCTCTATAAATTTGATAAATAGAGTCAATAACCTTGAAGGAAGTTGGCATACTAGTTCATATGGATATTGTTCACAATTGAATTCATAAGATTTAACTTGACAATATATCAAAGAAACTTGTCTTTCCATCCATCCATCTTTCTTTTCAATCTATCAACAAGAGCAAAACAAAGAAATTTAGTAAGTCTACCTACTCCAAATGATAGACACGAGGATTCCCTACTAGTTGATTCAAAACATCTAACATAGTCTCTACTTCAACAGAGGGATTCTCAAACACTTGGAAAATCTCAATAGTAGAAGAAAGACATCAAAAAATCTTGATAAATAGCGTTTCTTTCACCGCATAACAAAATATGGTCATATAAAAAAATATCAGATCAATTAAGGAGCTAATGTTTTATATTACTAAGGATTTTTGTATCAATAATTCTTTTGAATAGAGAGGTAAATCCTTCCATAACCAAAACAAAATGGTAAGGAGATAAAGGGTCTATCTACCTAAAATCATTATGCGGTTTACAATATTCAATATGTTCCTGACTAGAAATAAGTCAAAGCCACTAGTACATTAAATTACTTGTATATTGTTGATTCACCTAACTAAAAATGGATATAAGTTATCAAAACTATACAATTTTATTCTTTATTTACATTGGCTTGAATACACATCTTCATAGAAATATTCATCTTGAAATCCATAATTCATTAGTGAAACAGTAATGAGGAAAAATATTATACTATATGGGTAAGAGAAGAGAACAATAGTACAAAGTTGACACTGATCTATTAAAAAAACTAGCACAAAATTTGTAAAACTCATGTTTTGCATATAGGTATAATGCACTTGTGTCAGAGAGAATGTTTAGTGATAACATCAAATTCTTACAATCTAGAAATTTTGGTTCCTGGGGCTACTTCATTTTGTGGTTATATCATTTTCCTAAGCTTCCTTTTATGTGCAACAACCTTAAATATGGTAAAGTCATCCATATTTAGTCCAAGTACTTTGGCCCCACAAGCCTTGACAATTTTATTTCCATGGAAATGGCATGTGTTCTTCGAATACTACCTCTACAAAAAAAAGGGATACTTCACAATATGCATGATAGATAACAATATTGCAGACATACCAAAACCTTGTGACAATTTTCAACAAAATGGGAGCAATTAGATCATGTACATAAAAGGAGAAGGAAATAAAAATATTGCCAGACATGCAGAACTTGATATAACTTCATGGGAATTGGAAACAAAATGAGAAAATCTCAGCCTATTTCTTCTTAATGGAACTATTGTTTGGCCATGTTTAGAAAATACAAAATAAGCACCTTTGCCTCAATTGAAACTATTAGTTTTGAAGAGAACTTTGTTGACCTAATAGTTATACATTCTCCATATTTTGATGATAATTCAACCATTCCATTCATATGTATCTAATATGTCTATTTGAAATTGATTTCAGGTATTAGGTACATGAAAAGGATGAATTGAATGAAGCCCTAGCTTGACCAAATACAAGCCAAAATTAATGCAAATGCACTTTTGTGGTAAATGCCATAAATTACTTAGGACAATTTTATAGATCATGTGTATTGTTGTTATGACTAATAACTAAGCTGAGAAGAATATAAATGCACTTAAAACGAATATCTAAGAACTTTTATAGCAATTTCTAAAATTCATCACAGTCACTTTTGTCGACCAAGTTTCACTCACATGAAACTCGACCATCACCCTAGATGGGTCTTGGAAACCGCAAGGGTTAGCTGAGTTTACCCTAGCATAAACTCGACAAACACCCTACACATGAAAAATTATTTTAATTCGTCAGCCAAGTTTCATCCAAGATAAACTTGACCGACAACTCCAAATTGATTTTTTGTAGAGTTTTAACGATCGAGTTACCTTTATTGAAACTTGACTGACCGCATTGTGCGGAATGTGCAAAAAAAGTTTTTCTAACTATTGGAATGTTGCAAAACTCAAAAATAGATCTGTTGCAGCACCCCAAATGGCTATAATTCATTTCTATGTGCACCTACTAGCTAGTAGACATCCCAACTACAAATATGTCTCCTTGTACTTCATTCCAAGTTTGCTTCTTATGATCCTATGCTATAGTTTTTTTTATTTATGAGAGAACTACCCCGGTAGAAGTGCCACAATCGTGACCCCCCCAGATAGCGTAAACTCTCGGGGTATGAGAGGGTGTGGTCCGGTCACCCCCCTCCCGTGCCCAATCAAATTTGTGTTACTTTTCACAGAGCGCCTTTGGCATGATTCGAACCCGGGTCCTTCATCTGGACTTATCAAGTCGTAACCAGCTGGGATACTCTGGTCGGACATCCTATGCTATAGTTGAGTGGTTTAAACTACTAAGAGACCCTTTCTCTCTCTAGCTTACTATAGAGTAACACCAATCCAAGTGAGATAGGTTATTTGTGAGAGAGGTGTTTCAATATACTCCTTGTGAAGCTCTCAAGTCCCTTTCCCAGTCCCTTTCTCTCAAAGAAAAGATGGTGAAAGCTTCCCCTTGGTGAAGGTGAAGTTGAAGGCCAAGAGAAGAGCCAGTAATTTCTTCATGTCCAAAGACTTGTTGATAGAGTAGATCTCCTTGGTGAAGGTGTCTAGCGTGTTGCAAAAGTAGGTATGTCCTTGTAGAAGTAGAAGAATATTGCTCTAGGATAGGTAAGTCCTTGTAAGTTTATTGACTCCTTTGATCCTTAATAGGAAGGCTAGATATCCTTCTCCTAGAAAAATAAGGTTATATTGTGTCACTTATAATGAATTATAAGAAGTTTTCAGTGGTTGAAAATCCAAGGGATTGACCCTTCTAGGTAGTTATCATAGTTTGGAGTTTGGAACACTTTAGATAGCTTGTGTTCTTATTCTTATTCAATCCCTCTCATCCTTTCTATGTATTTTTAGTTGTACTCAAATTCCATATATGCAACCTCATCCCATGATATAATTTGAAGGTCTAATTAATTTGGTTTAAGTGTTTTAGCTCTATTCAACCACCACCTCTAGAGCCCATTGACCCAACAAGTGGTATCAAAATAGGTCTTCTCCAAGCAAGTACTTATACGAGATGAGAAAACGGGTGAGAATTTGTTGGGTTCCCTCAACATAGAAGGAGGATTAACTATGTGTCCCCCTCATATTCGATGACACAAACTTACTCTATTAGAGGAGAAGGATGAATTTCTACCTTCAAGGGGTGATCTACGAGATGTGGAGAGTGGTTTCTTCTCCATACAACAATCTGGAGGGACACATGGCTACTTGGAATGAAGTTGCCACTGATAAGGCTAATCTCAACACCAAGGCAATAAGCATCATCTACTCATCCCTTACTCCCAACGAATCCAACTAAATCTCCACTTGGGATACAACTCATGAGATATTGTATAAGCTTTGTGTTACCTATGAAGGCACCAATCAAGTCAAGGATTTAAAGGTCTACATGTTCAATGACTTGCTTGCAAACTTCAAGATGGGAAGGAAAGAAAGAATTGTCGAGATGTATTCTAGGCTCAACACCATTGTGAATGGGCTTGCATATTGAGGAATACATATGGACCAATGGAAGGTCAACTCAAAGATTCTTAGATCTTTTCCCAAGAGGTGGCAATTCAAGGTGAACTCCATTGAAGAAACAAGAAGCCTAAGTGATATTTCTACCAAAGAGATTGTTCGGAATCTCTAATATTTTGAAGTTAGGATTGACAAGCAAGAACAAGAAGACAAGCTAGAAGAGACAGAATCTGTCACATCCTCATTTTATTTAGGTATGTAATTTCAAGTAGTATATTTTTACACTCATTTAGTAGATCAGAATGCCTAATCTGATGTCTATGCCCTTTGAGGGTATAATAAGCGATGAAACAAATTTTATGTTAAGGAAAATGATGAAATCACCATCAAAGCTAATTTTGGAAAGATTATGTTATTCCTATAAATTAATAGGATTTTATGGGGTTAAAACTAATTAAATTACTTAGGATTTTTAAATTAGATAGTTGTTAAGCTAAGACAACATTTATTTCCTATATGGTAAATGGTATATGGTTAAAATCTAAAAGCTTTTTGACTTTGTTTGACCCCTCAAACTATTTTCAAAAGTTTCCATATAGTGAGGACCTAAGTAACCATGATATTCGGATTTATGAAATCAATTTTATATGCTTTGGACCAATTAGATGTAACATTGAGTATTCTGCCATTTCCCTTATGGTTTGGGTTATTTTCTTGGTTGTCACGTGCCTCCCCTTGTCATTCTGTGCGTGAAATCATGTTGGACCATGTGATGGAGATCGGAGGGTCGAATCCCTCATCATCTACCTCTGTGTTGAGTGGGACTCTGGAGTAGCAGAACCCCATGACCCAACACACTCTAGCCCCCAATTTCCTAATCAAACTTGCTACAATCTCTGCTTTTTTTATTCCCAATCATTTTCAAAGAGGATCTCGAACCTATATATATCCAACACTAACCCTAACTCCCATGCACCGCAAAATTCCCTATTTTGCACCTCCTTTCTTCTTCATGACAAGTTGAAGAGGTTGGTCTGGGACTTCGCTGTAACAACTAGTGGTCCTAGTAGTTTCTTCTACCACCAAGGAACCTCTGGCTGCTGCCTATTTCAATAGGAGCACCCTAGATCACCACCATAGATTTAGTTTTCTTCTTCTTCGATGATGATCCTTGAAAAGAAGCACAAGATGCCAGCCTTAAATTCCTCGCTCAGTAAGCATCAGGACCCATCTCTTTTTCTTTCCACTCTATTTGTTTAGGGTGAGTTGTCCCCAACCTTTGGGTCGACAAGCTACCATGGTGCCGCCAGAGGAGGGGTGAATCGGGTGTCTCCCTACATTTCTTCATGCTTTTTGCGCCCTCACCCTTCGTTGGATCAGAACAAAGTCGTATCCCCCATCTTTGTTCCATTTCCACTGCCAAGGTGCCCTTTCCGCAAAGCCAGGAATGATTACCATGTTTGAGCTACAGTTGTAGGTCCATGTCCAGGTGCTTTTCTTAATGATCCTCTCAGCTTCTTTAGTTTTGGGTATAGCTTACCAAGGGAGCAAAGTCAGGTTGGTCTCTGGTTATGGTGGCTTCTTGAGTGTTGGGTTGGAGCTCATGGCACCAAGTGAGAGTCTTTGCACCATGGAGGCTATATGAAGGTCCATGAGTCAGGGGTGGAGGGGAAAGGGACCCGATGCCCTGAATGTGCTTTGCAAAGATGTGTCACGATTTGATCATAAACTTAGGTCTTATGTTGTTTTTACATCATCTAATGTGTACTATTAGATGAAACTACTTTTATAATATTTTTGTTTATATGAATCCTAAATTAAGGTTAATTTTATTTATCTAAACCCTGATTGGTCGATACTAAGAATTTTGTGTCTGTTTACTAGTACCTCAAATGGGGTCAAGTAATATATGATTTTTGATCAATTTTTTGAGATATAGTCATTAGGCTAGGTTAGTAGTCATGATTCTGACTATGATTTCTCAGATTTCAAGACTTAACCTAATTAGGGTTTATGAGAAATTAATTAGGATTTGGGTTACAATGATAAGAAAAATTAAAGATCAAGATAAGGAAAATAGGAGTGATTGTTCTTACTGAGTTTAGGTAAGTGGTCCATGCCTTGGGTTTTTTTATATGGCATTCATTCAGTTTTTCAAGCTTAATCATGTATAAAGTTCATGTTATATATGTTATCATTTGAGATCCTTAATGTATTAAAAGGTATTCATATATCCACATCTTGTTTGATTTACTACATACATATTATATGTTCAGATTAGATAAGTTAGAAGAATATACCTCTTTGTGTTTAAGACGAATAAAGAAATTATGGGTAAAAACCTTAAGTAGGATAAGATATAGTTAGTTATATAATATGCCCTGTCACATTTAGGTTCAATAATGTGATTATAAATGGACAACCCTATGTAAGATAAGATCAGATTAAGAATGTATAATTAGGCCCTACTCATGAACATTTTTATGGAAGGTCAGTACCTTATGATCCCCCTTCATTTTGGGTTTAAGCCCAATCCTATTCACTTTCAGTGTCTTTAGAAGATTGTCCACTTTTAGTTTTGGTATGTTTATGTTCATGTTCACTTTTAGTGTGCTCAGATGACTGGTCACTTTCAGTGTGTTTGGTATGTTTATGTTCTTGTTCACTTTCAGTGTGCTCAGATGATTGGTCACTTTCAATGTGTTTGGTATGTTTATGGTTCATTGAGTAGGTACCCTAATAAGAAAGCTTAATCAAATTTATAATGCATATTGAGACATAACTAATGCTTATGCAAGTTCATGATAGTTTTAAGTTTATTTTAGTTATGTTCATATACTTTTATTGTAACCCAACCACTTACAATCAGTTTGTTGAATGCATGGCTGGGGGCATGCTACATGTAGGTAGGAGCAAGCTTAAAGGATAAATCTATCTGACATGCAAGGATAACTCGAGGGATTATGTACAAGTCAAGACCTGGTGGGGCGCCATCTATGTGATCCAAGGAGGTTTAACTAGTTTACTAGTTTTATCATGTATCATGCTCTTATTGTAAATTTCATGAAAAGAATATGTATGAGAATCAATGAATATATATCATGTGTAAAGTTATTTTTATTATTGCAGTGAATGATATATGCTATTTGAGATAGTCCCTAAGCATAATCATGATGATCCATGCTTCCAATGTTGTTTTATGGATTATACTTGGGGGATGCTACAAAAGTGGTATCAGAGCAATAATATAGATGGCCACCAGGAAAGATTCTCAATCCTTATAGTCTTCACCTCTTAGATGAGTCCTAAGTGAAAGACTTAGTGAATTCAGACCAAATATTAATAATAAGATCCTCATAAAGGTATATGTTTCTGTTATCTTCATCCCCAACTATAATGAATTATAGGAGGTTGTGGATATAGAAATCCTAACTTGTGGGGTTGGTATACTATAGAAGAAAGGTCTACCTTTCTAAGATGATAATTAGGTAGAGATCAAGTAGGACAAAATATCTAATAAGTTAGAATTGAGGGTGATGGAGAATAGTGACTTGATGAGGACCACACCTTTTTATTTAGGTAAATATCCCTCACCCTTAATACATGACTAGCATTAATGTACAACTATTGATTTATGTTTTCCCAAATAATGATTTTGGATCCACATTTTATGACGGTTTAGCATTCCTCTTAAATGCATTGATTGTGATCAAATAAAGAATATATTTTACTTATAATTATTGTATCAAAAATTAGTTGGTTTTCTCAATGCTTTTAACTCTCAAACTCTTTTCAAAGAAGGAATGAAAGAAAGATTTTATCGGGATTTAGTGTTTTAAAATTGAGGTTTTTAAATATTGATGTAAGATCCAAAGAGGGATAAGTGACTTTAGGTTTAAGTGTCTATTTGTTATGGGTTTTGAGTACTGACCTCATAGCTCATAGCATGTCCTTGTTCTTTCCCAATAGTTTGTGGTATGGGACATTGATAAATTGAGAACCTTAGAGGATATATATGAGACACATAATCTTATTATACTAACCTCCTTCCTCTGGGTATTTGTCATATAGGACACTTGTACTAGGGGATGTTGGGGATGAGTTAAATATGGTTTATTATCTCTAGATACATATATTCACGAGTATGTGTCAAGAGACAATATAAAGATTTAATGCTAGAAACTCATGTATGTGGTCACTTGTACTTGATAGTACTAGAACTACATAGAAGTCCAGAAATCATGTTTGATAGTAGATTCTTTGTCGTAAAGAATAGAATAATGGGCTTAGAGTAATAGCTTACTGGTTCAGGATACCCTAAGTTTTAATAGTAAGACTCCTTAGTGTGTACGTTCATCTAGTTATACATGCTCCAACTTATCGATAAATAGAGGAGCAAGATGAGAAGTAAGAAATAAAAAAATTGATGTTTTAAGCATATATCCTATAAAAATCAAGGAATGTGTGTTAGTAATCAATGATGTCTTCTCCTAAGTGTTTCTCACTAAATGAGATTTTAGCTATGTCACCCACACATATTTGAGGACTTATTATTGATACATAGGAAGCTTAACCTTGAAGGAAAGGATATAATCCTCTCTTAAGGAGGAACACCCTCATAGTTTCATGTGTGGACAATTAAGGAGTGAAAAGGATTATGAAAATCCCAATGTCATGGTTGAGTTAAGTTTTAACAAGATTATGTTTCTTACTTACACAAGATAGGTGTGCATATATCATGGAACATGTTAAAGTTGTTAACCTCTAAGGTAATAAATGTTTTTAATTAAATGAACATGTTCGTGTACATGCTAAAAATATTAAGATTAGATAGGTGTAGCATGCGTATACATCATGTTTAATGAACTTACATGCTTATGTTGATGAAAATCATAAAGTTTAAGTAAATGAAGACAATTTTATGTAGGACTCTACCCTGGATTTCAGCTAAAGAACTATGTAGTAGGGCTTGGTCTTTGTAGCTATCGACATCGTGTTGTAGGGATATAGCAACTTATGCTTAAGGTGGATCACATCACATGATGGAGACCAACCTATGTTTATGCACACCATATTGTATATCATATTAGTTCCAGGTGTAGATGTTTATTAATATGATTTATATAATGATTAAGTAATGAGAAGATACATCCTTAAATGTATTTAATGAAGTATGGTTAGAGATGTTTCATGATGTTAAGGTTTGTGAGTGAAAGTTTTATATTAAGAATGATATGTGAGGATGCCCTAAGCAGTGTGATGTTTAGAGGAATGCTTTGGAAGAGTAGATCTCATCCTTATTGGTTTACTAATTCAATTATTTGAGGTAAGTTAAATACTTTCTTACATGCATAAGTAAGATTAGGGAACCCTCTATGTGGTTGAATTTTGATTCTAAGGAAGAACATTTGTCATTAATTGAATCATAATTAATATATTTTTTTTACTTTGAGGATGATAGGAATCTTATGCTCTGGATCTAAGTTTGCAATGAGATAGTATGAAAATGACTAGAAGCATCCATTGTACCTTTTAAGGTTATACCTGAACAATGTTGTTTTAATTAATGATGCATGGTATGTTGTGGTGTGAGTTATGTGGTTTTTCAGAACAGTAGTTTGGGATAACAATAATATGAGGTTGTACATGATTTTGATATAAAGTAGAGCCTAGAAGGATGTTTTAGTTGTTGTTTGATTTGATATGCCTAGGGATAATAATGCTTATATGGTAAGATGGTAACTACTAATACTTTGGGCTTATATTGCTAAGATCTCATAGTATGATGGACAAAGTTTTTATGAGTAATGTTAAGAAAGTATTGTTGACTTGGTGATATCAAGGTTAATGGGTACCTGGTGCAATCAGCACTTGGGTGCAATAAGCTCTTTGGAGCAATGAGCACTAAAGTGCAAGTTTATATGAAGAAAAATCACTTTTGTTGACTCACAAATAGTAAGTAATAAATCATGCTAAAGATTATAAACCATGAGATGGTATTTAATGTGCATTTTATGTGAATAAGGAAAGGTTATACCCTATAAATCTCCATGATTGTCTTCGAGTCACTAGAACCCAATGGAGAAGTCATGGCTTGGGATCGAAGTTGCATATGGCTGGGAGCAGGTAGTGTCTCTAGGAGGAAGTCGAGATAGAGCCAAATGACCTTCTACCCCTTTGCGCATACTTAGGTTGAAAGGGCAAGTAGGTCTTTTTGCTAACATGGCCGACCCAACAAAAAGAAAAGGGAAAACAAGTAAGTGCTAACATGTCAGCTCTTTATTGGTCAAGTAATGAATATATTGCAAAAGTCATATAAATTACTAGGATGCTCGGACTGAAACATGTATATATAAATTTTTCTCAGAAAAATATGAAGAAAACAATAAAAATATACTCAGGACCTAGATACGTTTCCATTTCAAAAGTACCAAAAGATTCCATCTTTAATATGGTTAATGTATTAGAACATTAACTTCTAAGTTTTTGTGATCTTAATATTTTCAATGGATCTTAATAACTAAAGAATAAATTTTATGGATAAATAGGACAACTTGGATCTAGTTTGAGGATAATAACCCAGTAGTTGATGGATAATGGTTTCCTAGAGATTAAAAGTACAATCAAGGATAAGACTAAGGTTTAGAAAGACAGAACCCTATTGAAACCCTAAGTTGGAACTCAAGTTAGTATTAAAGTAGATTTATAAACATAATAATAATACATGGGCATCATGGTTTAATTTTTAGGATAGTTGCTAGATTGCTTTTTTGGTTGATTTTGGTTGCATTGCTTGGACATCGGGTACACCTAATCAAGGTATGTGGTTACACCTATGACTAACCACATTAGTTTCACGACATTTTACCAAGGTTTTCTGGATTTCTTGAAATTAAATGATTGCATGTTTATTTAATTCTTGCAAACTATAAAGTCACTATGGCTATCACAATCAATGCTTATAACTTGCTTGAATCCCGCATACCAACGCTGGAGGTTTGAAGATGGAAGGAATGAAAAGTCACAGTGATGACTTAATACTAGGCCCCCTATTGAGAAGGTCAGAGTAGGTCCCAGATTGGGAAGGTCATATGAGGTCAAGCCCTAGATTGGGAAGACCAACATGGCACCTAGGTCCATATTGATAGGTGTCCAATATGGCACCTAGATATAGATTGAGAGGTAGCCTAAAATCCATTGGAGGGATAAAAGCCTAAGAAAGGGCATATCAGAGGTTGAATAAAACAGGTTGAGAAGCTATAAATAAAACGATAAATTTTGATTCTATAACATTAATTTTGTTATTACAAGTATATGTGAACAATTTTCCCCCACATACTAGTATAACTTGTTATATTGCCTAATTTTTTATTTGTCAGTGTTTTAAGATAAACTCATATTCTAGAAGTATGATGAAAGTGGATATCCATAAAAGGAAGGCACAAAATGAAGAGACATTATTGTAATCATGAAGTTATTAGTTACATAGTTCTTATTTCACATTGCAACTTTAGATATCCAAATCATGTAGTTCCTTAGTGGAATTTGTAATATCAGTCTTGTACCAAACTCCTTTTTTTAGTGAAATTTATTAATAATTTTTGGTTATTTGATAAACCTTCAATCCAGTAATGAAGGTAATGGCCCTTGCCCTCTCGGTCCTCCTGAATAGGTCTAATAGTGGGAGGGGGACGTTACATTTGATATTAGAGTTGTTTACCATTTAACCTCTAATGATTATAAAATTTTAAGAGTTCGTAGAGCCCAAAGGGAATTATTAGAGTTTTTTTTTCAAATACGATGGTGTCTATAAAAACCACAATCCAGGGACTGAAAATATTTTGTCTCTGCACCGCTAGTCCTCTTACAGGGACTCTCAGACCCATGCATTCCCCTGGCTAAAGTCAGAGGACTTTACTCAAATTAACCTACCTCTAGGATTTCTCATCTAATTTTGTCACTTCTCTATCCCCTTCGCTCCCTAAAGCCTAGGTACCAATATCTACTCTCTTCGTCTCTTTATGGGAACTAGGGTTATGGATGTTAGGGATTAAGGCATCCTCTACCAAATTATAAAATATATGTATACAAGATGTCATGGACATAATTGTAGGGTTTTTAGAAAAAACCTAAAGGTGTTGGGGTAAGGTACCTAACCCTAACCTTAAACAATGGTGAGAGGAAAGAGAAACAAATACAAGGAGCTCATACATGCATGTAGGTATGTCGAGTAAGGCATGCAAGATAGAAATATAGGTTGATAGTAGATAGAAAGAATGGAAAATATTGAACCCTTCAATGCAACTTTTAGGATTGGTGTCCCGACCTAAGGTGGGTCAACCCAAGAGTGGGGAAAAGATCTATGAGGGAGTTAAACCCTAGGGTTTGGTTATGACTAGAAAGTCTAAACTCCTTCTAGTAGGAACCTTAATAGAAAGTGTGTCCCCACACATATAAGTAGGTGGTAGACATGGATATACATGAGAGCAAGTGAGATCAAGGTTGGAAAAGGGATTAGTTTAAACGAAAAGAGTTTATGTCTGCTGGATTATGAAATAGGCAAACGAGATGGAATGTACGAGGAGTTTAGTATCACATAATGAGATGATATAGTTTATGGTGACCTCAGTGGGATTGAGAGTTTGACATAGGATTAGGGGATGCAAGTATATGTGCTCCTTTTAAATTAACTAAAGATAGGATGTGAATTGACATGAGGTGGAACTCTCCTACAAAAGGGAACCCCTAGTGTTAGGACCGGTGATAAGTTATATGCTGAGAGAGTTGGACCTGAAATGAGGAGGTTAGGAACATAGACTCCAAGACATGGTGAATTACAAGAAATATTTGAATGATATGTCCTAAACCAGACTGCCCCTGTAATGAAATGAAATCCATGCATAATATTCGTTTCAACATTTTTCTAAGCTTTTCTTTCCTTTATGTCCTTGATGTTTAATTAGAGGAAATTATAAAGGTTTGGTGTACAATTGTTCCCAATATGTTACTTTATAAGGAGTAAAGCAAAAATCCCTCAGTAAAAGTTGTTAATGGGTTTAATTTGTAAAATATCCACTTAAGATAGATAAGGATAAAATAAAAATTGATCTTTCTATGGCTTCTATGTGGGAAAAAGCATGAAAATCCTAAAAGATAAGATAATGTGACAATAAATGGTTTTTTTCCATTCAGTGAATATAAGAATAAATTGCCTAAAAATCATAAAAGTGGAGCTTAAAAGTTCAATTTAAACCCAAATTCATTTTCCTTTGTGTATAAGTTTCCTTAGGTGATACGTTTTACAACTTTTGGAACATTGGTAATTATAATTCTATTAATTGAAAGAGAAAATAGGATTTAACTTAAAAATACAAAATTAAATATTTAATGATTCTAAAAGTAACAATGTATGCCAAATTCGTGTTATACACATTAAAAAATGCCTTTGGGTGAATTTCCACTCAATTTAGAGAGTCTTTGATTAGAAGGTGAAATTAGGAGAGTGAAAGTGTCTAGAACCTTAAATACATTAAATAAATGAACAAATAATCCCAACATGTAAAATTAATGGCTAATTCATATCCAAGGCACTTAATGTGACTTGTGGGTGAAGTTTCATAAAATTTGGAGAATCTTGTAGTCATTAACGAAGGAGGAAAGAGAAAATAAGTTTTGATTTTAATAACACATTTAAAGTTCCCAAAAGGAAAAACTAATTGCATATTCAAATTCCTCATATCAAAATTAGGCTTGGTGTCAATTTTCATTTAATTTGGAACATGTATGCCCCTTTAAACAAGGAGAGAGAAAAAGGGAATTAATGCATTAATACACTATATTCCATTAAGATTGGGAATTAGATTTATGTGTCACGCACTGAGCTTTGACCCACGCAATTTTTACCATTGGATCTATGATCAAATGGCTTGTGCCTCATCACCAAGCTTGCACTGATCGGGAAATAGGGGTAGTTTTAGGTGAGATTTGTTTTCTTGATTTCTCATTTGTTTCTTGATCAAATCACACGAAATATTTTGCAACTGATTCTAAATAGGAAACTGCATCCAACGATCCCTTAATTTCATGATTTCATGGAGAAATGAAGAAAGCACAAAACCTTGCTCTTCAAGCAAGTTCGGACCACTTCCTTCTCCCTTCCCTACACAACCTTACCTATAGATACTCCTACCCGAGGCTTGTTGGGTTCCCTTGAAACTCATCGATACTCTCAATTTCCCTCTTGCTTGTGTGGTTGATTTTCGATGATCAATTTTGCTCCAGAGTTTGTAGCACTCACCCCTCTCTACACACCATTTCCATATGAATTGAAGGTACCCTCTAGTCCGATTTGTTTTTCTCTTTCTTTTGATATGTTGATCTTCGAGTTTGGTCAAGAAATGTGAAAAGGCCCAAAA
Source organism: Alisma plantago-aquatica (assembly GCA_963693085.1). NCBI lineage: Eukaryota > Viridiplantae > Streptophyta > Magnoliopsida > Alismatales > Alismataceae > Alisma > Alisma plantago-aquatica. The sequence goes on from OY856413.1 coordinate 577,786,961, forward strand.
ATCAAGCTTCCTCCTCGCCTACCATGGTGTGAGCAACTGGGGAAGAATCCATGTGGTGAGTTTATGATTTTACTCCCGTTCTTCATTCTCTTTTCTTCTCTAAACGGGTGATGGACATTTATGTCCTTTTGATTCTCATTTTCTTAGCTTTAACCGACGCCACTTAAGCACAGACCGATGACTTGGCAGCCTCCCATTGAGCCAAGTCACGGGCCCGACTACTATCTCTCGCCCTCTCTTTGCGTTTTGCGATCGCTTTTCCTAGGTAGCATGCTTCTATTGGCTGATTTTGATAAAATCATAACTAAATATTCCAATGTCCAAAATTTAAAAGAAAATATATTCTGAACTCGTAAAAACACGATCTTTCTAAAAAAGATATTTCCAAAGGTTGACTTTGAGTTTTATCGAAAAGGATTTTTAGAAAATGAGTTAAATAACTAAAAATCACCAAAAATACACTTAAATGTTCATAACTCCAAAATACACAATATTATATGTTTTCTTAATTAAAAACCTAACTAAGTTAATGGTGATAGTTTCAGAGTCAAAATCGAGGTTTTGTTTGAAAAGTCCAAAAGTTAGGGTTTCCCTGCCTTTATACATGAGTAAACCCTAATTCATGTTGAAACATTGGAAATAGGAAAATAAGCTTTAGAATCGATTAAAGTAGTGAAGAAGAAGTAATTGGATCACTTACAAAAGGTATGTGCTTTCCCTTACACCTAAGTTGGGAAAAATTGTAACCCTAACCTAGTTTCCCTAATGAGGCTTCTTTAAAATCGTAATTTCTCTTTTGACAATTCCTTAGCTATATTTGCTTCAAAATCAGTTTTAATATTTATTTCTTGGGTCTTATACCCCACTTCCATGTTTATATTTACTTAATGCTTATACTTTCTATAGCTCTTATCATGTTGATTTTTTATTAGACTATTAAACTGGTGTAGTGGTACTTTTGTACAACCACCAATAGATAGGACAAGTGTAAATTCATCCTGGGGAATGTGTTACTCTCCGCAATATAGAATATTTGTAGGTGATTGGAATGTGTTACTCTCCCTCACCTATTTGGTTGAGGTTAGGTAGGTGCCTCAACCCTACATAGTTTAGGTAGTCAATATTAATCATCCATGCAACTTTTTTTGCTATTTTATTATGGCAAGCATCATTTTACTTATGTATCATTATTTTGACTATATTCATCTTATGATGAAATCTTAGCCTTTATTTCCATATAGTTTTCTTATCTTTTGTCCTTGTTCATTTTTCTCTAACACATACCTTGTTTTCTTTCCCTTTTGCTGGGTGATTTCTCAACCACCCATGGGTACATCAAGGTGTTGAATAAGGCCAAGGTGATCAAGTTCAGGAATAGTATATTCAAGTTTTGCAATCAAGGATGACTAGGTTGCTTATTCCTAGATCTTATAATTTCTTTTCAATTTTTCCTTTTTAAAGAAACTCTTGTAGTGAACAAGAGTTCAAAAAGCAATGTAATAACTTAGCTTATTTCCACTGCTATTGACATTTCATATGTATCTGAAGCATGCTTATTTACTTGGATTATTATACATGCATTCCACATTGTCTATTTTTCTTCAAAAAGAAGTGGACATTTTGTATTTCCTTTAAATTCTAGTAAGGAGGTGATCTCGCCTCTTTGTAGCATGGTATCAGAGCCTGTTGGGCAACTACTAGGGCATAAGTTGAAAGCAAGGGTGTCTAGAATGGATCAGAGTCTGGGGGCTGAAAATATTTTCCTCTATGCCACTAGCTTGGTTTACGAGGACTCTCATATCCATATGATACCTGCCTGGCCTACTCTGAAACTAACAGGCAGAAAAAGTATGCTCAGAGGCAATAGTAGCCTTATCTATCCTTGTTGTCTACTCCTGTCATCTTATGTCGTACCCTTATCTTTCAGGAAGGAGAACTATTTAGAAACATGAATAGCTCTTCTTCAGGAGCCACCTCTGACAACACCGACAACCGGGATACTCCGGTGACTCCCTCCAACACTGGGACAATCCCTACTGCCCATGTTGTCTCCCCTCTTCTAACCCGTGAGCAATAGCTAACCATGTTGTGCCAGTTTCTCTCTACTACCTTGGTGGGACAACTCTCCAATGTTGTAGCTATTGTAGCCAAGCTGAAGTAGTTCACCCGTATGGACTTCATCAAGATGCAACCACCGTAATTCAAATGCGAGAGTGAGCCAAACAAGGTGGATAAAGCTGACGACTAGGTTCTAGATTTGGATCGTACCTTCGAGTGCATGGCATGTCCTCCTCCCCAAAAGGTTCGCTTTGCAACATATGTGTTGGATGGGTCGGCATGAGTGTGGTCGATGGGTATGTCTCATACCCACAATACTTCAAGCATGACTTGGGAAGAGTTCCTCAAGCTCTTCCTCGAGAAGTATATCTACACAACCAATCTGAAGAGGAAGGAAGTAGAGTTTTACAGTCTATGTCAAGGAAGCTTGAGCATCTCTGAGTATCTGCCATATTTTCTTCTCTTGGAGCTATGTGGTAGACCTGGGAGCTGAAAGGAGATCAACCCTATTTCTCCAGGGTTTAAGCTATAGTGTAGGACACAACCTTGTTCCCCAGTTGCCGTTGACCTTTCAAAAAATGGCGGATAAGGCTTTGGTGATCGAGTTGTACCCTGGGTTCCAGTCTTTCGGGCACAATAACAATAAGAGGAAGAACGCTGGTGGAAACTAAGGGTGTGACAAGTGCAATCGTTGCTCGTGTTATCATCTGCTAGGAAGGTGTCATGCTGGCAATGGTCAACCCCATAGAGATGATCGACATGAACCTATCTGCCATGAGTGTGGTCAAGCTGGACACATTTGACCCAACTACCCTAAGCTTGGGTGTGGACCAGCTCCAGCTCAGCAGCCACAACAACAACATAATCTACCTCCAAGAAACAACAATCACAACTAGCAAGGCCAACAACCACCTATGGAAAGGCAGAATGAAAGGGTGTTTGCCCTTAATGTTGAGGAAGCTGAAGGAGATAATGAAGTTATCGAAGGTACCTTACATCTTAATATGCATCCAGTTAAAGCACTCTTTGATTATGGTTCATCGAATACATTCATATCATCTGAGTTTGCTGTTGTGATGCCCCATGCCACAAAAAGTGACAATACTCAAAACTAAACCACGGAAGAAAGATTAGCGAATAAACTACTGAGAAAAACACTAAAAATGAAAATCTTTTTCATAAAATAGACATATAGCAAGAACCTTTACACATGAGTCCTTTCATGCCTCAAAGCATTCACAAGGCATGATGTCAACCTATAATGAAATCACTATTCCAAAACATATATACATGATTCCATCATATCTGATATACAAAGGGCACATAAAGATAGCACGTTCGCAAAACATCTACAAAATGTTCCCAAAGACCCAAGTGTACAAGGATGACTCTAGGACTCTATCAACAAAAGACATCCAGCAGAACCCCCAACCTTATCAACTATTGCTCCTCTTGTTGCTGCTCAACCTCCCCAGCACCATCTCTACCTCTTCGTGTTTGTCCACCTAATAAGGATGTGGGTGACCAACGAGGTGAGATTCCAAATATCAGCGGGAGATATAACTCACCACCAACTCTATTATTATCATAGATAAGATAAATTGAGCAGCAGTATAATACAACTAAGATGAAGCAGGTAATGATTATTAATAAGAAGAGCATTTATTGTTAAATTATAAAACATATTAATAATTAAAAAGGAATATGAAGAACATGTATATTTTCTATCAACAACATTGTATAAAGATCAAGGGAGGCCTCAACTGATGTTTTCGTATTGATCCTATAAAATTATACTACACGAAGGGTTACGTGTTTCATTATGCCCCAAGGATTTGAGTCGTACCACCCAAATCCAACCGACCACTTGATAAGTCAAAATTGGTGCCACACAAGGTCTAATGGAAGAGCCAGAATCCATGACCTCACCACATCTCTTGGTCAGCACAAGAGAAAACACATAGACACATATCAGTCAACTACAAAAAAGGCATATAGTTAAGATCAAAAATTGGCTCACGCATGACCATCCACATATATAATCATAACTAGCCTACCTTGGTACAGGTACAATGTTGTAAGAATAGGCTCACGCATGGTCGTTCTAAGAAGGAGTGGTTAATACATGGCCATCCATATAACAATGAGATTGGCTCACACATGGTTGTCTCAAACATCATGTATTTAAGGATACAAGGAATTACTCGATTTGTACCCTGCATATTCAAAAATATGCACTCTGAATTAAACTTGTTTCACCATCTAGCAATAAAGTTGACACTGGAATTGTTCAATGGAATAGGGAAAACTACACTATTATATTTCACTTGATTAATATGATTAATTTAAACATCTTTAAGCATCAATCAAGTTACAACGTATAACCTCTAAACATGATCTACATAAATAGGGCATAGCTCATTACCATAATAGACTGAAACATAGTAGGTGGGACCAATGTCCTGTTATTCATTATATGCCCATCTCAAGGATCAATGTCCATCACAAAGACCAATGTCCATCACAAGGACCAATGTCCATCACATCATAACCCCCATAGCTCATACCTGGATATGTACATCAATAAGTATAAGTTACATGGTTAGAAGTCGATAACAAGAAGGCAAAGCATCATCATCTCATAAAAATCATGCTATGCATCTACATCGTACATTTTACATCATAGAAATTAGGGTTTCACTTCTCCCGATTAGAGTTTACAAGGTTGGATCACCAACCACCCTTAGGTTATCACTTTCCTCATTATTATGAGATGTGTTATGAGAAATAGAAGCATGTTTCTCATTATCATTATAAAACATGTTATGTGGTATAGAAACATAACCCTCACATCATATGTACAACTACTCCATAGTATATCACATCATACTAGGTGACCCAAGCATCAACAAGATGCATCACTACACATCACATAGGGTATCAGTTAGGGTTCGAGTATCAGTTAACCCTAGATATCGGGAAACCAACCTAAGATTGGGTATAGGCCACCATAGTAAAGTAGGATATCGGTTTATCAACACTTGGTATTGGTTTACCATCACTTGGTATTGGTTTACCATTACATGATATCGATTTACCATCACTTGGTATCAATTTACCATCACTAATGATATTGATTAGAGGTATATAAGAGAGTGTATCGGCCACACTATCTCATAGGGAATCGACCTATGTATCTCTTTAGATATTGACCACCTTCACCATCATGAGATATCAACTATAACAACAACTAGGGTATCGACCTCAAAGATTGCCAAGGGATATCAACCATTAGGGTTTAGAGTAGTATCGGTTGAACCTCAAGGGATATGTTTCCCTCTTCGACTCTAGGTGTATCAGACTGCATGTGTGTCAGATTATATGTATATCATATTAGGGTTACCCATGTCGACTTCCATACTCATCTAAAAGCATGGATATTCCACATCCTCACTAATAATCACTAGATCAAAACAAACCCCATCGTGGTAATTATACTGGTTTAGATGAAAGCATATAGATTTAGCATGTCAAATTGCATTGCATGTCCATTTAGCATATCATATCGGTTTAGCATATCACATCGGCTTAGCATATCATATCGGTTTAGTCATCTTCTACCTCAAGATGATGATACTAACAAGGAAAAAGTAAGGTGCATCTCATGGCAGCAACACAATAAGGTTCTATTCTCAATAATAGGACATAAGTCTATCAAGAATAGATACTAACAAGCAAGGAACAATGAGCTAAGAACAACTCGCAAGGTAACAAGTAGAAAGGCAATAATAACAAAGTAGGCTTGGAGTTATATAACCCACCTCAGGATCAACCACCAATCTCTAAGCTCCAAGGTCAAGCTCTAAGCTCACGAACTCATAAGGTCCATGTCTGAGAAGAAGAAAGAAGAAGATAAAGAAAGATGAAAACCATGTCTTACCAAGGAAGATGATGAAAGAGAGCACCACAGGATTTTGGCTTACCCACCAAGGTCCAAGGGAGAGTGCTCTTCAAGCACAAGGTCAGACACCAAGGAGAGAAAGAAAGGATCACTAAAAGGGTTCTCTTGCATGGGAAGAAAGGGTATATATACATGGTTGATGAGAGAGAGAGAGAGAAATGGGAAGGTGTCACCACCTTAGAACCCTAGAAGACACATGTCTAAGAAGGAAGGCCACGTGTAGCACCATGAAACAAGGTGATAGGATCTATGTCTCGCACACTAGGTCACTAAGGAAGGTCAAGTTCGATACACCCATCCACCCACTTCACAAACTGATAGGGATGAAACCCTAGGTCACAAACTATTATGGCACTCCTCTAGAGTCACCACAACTCGATATAGTGATCCTCAAGATACCACTAGACCGATATGATTTCCCCCAAGACACCTTCAACTGATAGCAAGCCTCCTAAAGGCAACCAAAAATGGATACCAGGTCTCCTCAAGGTTCTCAAGCCCAAGACAACACTCTTATGAGAAAAGCACACCTCAAACATGTGCCCAAAACATCACCAAGGATGTCACCACTTAACCAACGCCAAAATAAGGCGCCCAACACTTCCTCTCTCCTCTAGATGCCCAGAGAGAGAAGAAACGCTCTTGAGGTGGCAAACTTACACATCAACCCCTATTCTGAGTGAATTGCAAGTTTGCACCAAAGCTCTCCACAAAACACAAGCATTAACAAAACAAGCTCAAACAAGGGACACAAACCTCCAAAATGCTCTAGTTACATCTTAGATGATTAGAGCAAGGAGTTAAGCAACACACTTCAGCAAAACAAATAGGGTTAACCCAAAATGTGGGTCAGGGCCCTTAGAAGCCATAAACCCCTAACATGGATTTCGCCCCCAAAATCCTAAGAGAAAAGAGAAGGGTACTTCCTCCTCATCTCCTCTTCAAGCTCCCACATGGCTTCCTCAATACCACGATAATGCCAAAGAACATTCACAAGCACAATGTCCTTCCTCTTAAACTTCTTCACCCTCCAATCAAGGATCAACATTGTACCCTCCACATAGGTCATATCCTCGTCAAGCTCCACCTCCATACGTTGTAACACTGACTTTGTTTCCGAATGGCACTTCCTCAGCATACTGACATGGAACACTAGATGCAACATGTGCAACTCAGGTGGCAACTCCAATTTGTAGTCCACCTTCCCAACTCGTGCCACAACTGGGTAAGGTCCCATAAACCTGGGAGCCAACTTACCCTTCTTCCCAAACCTCAAAACACCTTTCTAGGGAGAGACCTTCAGATATACTTTGTCTCCCTCTTGAAACTCCAAGGGTCTGTGACGATTGTTCGTATACAACTTCTATCTGTCATGTGCTTCTTTCAACTATTTTTGTATCACTTTGAACGTCTCTATCGTCTGTTGCATAAGCTCAGGACCTAGAAGTTGATACTCCACTATCTCATACCAACACAACGAAGACCTACAACGTCTCCCATACAACGCCTCATATGGTTCCATATCAATACTTCTCTAATAATTGTTATTGTAGGCAAACTCTATTAGACTAAGGTGTATATCCCAACTTCACTTGTCATTGTACCAACAAATCGGCTAACAAAGAGACTTCCAACTTGACATTCATTTGACGTAAGGAGACCAACATGTCTCGCTTGTGGAACATTAAAGAACTCAATTGACCTCTATCCATAGATGAAGACTTCCTGCTCAAAGCGTGTGCCATGACATTTGCCTTTCTCAGGTGATAATCAATCATGCAATTGTAATCTTTGATCAACTCCATCCAACACCGCTACCTCATGTTCAACTCCTACTGTGAAAAGATGTACTTCAGGTTCTTATGATCTGTGAAGATCTTACACTTCCCCATACAGATAGTTCCTCCAAATTTTCAAAGCATGAACCACAACAGCTAGCTCCAAATCATGAGTTGAGTAAATTTTCCTCATGTTTCTTAAGTTGTCGAGAAGTAAAAGAAACTACTTGCTTGTCTTGCATCAACACACATCCCAAACAATTCTTGGATGCATCAAAAAAGATGATGTATCCTTTTCCTTGATCAGGAAAAACTGGGATTGGTGCACTTGTCAGCTTCTCCTTCAACATTTGAAAAGCACATTGACATCTATCATCCTAGACAAATGGCACATCCTTTCACATCAATCTTTTCAAGGGTAAAGTGATAGTACTGAAGTCCTTCATGAACCTCTGGTAGTAGCCTGCTAAACCTAGGATACTACGCACTTCTATCGACGTCTTTGTCTGCTCCCATTCTATCACAAACTCTATCTTCTTAGGGTCCACGCATACTCCTTATTCATATATAATGAGCCCCAAGAAAGCTACCTCCCTCAACCAGAACTCACACTTGTTGAACTTAGCACAGAGATGATGTTGTCTCAACATTGTCAACATCTAACACAGATGATGTTCATGTTGTTAATTATCCCGACTATATATCAAAATGTCATCTATGAAGACAACCACAAATTGATCAAGGAACAGTTGGAACATCCTATTCATCAAATCCATGAATGCTCCTGGTGCATTAGTCAACCCAAATGACATAACCACAAACTCGAAGTGACCATACCTTGTCCTAAAAGCTAACTTTGGTATGTCACCCTTCTTGATCCTCAACTTATGATAGCCTGACCATAGATCTATCTTTGAGAACATCGTCGTGCCACGGAACCGATCAAGCTTATCAAACAAGTCATCTATCCTCGGTAAGGGATACTTATACTTTATTGTGACCTTTTTCAACTGTCTATAATCTATGCACAACCTCATAGATCCATCCTTTTTCTCCACAGATAGCACCGGGGCACCCCATCAATTTACTCGGCCTGATGTAACCTTTGTCAAGCAACTCTTACAATTGTCTCTTCAATTCTACCATCTCTATAAAATCCATCCTATACAGTGTCTAAGCTATCGGTTGCATGTCAGGAACCAGATTGATCTCAAAATCAATCTAATGGGGTGGGGGAACACCCAGAATGTTACAACCCCAATTTTTGAGTTCTTTTGGGTGGAAATGCAATATCCTCAATTTTGGTTAATATTGAATTATAAAATATGATGCATGAATTAATTTGATAATTCCCCAATAGAATTATTGGTGGAATAACAATGTTGATCACATTGTGGCATGTATGCTTGTAGCACAAGTGAAATATATATATATAAAAATAGATGTGTACACTAATTAATGATAATGACTTTTTGTTGCCAAATCCAAGTCATAATAAAAGCCAAGATTTTCATATAAGGGAAAACAAGGACGATGTGTTTAATAATTTTCCAAACAAAATACCTTGTCTTTCCCCTAATATCAATTCATGCTTGAAAAGAAAGGTATCTTTGAAAGATTATAGAAAAAGATATATCTTTTGATGGAAAGATATTAATTGCTTCTTTTCCTTAAATAAAATTTACATCATATGATAGTGGTGGTTTCTGATGGATCTATATAGAGAATAACCATGGGTTTTATTAATAAAGGAAAGAAAGGAATATGTATATATTAATGTAGTTTCCTAAAATATATAGGAACTTGACCCATCAATCTGTGATTAACCTAAATATGTGAGGATAGGAAAATGTGGAAAAGGAAAGGGTTTAATGGAGGCGAACACTAAAGGTATGAGAGTAGTGGATGATCTCTGTGAGAATAGTATATATATGGGACTAGACCTCCGTGAAGAGGGCACGAAATTTGTTTCTCAGAGATACTCTTTTCTCCTTTTTCAACGCCCTTCTCCTCATAATGGATGGTGGACAACAACGTCGTATCGTGGAGCCGATCAGCGTCCAAGAGGGACGATAATGCTGGCCGAGAGAAACTGGTAACAGGCACTACCCCGAGTCAACAACCTCTCCTTCAAAGCAGTAGGTGAAGGAAATATTGCAACATCACCGAGGAAGGATCTGGGAGAGATGCTCTAGGTTTCTTCAAACATGATGGATGATAGTACTCCACGCCTAACTCCCTCCTCTAGTCACTTCTCCTTCAAGTCTCGATGGGGGCATCACCGCAGGGCGACTGTCGTGGAGCACCACGTTGTGGGTGCTTGCGGCAAGTGCAAGTGATGACTTCATGTCGTGATGATATCAGCGGATGAACATGCATGCAGAGATCATAGCCACAGGACCGTGAAGAAAGAAGGAGGGAGAGGAGGAGGTGATGGCTACGAGATCAGGACAGTGGTGATGGGGATCGGCATAGGCGCAGGCGGCAGCGCCGGCCGCTGAGCAGAAGGCGCCCGCGTGCGAGAACATGGAAGGTCGTAGAAGTTGGACTTGCGGTTGTGAAGGCAAAGGATACCGATAGATTTGAGGAGATAGTAGTGTGCGATGAGGAGCTAGCACCTGGCGATGCAAGTCATGGCTGGGACGGGGGGCGACGCAACTTGTGCGTCCGGCTTCCCGATCGCGAGGGAGAAGATAATTAGAGTCAAAAGACCCTACCACCCCTTCATGTATGCTCATGACCCAAGGGTCATTTGATCTTTTTGTCAGATTTCTAATTTGAAGCGTTGGTATGTTGATAATTAGATATAATGTCGATGTGGCATCTTTTTATTGGTCCATTTTCGATTAAGCTTGAAATAATTATAGAAAATAATTGGTAGCTCAGTTTTGGACAACTTATATATGAAAATTTATCAAAACAATTCAAGGAATCCATTAAAAATGTAATTGAAGCCAAATTATTATTGAAATTCAAAAAGGGCTTAAAGTTGTCACCTTTAATATTGTTATTATGAAAAACCCTAGATTTCGATGATTAATAATTTGGGAAGGATTATATGGATGTTTAATGTGGGATTTAACTTGTTGTTAATAAAGGGATGGTTAGATCTAAAAAGAATGATCTTTGTACATAATTGGCTAAATTTAGGGTTCCATGTACATGATTATGCTTTAATGGTCTTAGAAACCCTACTCTTGGTAATTATGACTTTTAATGGTTTTAATTGTGCAATCCATGAATAAAATAGAGATATGTTGATCCTAAGCCTATTAGGAGAGACAGGATATGATGATTAGGGTTTATGAGTAGTTTTGCTTATTTAGGGGTTGTAGTGATAAAAGTGATAGCAAAACCTTAATTGCAATGGAAACCCTAAAAGTGGACTAGAAACCCTAGGAAGTGAGCTAGGTTTAATAGATCTTGATGGCATTATCAATGATAGGAAGTTATATGCATATTTCAAGATCTCTTTGTGTGCTTGCTTGCCTATTGGGATTCTTGCATTGATTGGATTAATTCTGTCTCAAATCAGCCTGACAGGTATGTGGTTACGCTTATGATTAATCGCTTTAGTTTCACGACGACTCTTAGATGTTTTATCGGTTGCCTGAAAATAACTGCTTGGATGACTTTTATTTCATGCAACTATAAAGTGACTATGATTATCACCATAAGTATGTATACATGACTGGCTCAGGTCCTGGTCCTCCTCTGTGGCTTTGCTGATGATGAAAAGGGTAACCTGGTAAAGGGTCTACTTATTAAGTGGGACACTTAGGTTATTAAGAGTTAGGGATTGGGCTACCTATGGGTAGTTCCATGCAACTCAACCCTAGATATTGATCTACCTATTAGGTAGGATCATGTGGGATTTAATGGGGATCTACCATAAGGAAGGTAGCATCCAGGTCCACTGCAGGGACAGTGCAGAGGCTAAATATGTATGGATTGAGTAGTTATGTTTAAGATGTAAAGTTTGCTTGCTAAACCATAATTGCTTGCAATATATTGTTACAGTTAATTGTACGATTATTGTTTCCCCCACATACTGACATATTCATTTATGTTGACTGATGTTTTGTTTGTCAGCATTTTAGGTACAAGTTTGAAAATGACAAACAGTAAAGTGGCATATGTGGAATTAAATAAGAATTAAAGTACAAGGGAGGATTAGTTAGAATAGACTCCAGATGTGGATAGAAGTAGATATCCAAGTTTTTGAAAAAGGTATGCAAAGTTTTTTTTTATTCCAGCTTTCAGTATAGTCTTGGTAGAATTTGATAATTATTATTGATTATTTGTCGAACCTTTGATCTGGGAAATTGGGATAATGGCTCTAACCTCTTGGTCTCCCTTAATTGGGGGTTACCGAGAGGTAGGGTCATTACATTTGGTATTAGAGCATAGGTTCCTCATTTAATCTTTAGTAATTATTAAATTTTACAAACTCTGTAGAACCCAAGGGTGTTATTAGAGGATTTTACGAAAGACAGAGGTGTCTAGAAAAGGATCACATCTTGGGGCTGGCAATATTTTCCTCCGCACCACTAGTTGAAATATGAGGACTCCTGGATTGGTGTGATTGCCTAGCCAATGTCTCAGGATTTGACTCGAAATAAGGTACCTTTAGGACTCTCTCATCTTGTTCATCCCTTCCCAACTCAAATGTTATTAAGGATTTTAAGTAATAGGGTTTTCTCTCTCTTCCTCAGCCACTTGAGGTATAAGTAAAGTTGATAAGTTTTAAGGAATCCTCCACCAAATTAATGAAAAGCATGTAAATAAGATCTCATGGACATAAGCTTAATAGTTTAAGCATAAACTAAAGAATAGTTGCATGCTTAGATCATATGACATATGTTGTCATGCTCTTAGGAGAGACCTGAGGCTAGACCTCCTTGTTAGTAGGATGAATAGAGAAAGGTAGTCTTGGAGGTAGAGACCTCCATTATAAGTAGAGACCTAGCACATCCCTTGATGATGATGCTAACACTAACCCTAAGTGGTTGTTAGAAAGAGAGATGACACGATGAGTTAGATGTCATGGTAGACCAAGTGTGTGGGTGGACATGCTTTTGGATGCCCATAACGATATGAGCCATGAGAGATTGGATGACCTAGTACTTTTGACGACCCAACCCTGGAAAGGGTCGTGCATGTTAGCGTGAAGGATAGCTCCTTCAATTATGAGGTTAATGAAGAACCTATAGAAACCCTATGGGCTTATGCGAGTAGGGCATAACATGCACCCAGAGTACGTCATTAGTGCGGGAAGTAGGTTGAAGCCCTAGCCAAGAGAGTATGTTGGATGGCTTATGAGATAAGCATAGAGATAATCTTGAGAGAACATAAGCTTGAACATAGGCTTCACCCATGTAGGGGTGTGCTTGTGAGTTTGATCCTCCATGGAGAGAGGACCTCTAGTAGTAAAACTTTTGTAGGGTTATCTCTAGAGAGAGAGAGCAAGACCCAAGCCAGAAGGTTGGAAGCTTAGACTCTGAGCTATGAAGAATTGTGGAGTTGAGGATGATCTGACCTAAGTGGATGGTTGTGATTGCCTCATTCATGATCCCTAGAGGTTGATGGTATCTTGGCTGCCTTTAGAGGAACCAAACCCTAGAGAGAATATGAGGCTGATGGTACCTATGTGCCAATGGTATAGGTGTTCACCTTCTGAGATGGGAAGAAGAGTTCCTTAGACCATGAAGAGGTTTGGTAACAAGTTATGAGGCCTTACACCTAGATGTTTGTCCTTGAGAAGGACTCAACTCTGATGTGTTTCTCGAGTAAAAATATAATAGAAGTGTATGCCATACCTTATACATGCTTGGTTCGTGGTTATAATGTAGATCATGCAGTTGGACATCTCAAAAGTGAACATAGGGTTCCTAGGACTAAGAGGGGAAGTGGTGTACCTGATGCTCATGATGACATTTGAGTTTCTATAGATTCGATCATGTCACTCCTCATGTTTAGAGGAAAGGGAAGCCCCTTAAGTCCAAGGTATGTTTGATGAACCCCTCACAGCTAAGTCGGTGACATGGGAAGGTATGATCTTGGTCCAATGTTGAGGAATGAGAACAAGTATGACTTATCATGGAGACCTAGCATATGTTTAGTAAGTGGTTTTCCCGTTAGCTATGTGCTTTAGTAGCTTAATAGGACTAAGTGTGATTAGGTGGATGTAAACCCTAAACATAAGGACGTTTGTGACCTTTGTTATCAAGATGTAGTTTCCTCTTATCCTAGGAGAGGGACCCTTTTGTAGGGTATGGATCAGCTTTTGTTGGGTTTGAGGTAACCTTAAGAGGACTCATAGAATCATGAGAAGCTAAGGGGAGAGTACATAGTATAAGAATGAACCTGTAGACCCATAGATAACCATCTCTAAGTGCATGTGGGTGTGTTACCATGGAGGCAGCCAGTATGGGGCCTGACCGAGGTAGATAGGTCGCCATGATCCATATGAAAGGATGTACGTCAAACCAAAAATGTTGAGAGAGATGTTGGAGACTTGGGTAAGGTTTCAAGTTGGATATGTGCTATGTTTGGATCCTAAGTCTATCCTAGGTCCAGGTAGGGTAAGACCGATGAGAGTAGGAGTTGCCTAATTCCCTAGTTGTACATGACCATAGGGTCGAGAGGTGACAACTATCATTGTATGAGGGTCATGGGTTAGGAGATTGATCACCTTCATGAACTCATGGGACCTAAAGGGTAGATGAGAAGGGCACTCTCTGATGCATAAGGGAAGAGGGATGACCCCAAAAGTGCCAACACCCTATAGACGTAGAGGAGATGACCAAGGATGGTAAGATGACCCAAGTGGGTTCGAGATCAGTTTTCCATGGAAGTGCCTTGATATTGAGATGACCGTGATGTAGAGACATATGTTACACGTTTCAACTTAGATTTGAAGGTGTACTGGCAATGTGGGATGTACCATCTCTACTCTTGGGATGGGAAGAACTACGTATTTGGACTGCAACCAAATGCTTATTTCCTCGTATTATTGGAGTGAGAGATAGGACAGTACGCATGCCATACACCAAGGATAAAGATGATGTGAGTTGGAACGTTGCTATGAGGTATGAGGACAGAGATGATAACTTACCCTTGTGGAGGGTAAGATATGTGGATGGTTTACAAACACTAAGATAACTAAGATAGTCATCTTATGAGGATGTTTTTATCATGAGCTATGTGGAATTTGCGAGTTATACAAGGTTGAGTTTGAAAACAAAGAGGATGAGCTCTGAGTTTTCTTGATGAAGATAGACCTAAAGTCCAAAATGAGATGATAAGTGGAATACATGGAGGTGTATGTCTTCAACATTACCTAATACATAAGGATGTGAAGTGGTAATGGATGCTCTTGTTGAGAGGCAACTATCTAGTTTAGCTAGTGGACAGGCTGGAAGAGGGGGACAAGTGAACCCTAAGTTTGTGAGATATGTTTAGTTAACACTCAGATGTAATGAGATTCGTTGATCGAGTTAGTGGTTGCTTAGTTAGCCAGCCTAGGGCTTGTCATGATGGAAGAGGCACTTCTATGGAAAAGAAGGTGAGGAAACCCCGACTAGAGTGTTTTAGGGTTTCTGAGGAATTAACCTTGAGGAATCATGACATACCAGAGATCATGATTTTAAGTTCACCATACATCGTTGTACTACTAAGATAATAAGTGGTAGTAGTACTTTGGATGCCTAAGGAGTGTATGGAGTTGCATGTCAAGAGGTGAAGGACGAACACCAATAACCCATTGAGTTGATATAGAGGATAAAGAGTCCCCAAGAGGGAAGGGAGTTCATCATTTTGGATGTTGTGGTAAGTCACCCATGGACCAGAGAAGGTCAAGGTGCAATATGGGTTATGGTAGATCGCCTTACCTAGATGACATGATCTAAGAAAAGAACTGTCAAGAGACAGGTCCGGTTGAACTACATGTAAGAGAGAAGGTTCAACTACACCATGATACGAGTTCAAAGGTTCTTGAGTATGATCTAAAGGTTCACTTCCATGTGGTAGAAGTAGGTACATGGGGAACTCGATGTTAGTATAGTTTATCACCCCTAACTAATGGTTAGTATGATCCAGACTAGAGGGTCTGATGAGAGCATGTGTGCTCATTCAGGGTGATATATGGAGACAGTTCTTGTCCTATGTAAGATGTGATGATAACCACTATAGTCAGTATCGGGATGTAAATAAACTCTGTAAGGGAGGTTGTGTCAGTCACCACTTCATTAAGATGGTGTCGGTGAATGGATCTCGTGAAGGTAAGAAAAGGACCACAGTATGTACAGATGAAGTTGCTTTGATCGTGCAATGGCTAAAAGAGAGCCCAAGGGTGACATGAGTCGTGAGCTGATACAAAGCAGACTACCATGCAGTTCACTGTGGGGGGATATGTGATATGAAAATCCGACCCCTCTGAGCTATAGATGAGAAAGCTGAGTTCATGATACATAGGTCCATTTGAGATGGATTGGTGGAGAAGGTTATGTTTGACCTTACCCCTCAGGATAAAGTAATGTATGATGAGTTCCATATGTCCAATTTAGAACACTATGTGAGGTACCGAGTCATGTGCTGAGCAATGAACCTAGTGAGCCCCAAGGGAGGCTGAGATGTCCTGAGTCACTTGTAAGGATTATAGATGCCAAGGTGAAAGAACTCAGAGAAAAGAATATGTGATGATAAAGGTTCTTTGGAAGCATCATGGATAAGGTAAAGCCCCATAGGGGCCAATGATGGACATGGAAAAGTCTTATCCTGAATTGTTTATTTGCTTGATGGAATTTTGAGGACAATATTCTTATAAGAGGGGAAGGATGTTACAACCCCAATTTTCAGGTTCTTTTGGGTGGAAATGCAACATCCTCAATTTTGGTTAATATTGAATTATAAAATATGATGCATGAATTAATTTGATAATTCCCCAATAGTATTATTGGTGGAATAATAACGTTGATCGCATTGTGGCATGTATGCTTGTAGCACAAGTGAAATATATATATATAAATAGATTTGTACACTGATTGATGATAATGACTTTTTGTTGCCAAATCCAAGTCATAATAAAAGCCAAGATTTTCATATAAGGGAAAACAATGATAATGTGTTTAATTATTTTCCAAACAAAATACCTTGTCTTTCCCCTAATATCAATTAATGCTTGAAAAGAAAGGTTTCTTTGACAGATTATAGAAAAAGATATATCTTTTGATGGATAGATATTAATTGCTTCTTTTCCTTAAATTAAATTTACATCATATGATAGTGGTGGTTTCTGATGGATCTATATAGAGAATAACCATGGGTTTTATTAATAAAGGAAAGAAAGGAATTATATATTAATGTAGTTTCCTAAAATATATAGGAACTTGACCCATCGATCCGTGATTAACCTAAATACTTGAGGATAGGAAACTGTGGAAAAGAAAAGGGTTTAATGGAGACAAACCCTAAAGTTATGAGAGCAGCGGATGATCTCCGTGAGAATAGTATATATATGGGACTAGACCTCCGTGAAGAGGGCATAAAATTGGTTTCTCAGATATACTCTTTTCTCCTTTTTCAACGCCCTTCTCCTCATAATGCATGGTGGACAACAACGTCGTATCGTGGATCTTATCAGCATCCAAGAGGGACGACAATGCTGGCTGAGAGAAACTGGTAACAGGCACTACCTGAGTCAACAACCTCTCCTTCAAAGAAGTAGGTGAAGGAAGTACCGCAGCATCACTGAGGAAGGATCTGGGAGAGATGCTCTAGGTTTCTTCAAACTTGACGGCTAATAGTACTCCATGACTGACTCCCTCCTCTAGTCACTTCTCCTTCAAGTCTCGATGGGGGCATCACCGTAGGGCGGCTATCGTGGAGCACCATGTTGTGGGTGCTTGCGGCAAGTACAAGTGATGACTTCATGTCATGATGATATCAGCGGGCGAACATGCATGCAGAGATCACAGCCACAGGATCGTGAAGGAAGAAGGAGGGAGAGGAGGAGGTGATGGCTATGAGATCAGGACGGCGGTGATGGGGATCGGCATAGGTGTAGGTGGCAGCGTCGCCCGCTGAGCAGAAGGTGCCCACATGAGAGAACATGGATAGTCGTAGAAGCTGGACTTACAGCTGTGAAGGCAGAGGAGACCGGCGGATCTGAGGAGATAGTAGTGTGTGATGAGGAGCTGACGCCTGGCGATGCAAGTCACGGCTGGGACGGGGGACGGCGCAACCTGTGCGTCCGGGTTCCCGATTGTGAGGGAGAAGATAATTAGAGTCAAAAGACCCTACCACCCCTACATGTATGCTCATGACCCAAGGGTCATTTGGTCTTTTTGTCAGATTTCTAAACTGATTCGTTGGTATGTTGATAATTAGATATAATGCTGATGTGGCATCTTTTTATTGATCCATTTTCGATTATGCTTGAAATAATCATAGAAAATAATTGGTAGCTCGGTTTTGGACAAGTTATATATGAAAATTTATCAAAACAATTCAAGGAATCCATTAAAAATGTAATTGAAGCCTAATTATTCTTGAAATTCAAAAAGTGATTAAAGTTGTCACCTTTAATATTGTTATTAATGAAAAACCCTAGATTTTGATTATTAATGATTTGGGAAGGATTATATGGATGTTTAATGTGGGAATTAACCTGTTGTTAATAAAGGGATGATTAGATCTAAAAAGAATGATCTTTGTACATAATTGGCTAAATTTGGGGTTCCATGCACATGATTATGCTTTAATGGGCTTAGAAACCCTACTCTTGGTAATTATGACTTTTAATGGTTTTAATTGTGCAATCCATGAATAAAATAGAGATATGTTGATCCTAAGCCTGTTAGGAGAGATAGGACATGATGATTAGGGTTTATGAGTAGTTTTGCTTATTTAGGGGTTGTAGTGATAAAAGTGATAGCAAAACCCTAATTGCAATGGAAACCCTAAAAGTGGACTAGAAACCCTAGGAAGTGAGCTAGGTTTAATAGATCTTGATGGCATGATCAATGATAGGAAATTATATGCATATTTTAGGATCGCTTTGTGTGCTTGCTTGCCTATTGGATTTCTTGCATTGATTGGATTAATTCTGTCTCAAGTCATCCTGACAGGTATGTGGTTACGCTTATGGTTAATCGCTTTAGTTTCAGAGTGACTCTCAGATGTTTTATCGATTGCCTGAAAATAACTGCTTGGATGACTTTTATTTCATGCAACTATAAAGTGACTATGATTATCACCATAAGTATGTATACATGACTGGCTCAGATCCTGGTCCTCCTTTGTGGCTTTGCTGATGATGAAAAGGGTAACCTGGTAAAGGGTCTACTTGTTAAGTGGGACCCTCAGGTTATTAAGAGTTAGGGATTGGGCTACCTATGGGTAGTGCTATGCGACTCTTTAGAACACCATGAGTTAGGGATTGGGCTACCTATGGGTAGTGCCATGCGACTCAACCCTAGATATTGATCTACCTGTTAGGTAGGATCATGCGAGGTTTAATGGGGATCTACCATAAGGAAGGTAGCATCCAGGTCCACTGTAGGGACAACACAGAGGCTAGGATATGTATGGATTGAGTAGTTATGTCTAAGATGTAAAGTTTTCTGGCTAAAATATAATTGCTTGCAATATGTTGTTACAGTTAATTGCATGATTATTGTTTCTCCCACATACCGGCATATTGATTTTTGCTGATTGACGTTTTGTTTGTCGGCATTTTAGGTACAAGTTTGAAAAGGACAAATAGTAAAGTGGCATATGTGGAATTAAATAAGAATTAAAGTACAAGGGAGGATTAGTTAGAATAGACTCCATATGTGGATAGAAGTAGATATCCAAGTTTTTGAAAAAGGTATGCAAAATTTTATTTTATTCCAACTTTCAGTATAGTCTTGGTAGAATGTTATAATTATTATTGATTATTTGTCAAACCTTTGATCCGGGAAATTGGGATAACGACTCTGGCCTCTTGGTCTCACTTAATTGGGGGTTACCGAGAGGCAGGGTCGTTACACGAAAACTCTTCAAGAAACACATCCTCGAACTCCCTAACCATCAACACTTCTTGGATACTTGGACTCCTCACCTCTATGTCCACCATGTGTGCCAAAAATGCCTTGCAACATTGTCTCAGAAGCTTCATTGCTACCATAGATGATACAAGACATGTCGGTAGAATCTTCCAATCTCCTTGGAAGATCCATGTCTCACTACCATCCACAAACATCGCTTGCTTGGAACTACAATCCATGACTACTCGATACTAATCCAGGGTATCCATTCCAACGATCACATCGAATCCATGCATGTCATGTGGTATGAGATCCACTTGAATGTTATGTCCCAAAAAAGAGAGAACACATGAAGGACACACATCCTACAACACTGCAGAACTGACCAATGGTGTTTCTAGCAACAAGATATTCTTCTTACGACTAATAGGCAAAGAACAACTACTAAGCACTTCATGTGTGATAAAAGAGTGTGTAGCGCCCAGGTCAACAAAAATAGATATAAAACAAGAAGAAGACAAATCAGAATGAAATAACTCCATCTGACATGTCACCACTCGTGGGTTAACCATCGTCTCTGGCTGACTCATGGTGTAGAATCTAGTCATTGCATGTTGTTACCCCCATCCTTTGCTTCCCTGAGTAGACGATATAGCTTGTGACGCCTGGCCATGTCCTCATCCTCCTGCGTTGCTATTGTTCTACTGTCTCTGTGAGCCATGCTGAATCTGCCTCGGCTATTGAGTCACTTCATCATCCTTCATTGGGCAGAACGATTTGCTATGGCCAACTTGTCCACACTTATAGAACGTCTTTTCCCCATACCAAGGCCTAGGTGGTCCTGTCTCTGATGTTGATGCAACACTCTGGGCTCCTGAGGGTAGAAAACTATGGCCTCTACCCTTACTTGGTGACAATTGAGTCAGAGCACTAAACCTTTGTGGGGCTGGCAGTACAGAAACCCTCGTCTTCTTGAAACCACCTAATGACTGCCCTTGAAACTTTACAGACCGCTTCTTACCACTTTCCTCTCTCTTCTCCTTCACAGATCATTCTATCATTTGAATGGACTCCCCAAACACAACAATCCTCTCTCAATTCTCTAAAGCAGCAACTGGGGTAGATAACTCAGCATTCAATCCCTTCTCAAAATGATGAATCCTCTCGCCTCCATCTTAACCATGTGAGGATAGAACCTCAACAACTCCATAAACCTTGCCTCATATTTGTTGATCATCATGGACCCCTATCAAATCCTCTCAAACTGACTGATCTTCTTGTCAAGATATGTCCAATGAAAGAACCGACTTATGAATTCTCATCGGAACTCCTCCCAACCAACCACAACACTGGGCCTCTTCTCCTCCTCTATGGCCCACCAATGGCCAACACTCCCTATTAGAAGGTACAATGCATGCTTCACCTTATCCTCTTTAGGGACACTCATGATCTTGTAAGCCTTCTCAAGCTCAGTTAGTCATAGATATGCATTTGTTGGGTCAGCTGTTCCAGCATACTCAACCGCCCTAACACATCGAAGCCACTTGAAAGTCTTCCCAGTACCCAAAGATTCAACATGGGGAATAGGTTACCTAGGCTAAGGTGCAGGCATCATGTCCGCCATATGAGTCATCATTTCCATAAACTGCCTAGAAAGCAATTGAAAGGTAGGGTTTTCTGTCATGGCTGGGTCAAACTGGGGGACTTCAGGCACCCGATATTCTCATGCCTGGTTCTTTGTACTACCACCCAGTGCAACAACACTACTCTCGGCAATATGTTCTTCATATTCTCCAGATATCTTTAAGCTTTTTCTTCTTCTTCTGCATAAGCAGAAGTAACTATAAGACAGACTGTAGGATACTAGAACAGACACAAACCCTAGTCCTAGGTCCCTGTAGACTCAACAAACCTAAAGCTCTAATACCAACCAAGATATGACGCCCCACGCCACACAAAGCGAGATTACTCAAAACATAACCGCGGAAGAAAGATTAGCGAATAAACTACTAAGAAAAACACTAAAAATTAAAACCTTTTTCATAAAACACCCATATAGCAAGAACCTTTACATGAATCCTTTCATGCCTAAAAGCATTCACAAGGCATGTTGTCAACCTATAATGAAAGCATTGTTCCAGAACATATATACATGATTCCATCATATCTGATATACAAAGGGCACATAAAGATAGAACATCCGCAAAACATCTACAAAACGTCCCCAAAGACCCGAGTGTATAGGTATGACTCTAGGATTGTATTAATAAAAGACATCCAGCAACACCTCCAACCTTATCAACTCCTGCTCCTCTTGCTACTGCTCAACCACCCTTGCATGATCTCTACCTCTTCATACTCATCCACCTGAAAAGGATGTGGGAGACCCACACGATGAGATTCCAAATCTCAGTGGCAGATATAACTCACCACCAACTTTATTATTATCACATATAAGATAAACTGAGCAGTTGTATAATACAACTAAGATGAAACATGTAATGATTATTAACAAGAAGAGCATTTATTGTTCAATTATGAAACATCTTAATCATTAAAATGGAATATGAAGAACATGTATATTTTCTATCAACAACGTTGTATAAAGATCAAGCAAGTCCTCAACCAATGTTTTCGTATTGATCCTATACAATTATACTACACTCTTGATTACGTGTTTCATTATGCCCTAAGGATTTGAGTCATACCATCCAAATCCAACTGACCACTTGATAAGTCGAAATCGGTGCCACACAACGTCTATTGGAAAAGCTAGAATCCACAACCTCACCACACCTCCTGGTCAACATAAGATAAAACACGATAGAGACATATCAGTCAACTACAAAAATGGCATATAGTCAAGATCAGGGATTGTCTCACGCATGGCCATCCACATATTAATCAGAACTATCCCACCTTGGTATAGGTATAGTGCTAGAAGAACAGGCTCACGCATGGCCGTTCTAAGGAGTGTATCACGCATGGCCATCTATATAACAATGAGATTGGCTCACGCATGGTCATCTCACACATCATGTATTTAAGGATACAAGGAATTACTCAATTTGTACCCTGCATATTCAAAAATATGCACTCTGAGTTAAACTCGTTTCACCATCCAGCAAAAAAGTTGACGCTAGAATGGATCTCTGGCACAAGGCAAACTACAATATTAGATTTCACTTGATAAATATGATCAATTTAAACATCTTTAAGCATCAAGCAAGTTACAACGTATAACCTCTAAACAAGATCTATATAAATAGGGCATAGCTCATCACCAGAACAAAATGAAACATAGTAGGTGGGATCTCATCACATAATCACTTTATGCCTACTATCGATTATATATCCATCTCAAGGACCAATGTACATCACAATGACCAATGTCCATTACAAAGACCAATGTCCACCACATCATAACCCCCACCGCTCATACCTATCTATGTATATCAATCAGTGTCACCTGCATGGTTAGAAGTTGAAAACAAGAAGGCAAAGCATCATCATCTCATAGAACTCATGTTATACATTTACATCATACATTTTACATCATAACAATTAGGGTTTCACTTCTCCCGATTAGGGTTTACAAGGTTGGATCACCGACAACCCTTAGGTTATCATTTTCCTCATTATTATGAGATGTGTTATGAGACATAGAAGCATGTTTCTCATTATCATTATAAAACATGTTGTGTGGTATAGAAACATAACCATCACATCATATGTTCAACTACTCCATAGGACATCACATCACACCATGTGACCCTAGCATCACTACACATCACATAGGGTACCAGTTAGGGTTAGGGTATGATATTAGGCAACCAACCTTATATTGGGTATCGGCCACCAGATGGTAGTAGGATACCAGTTTATCAACACTTGGTATTGGTTTACCATCACTTGGTATCGGTTTACTATCACTTGATATCAGTTTACCATCAGTTGGTATTGGTTTACTACTACTAATGATATCGATTAGAGATATATAAGAGAGTGTATTGTCCATACTATCTCATAGGGTGTCGTCCTATGTATCTCTTTAGATATCGAACACCTTCACCATCATGGGACATCGACCATACCAACAACTAGGGTATCAGCCTCAAAGATCACCAAGGGATATCGACCACTAGGGTTTAGAGTAGTATTGGTTGAATCTCAAGGGAGATATTTTGTCACACCCCGATCTCACACTAACCACAAATTACGAGATTAGGGCGCGACGGAGGGATTATTACATAAACAAATCACTGAGAACTTTTTATTTTTAAAACCTCGTAATGATATCCAGATTATAGCTGTAAACTAAACATAATAAATTATTGCGGAAGCATTTCGATTAAACTGGCTAGAGAACATAAACAGAGTTTACAACATGTAACATTGTTTAACAGAAAGTAAAACATAACAGTTAATTTACACCTTTTACACATTCGCCATACATACTCTCTCTCACCCACACCATGTCCCAAGGACCGAGGGGAAAGGACTAAGAGACCACTATCTAACTAACTACATATACCTTCTACTGACTAGGGTAGTAAGATCTTTCAGATTTCTGGAACTGTCGCTGACCTGAAAATGTTTGAGTAGAGGGATGAGCCTACTCGCTCAGTGAATAGCATTTCATTTAGCTATCACTAAACAACTCATCAGATATATAAAATTGAAATAAAGATAAGTGCAGTACTAAGCAGGGAAGTTCTAATGGCATAGCAGATTTACAGATAACAATTTCATTTCTATGCAACATCAGATATTTTAAACAAATAAACAATTATAGAGAATTGGTACAGAAATTCAAATCTCTTAACATGTTAAATTTACTGTGTTCCTATATGATTACATATTTATATTATTATTATGCCCTAATCATATGCAGTGTACTCTGCATATAAAGATCCGTAGTGAACTATGATCTCACCGTACAAGACTTAGCGACACACCCGGGAAATGCTAAGTCTAACGCCAGCCCTGCTCTGCCACAGGCTCTCTGGCCTACAGGCTCTCCGGCCTCAATGCACTACTCCGAGTGCTCTAGACTCCTCTAACCTGAGCACACAGGCGGAGAGTCTCACGGGGTTACCTCCATGACTCCGCACGGATCTTGTTGCAATAACCCCTATTTTCTCTAGTGCCACCGTGACTCCGCACGGATTATTGTTGAACACTGCCTCTCTGTCCTCGTGCCACCATGACTCTGCACGATTAATGTTGCAACACGAGTTTCACCCCTAAGAAGCAGATCTCTCAAAGGGGTTCTATGGTGTTAGGGCACCTTAGTCTATTAACTGATTAACATATAAACATTTAAACAGGAAAAATCACATTTACTGATTTCATATCAGATCACAATACACTGTCATTCTAAACCGACAGAGCAATATATTTCAAATCATTGTAATTTCTGAGAAATTCTCATACCATGCATTCAGGAAGATTAGAAATGCATAAATAACCCAACTTATTTCAATTTGGCACATACATAGAGAATTTACGCAATTGAACATCTTATTGCACAAATTAAAGAAATTTACTTCACATATGAGAATCATACTCAACAATTATCAATTCTTTAAAATTCTCGAAAAACGTGCACATTAACCCAAATCCTGGTTTGTGCATCACTTAACTCAATTAAGAGTTATTTACATATCACAATACAATTTAATAACAATACTTGAGAATTTCTGGTAATATTTCAGAGAAATGTGCCATTTCATGTAAATATCAATTTACACATATTAACGTCAAAAGATATATGCAATTATGGTTTTCATGCATATTTTATTTATTCATATCAACTTTGAAATCGTACATCAGATAATTTATCAGAAATCTTCATTGTTTGGGTTCATACCCAAATCATACCATTTTCAGACATGAATTTCTAATTTCAACATTCAAATGAGCAATTTAGGTTCCAATGAACCATATAAATCTACTGATTCAATCCATACTGTTCAAATGCTAAAATTTAATCATCTAATAGTGTCTAGAAGAATTTTATGAACTAAAAAGGTCGGGCGACGCCAAACGCTGCTCGACGCCTGATAACGCCTGTTATCAGCGTAATTCGCGCACAAAATCGAAAATATTCAAACGCATGAGTTTATTAATGATAAATAAATGAAACCCTACTCATAGTGATTTGGTCTATCCGGATTCGTCCGGGGATGTGTCCAGGGCCTGTTTCGGGGCATTCGTTGGGTCTTCTTCAACCTTTGGTATTTCCTGTTTACGGTCCTGTTGCATCAATTGCTTTATGAACACAACAGGTTGGCGGAGAATTCAATTAAGATGCTCAACGTGGCTGGGAGCTTTGGAACTCACCTGGATCTCAGATTCGGACCTAAAGAGCACCATTGGAGGTGCTAGCTGCGCCCAAAGCGCCTAGTTGCTGCCCCGCGCAGCTGCTGTGCGGCGCTACTATTGGGGCGCCACCCTATAGGTGGGTGCCACTAGGGCGAAACAGAGGAAGGTTGAAGAAGAAGAGGAGTTAGGCACCACTTAATCAGAGCCACAGAGGCCCAAAGCCGTCTCCTAGCTCATCCTGCTGCTAGCTGGTCGAACGCTGCTCTTTGCAACTTCTGCTGCAGGCCGGCCGCCAAGCTTGGGGCGCCGTCCTAGGGTGCCAGCATGGTGAAGAAGAGTGGGAGGGAGTGGGGAAGAAGAAGAAGAAGAGTGGGCGGAGCTCGATCCAAGCTGTGATTTCCCTGGATCGCCAACAACCCCCCGCTACCCTCTCTCTCGAGCGCCGCTTTCAAGCGGTTACTTCTGTCGATCGTGTGAAAATGAAGAGATAAGGAAGAGAACGGAAATGAAAGAAAAGAAATAGCCACAAATTTGGGAAAATTGCAGATTGGGTCCATGGAAAAGTAAAAATGTGATAACCTTTTACCCGCTTGTCCAATTTGAATGATTTCTCTCGCGAAACTTCAAGAATGAGGCCCACTACAAAACCCAAGGCATGAAAGCATGCTAATTATTCTGTTTTACTGGTTCAAAGTCTCAATTGCATCCAGAAATCACTTTACTCAACTTAATTAACCTAACGATCATCATTTCCATTAACATTAATTACCTCATATGTTTCAATCTCAACTATTGATTCACATATTAGCTTATCTTGATTATTATCTAATCACAATTGGTCAATGCACAAATTGCATCTTGAGTACTTTATTCAATTTGATTAAATTAATGATGCACTAAGCGATGTGCTTACTAGTTAATCATAGAGTGGGTCATAACAATCTCCCTCCCTTATAAGAATTTCGTCCCAAAATTCCTAAAAAGAAAAGGAAACTTGTTACACATCTCTGACCCAAAACTCCCACGTGGCTTCTTCTAAGTTGTGGTTTCTCCACAAAACCTTCACTAATGGTATCTCGTGATTCTTGAGTTCCTTGATCCTCTGATCAACTATCTGAACTGGTCCTTCTACATGGGACACGTCTTCAACATCGATACATGAAACACGTCATGTAAATTAGACAACTCATATGGCAATTGCAACTTATAGGCTACATGTCCATTCCTTTCAACGATAGGATATGGGCCCATAAACCTAGGAGTCAGTTTGTCTCTCTTGCCAAACCTCAACACTCCTTAGAGAAACTTTTGGATATACTTCATCACCAACCTCAAACTCAAGAGGTCAATGCCTCTTTTCAACTCAAAATGTCCTCAATAGTCTGAATGGTCCTCTCAGACTGACCATCCATCTGCGGGTGAAAGGCAGTACTGAATCTCAATTTTGTGCCCAAAGCATGATGTAACTGATTTCCAAAACCTAGATGCGAACCTAGGATTTTTATCTGATATATTTGAAACTGGGATACCATGCAACCTGAGTATCTCATCCATATATATCTTAACCAACTTTGGGACATCAATGGTTGACTTAATATGAAGATAGTGAGCAGACTTAATTAGTCTATCCACCATCACTCATATCGAGTCACAACCTCTAGGTGTCCTGAGCAACCCTATCACAAAATCCATTGTGATATGTTCCCATTCTATTCTGGTATAGGAAAAGATTGCAAAGTACCTGTAGGTTTCTGGTGCTCAGTCTTAACCTACTGACACACCCTGCACCTAGCCATGTACTTATCTACATCCTTTTCATACCAGGCTACCAATACAACTTCTTGAGATTCATGTACATCTTAGTGTTACCTGGATGCATGGCATACATCGATGCACGTGCCTCCTCAAGAATCTGTTCTTTCAAATCACCGTCTCCAGGTACACTCAACCTGTCATGCTGATATAGCAATCTGTCATCTGAAAACCTAAACTTTGGTCTTTTCCCCCTGTCATGTCATGTACGATCTGCTACAACCCACTGTCACTCTGCTAAAGTTCTTTAATTTGGTCATAAAAAGTAGGCTTGACTTGCATTTGTGCAATCAAACCACTCTGCTCTGTCACCCCTAAGTCTAAGTTCAACTTCCGCATTTCCACTAGCATGTCTCTTTTGAAACATGCCATGGAAAATACATCCACTGTTGAACTAGACTTCCTACTTAGGGCATCAACTACCACATTCGCCTTCCCAAGGTGACAATCTATCGTCACATCATAAAGATAGTGACGATGTGTCATAAGAGCATGAACTACAACAACTAACTTCAGATCATGTATCGCGTAGTACTCCTCATTCTATGCTACTACTTATTGTTACATTTCAAATTTATATCTTACTCTTTTCTCCAAGTTATTTTCATATTGTTTATCTACCTTTAAACCCTAGATTTTATTAATGTTAGCTTACCTTTCATAGAACAAATCTCATGATCTTGTTTTATAGAGATGCTAGTATTCAAGGTCAAATCACTAGCGACATCCCTTGAACTACTTCAACTCTAAACATTCTAGGGTTTGGTCCTTATCAGTAACATAGCATTATTGTGGTGTGACTTTGCTTCCTTAGTTTGAAATCAAACTTTAGATCTCATAAGTTCATCCATCTACTTGTAATGAATACAACAGATATGAATAATCATCAATGAACTATAGATATATAACAGAAATGTAACATCAACCAAGTTCTCTAGCATAACTTATTAACACAAATACTTCAAATAAACATGATACTTGTTACCCAATCATCACATATGGCTCACAGGGCCATTCATATCTTATCGCCTCTCACTAGGCAACAACTTATTCACATGGCTCACAAGGCCATTCACATCTTGTCACCTCTCACTAGGCAACAACTTATTCACATGGCTCACAAGGCCATTCACATCTTGTCACCTCTCACTAGGCAACAACTTATTCACATGGTTCATAAAATCCATACACATTATTACTTTTATTAAGCAACAACAACATCAACACACAAAAAGCCAATCAACATTTATTATATAAATGTCACAGCCCAAACTTGGCTATATTCATCATCTCATCATACCTGCATGGTTATTAGGCATGATAACAGTCATACAAGATATTCATCACATCATATCATACAATAGTAATACCATCATTCCTTGACCAGGAATTAGGGTTCACTATCAAACAGGGCTTATCATTCCCTTTTCCCCAAATTAGGGTCAGGGTTCCCCATTTCTCATTAATTCAGACCCTCTTGAGTTAACCAACTTTATCTTGTATTAAGGTATTTCCCCTCTAAATGCATTCCATCACAGAATACTCACCCTTAGCATATAATGCATAGCCCACACATTAGAATTGTCC
Organism: Alisma plantago-aquatica; assembly: GCA_963693085.1. Taxonomy (NCBI): domain Eukaryota; kingdom Viridiplantae; phylum Streptophyta; class Magnoliopsida; order Alismatales; family Alismataceae; genus Alisma; species Alisma plantago-aquatica. Next base: position 577,816,516 of record OY856413.1, read on the forward strand.
AGCTATCTCACATGATATGGACTTATCTTAGTTTAAGGCATAACTTATAAAGTTGTCTATAAACAATCGCAATGATACACTCTCAACTAGGGTTTCACAATGATACACCCTCCACTAGGGTTTACTAATCATGTATTGGATCCATGCATTTGTTATGCATTATTGATTAGTACCATTAAGGGTATTTCTCACCTAATCATTAAATTTAATCTGACCCTTATTGTGTTCCTTTATTTCTAATTAAGGATTGCTCATATGAGGTCCCAATGTTGGGTCTTCGATATCAGTTCCAACTAATTCTTAGTTGTTCTAATCTTTCCCTTATATCTCAACATCTTAGTGTATATACATTTTTCACCATGATTCGGGTCTAAATTATCCAGAATCTACTTTTATTATATTATTAATAGGAGTCATTAGATCTCAGTAACGCATCCTGCCAGCCGGACCAGGCCGAACCTGTAGTCCTGAAGCCAAGAGCTACTCAGGATTAACCAACTCCTATTAATCTCAAACATGTAGAAAGAATATCCACTTAGGGCAAACTCATTTAAACATAACTTCTGGTCTACTTAATACAAAGAATATAAACAGTAAATAAATCATTTCATAACACACAACAACATAAAAGAATCATGTTTACTTTACAAACTGAAAATCTAATTTCATACATACAAGAGCATTTCTAGTGATTTTTAGTCAAATAAGCAATATAAAGCAAGAGTTGCATCGCATCCTATGTTTAATCTCTTATTCATGCATAAATTTCCAGTTTCTTAACCCTAAGATTTCTAGGGTTTCTCTCTATCCTATCCTTCCTCTGCATACCTGGCCAGGGCATCCAGAGAAGAATAGACAGAGTAGCTTGATACTGGTCAATCTAAGTATTCAGACACCTGGCCAGGGTATCTAAACACTCAAACCTCCCAGAGCTAAAGACATATCACTTCTTATTTTCCTCACTTATAACTTTATCTTTTGATCCTAATGATCCCTGATGACTCAGCCTAAGCTCTCTACTTGGTTCTCGTGACCACATCCTCTTCCTGCCATCTACAATAGTATAACAGAATACTTCCTGTTAGAAAATTGCATTTAGAAGGAAGACACCTAAGTCCTAATCCTATTGGTCTCTTATCGTCCCCTGACCTTGACTTAGAGTATTCATATACTCAACCTATGCTCTGATACCAAGATGTCACACCCCGATCTCACACTAACCACAAATTACGAGATTAGGGCGCGACAGAGGGATTATTACATAAACAAATCACTGAGAACTTTTTCTTTTTAAACCTCGTAATGATATCCAGATTATAGCTGTAAACTAAACATATTAAATTATTGCGGAAGCATTTCGATTAAACTGGCTAGAGAACATAAACAGAGTTTACAACATGTAACATTGTTTAACAGAAAGTAAAACATAACAGATAATTTACACCTTTTACACATTCGCCATACATACTCTCTCTCACCCACACCATGTCCCAAGGACCGAGGGGAAAGGACTAAGAGACCACTATCTAACTAACTACATATACCTTCTACTGACTAGGGTAGTAAGATCTTTCAGATTTCTGGAACTGTCGCTGACCTGAAAATGTTTGAGTAGAGGGATGAGCCTACTCGCTCAGTGAATAGCATTTCATTTAGCTATCACTAAACAACTCATCAGATATATAAAATTGAAATAAAGATAAGTGCAGTACTAAGCAGGGCAGTTCTAATGGCATAGCAGATTTACAGATAACAATTTCATTTCTATGCAACATCAGATATTTTAAACAAATAAACAATTATAGAGAATTGGTACAGAAATTCAAATCTCTTAACATGTTAAATTTACTGTGTTCCTATATGATTATATATTTATATTATTATTATGCCCTAATCATATGCAGTGTACTCTGCATATAAAGATCCGTAGTGAACTATGATCTCACCGTACAAGACTTAGCGACACACCCGGGAAATGCTAAGTCTGACGCCAGCCCTGCTCTGCCACAGGCTCTCTGGCCTACAGGCTCTCCGGCCTCAATGCACTACTCCGAGTGCTCTAGACTCCTCTAACCTGAGCACACAGGCGGAGAGTCTCACGGGGTTACCTCCATGACTCCGCACGGATCTTGTTGCAATAACCCCTATTTTCTCTAGTGCCACCGTGACTCCGCACGGATTATTGTTGAACACTGCCTCTCTGTCCTCGTGCCACCATGACTCTGCACGGTTAATGTTGCAACACGAGTTTCACCCCTAAGAAGCAGATCTCTCAAAGGGGTTCTATGGTGTTAGGGCACCTAAGTCTATTAACTGATTAACATATAAACATTTAAACAGGAAAAATCACATTTACTGATTTCATATCAGATCACAATACACTGTCATTCTAAACCAACAGAGCAATATATTTCAAATCATTGTAATTTCTGAGAAATTCTCATACCATGCATTCAGGAAGATTAGAAATGCATAAATAACCCAACTTATTTCAATTTGGCACATACATAGAGAATTTACGCAATTGAACATCTTATTGCACAAATTAAAGAAATTTACTTCACATATGAGAATCATACTCAACAATTATCAATTCTTTAAAATTCTCGAAAAACGTGCACATTAACCCAAATCCTGGTTTGTGCATCACTTAACTCAATTAAGAGTTATTTACATATCACAATACAATTTAATAACAATACTTGAGAATTTCTGGTAATATTTTAGAGAAATGTGCCATTTCATGTAAATATCAATTTACACATATTAACGTCAAAAGATATATGCAATTATGGTTTTCATGCATATTTTATTTATTCATATCAACTTTGAAATCGTACATCAGATAATTTATCAGAAATCTTCATTGTTTGGGTTCATACCCAAATCATACCATTTTCAGACATGAATTTCTAATTTCAACATTCAAATGAGCAATTTAGGTTCCAATGAACCATATAAATCTACTGATTCAATCCATACTGTTCAAATGCTAAAATTTAATCATCTAATAGTGTCTAGAAGCATTTTATGAACTAAAAAGGTCGGGCGACGCCAAACGCTGCTCGACGCCTGATAACGCCTGTTATCAGCGTAATTCGCGCACAAAATCGAAAATATTCAAACGCCTGAGTTTATTAATGATAAATAAATGAAACCCTACTCACAGTGATTTGGTCTATCCGGATTCGTCCGGGGATGTGTCCAGGGCCTGTTTTGGGGCATTCGTTGGGTCTTCTTCAACCTTTGGTATTTCCTGTTTACGGTCATGTTGCATCAATTGCTTTATGAACACAACAGGTTGGCGGAGAATTCAATTAAGATGCTCAACGCGGCTGGGAGCTTTGGAACTCACCTGGATCTCAGATTCGGACCTAAAGAGCACCATTGGAGGTGCTAGCTGCGCCCAAAGTGCCTAGCTGCTGCCCCGCGCAGCTGCTGTGCGGCGCTACTATTGGGGCGCCACCCTATAGGTGGGTGCCACTAGGGCAAAACAGAGGAAGGTTGAAGAAGAAGAGGAGTTAGGCACCACTTAATCAGAGCCACAGAGGCCCAAAGCCGTCTCCTAGCTCATCCTGCTGCTAGCTGGTCGAATGCTGCTCTTTGCAACTTCTGCTGCAGGCCGGCCGCCAAGCTTGGGGCGCCGTCCTAGGGTGCCAGCATGGTGAAGAAGAGTGGGAGGGAGTGGGGAAGAAGAAGAAGAAGAAGAGTGGGCGGAGCTCGATCCAAGCTGTGATTTCCCTGGATCGCCAACAACCCCCCGCTACCCTCTCTCTCGAGCGCCGCTTTCAAGCGGTTACTTCTGTCGATCGCGTGAAAATGAAGAGATAAGGAAGAGAACGGAAATGAAAGAAAAGAAATAGCCACAAATTTGGGAAAATTGCAGATTGGGTCCATGGAAAAGTAAAAATGCGATAACCTTTTACCCGCTTGTCCAATTTGAATGATTTCTCTCGCGAAACTTCAAGAATGAGGCCCACTACAAAACCCAAGGCATGAAAGCATGCTAATTATTCTGTTTTACTGGTTCAAAGTCTCAATTGCATCCAGAAATCACTTTACTCAACTTAATTAACCTAACGATCATCATTGCCATTAACATTAATTACCTCATATGTTTCAATCTCAACTATTGATTCACATATTAGCTTATCTTGATTATTATCTAATCACAATTGGTCAATGCACAAATTGCATCTTGAGTACTTTATTCAATTTGATTAAATTAATGATGCACTAAGCGATGTGCTTACTAGTTAATCATAGAGTGGGTCATAACAATCTCCCTCCCTTATAAGAATTTCGTCCCAAAATTCCTAAAAAGAAAAGGAAACTTGTTACACATCTCTGACCCAAAACTCCCACGTGGCTTCTTCTAAGTTGTGGTTTCTCCACAAAACCTTCACTAATGGTATCTCGTGATTCTTGAGTTCCTTGATCCTCCGATCAACTATCTGAACTGGTCCTTCTACATGGGACACGTCTTCAACATCGATACATGAAACACGTCATGTAAATTAGACAACTCATATGGCAATTGCAACTTATAGGCTACATGTCCATTCCTTTCAACGATAGGATATGGGCCCATAAACCTAGGAGTCAGTTTGTCTCTCTTGCCAAACCTCAACACTCCTTAGAGAAACTTTCGGATATACTTCATCACCAACCTCAAACTCAAGAGGTCAATGCCTCTTTTCAACTCAAAATGTCCTCAATAGTCTGAATGGTCCTCTCAGACTGACCATCCATCTGCGGGTGAAAGGCAGTACTGAATCTCAATTTTGTGCCCAAAGCATGATGTAACTGATTTCCAAAACCTAGATGTGAACCTAGGATTTTTATCTGATATATTTGAAACTGGGATACCATGCAACCTGAGTATCTCATCCATATATATCTTAACCAACTTTGGGACATCAATGGTTGACTTAATATGAAGATAGTGAGCAGACTTAATTAGTCTATCCACCATCACTCATATCGAGTCACAACCTCTAGGTGTCCTGAGCAACCCTATCACAAAATCCATTGTGATATGTTCCCATTCTATTCTGGTATAGGAAAAGATTGCAAAGTACCTGTAGGTTTCTGGTGCTCAGTCTTAACCTACTGACACACCCTGCACCTAGCCATGTACTTATCTACATCCTTTTCATACCAGGCTACCAATACAACTTCTTGAGATTCATGTACATCTTAGTGTTACCTGGATGCATGGCATACATCGATGCACGTGCCTCCTCAAGAATCTGTTCTTTCAAATCACCGTCTCCAGGTACACTCAACCTGTCATGCTGATATAGCAATCCGTCATCTGAAAACCTAAACTTTGGTCTTTTCCCCCTGTCATGTCATGTACGATCTGCTGCAACCCACTGTCACTCTGCTAAAGTTCTTTAATTTGGTCATAAAAAGTAGGCTTGACTTGCATTTGTGCAATCAAACCACTCTGCTCTGTCACCCCTAAGTCTAAGTTCAACTTCCGCATTTCCACTAGCATGTCTCTTTTGAAACATGCCATGGAAAATACATCCACTGTTGAACTAGACTTCCTACTTAGGGCATCAACTACCACATTCGCCTTCCCAAGGTGACAATCTATCGTCACATCATAAAGATAGTGACGCTGTGTCATAAGAGCATGAACTACAACAACTAACTTCAGATCATGTATCGCGTAGTACTCCTCATTCTATGCTACTACTTATTGTTACATTTCAAATTTATATCTTACTCTTTTCTCCAAGTTATTTTCATATTGTTTATCTACCTTTAAACCCTAGATTTTATTAATGTTAGCTTACCTTTCATAGAACAAATCTCATGATCTTGTTTTATAGAGATGCTAGTATTCAAGGTCAAATCACTAGCGACATCCCTTGAACTACTTCAACTCTAAACATTCTAGGGTTTGGTCCTTATCAGTAACATAGCATTATTGTGGTGTGACTTTGCTTCCTTAGTTTGAAATCAAACTTTAGATCTCATAAGTTCATCCATCTACTTGTAATGAATACAACAGATATGAATAATCATCAATGAACTATAGATATATAACAGAAATGTAACATCAACCAAGTTCTCTAGCATAACTTATTAACACAAATACTACAAATAAACATGATACTTGTTACCCAAGCATCACATATGGCTCACAGGGCCATTCATATCTTATCGCCTCTCACTAGGCAACAACTTATTCACATGGCTCACAAGGCCATTCACATCTTGTCACCTCTCACTAGGCAACAACTTATTCACATGGCTCACAAGGCCATTCACATCTTGTCACCTCTCACTAGGCAACAACTTATTCACATGGTTCATAAAATCCATACACATTATTACTTTTATTAAGCAACAACAACATCAACACACAAAAAGCCAATCAACATTTATTATATAAATGTCACAGCCCAAACTTGGCTATATTCATCATCTCATCATACCTGCATGGTTATTAGGCATGATAACAGTCATACAAGATATTCATCACATCATATCATACAATAGTAATACCATCATTCCTTGACCAGGAATTAGGGTTCACTATCAAACAGGGCTTATCATTCCCTTTTCCCCAAATTAGGGTTAGGGTTCCCCATTTCTCATTAATTCAGACCCTCTTGAGTTAACCAACTTTATCTTGTATTAAGGTATTTCCCCTCTAAATGCATTCCATCACAGAATACTCACCCTTAGCATATAATGCATAGGCCACACATTAGAATTGTCCAGCTATCTCACATGATATGGACTTATCTTAGTTTAAGGCATAACTTATAAAGTTGTCTATAAACAATCGCAATGATACACTCTCAACTAGGGTTTCACAATGATACACCCTCCACTAGGGTTTACTAATCATGTATTGGATCCATGCATTTGTTATGCATTATTGATTAGTACCATTAAGGGTATTTCTCACCTAATCATTAAATTTAATCTGACCCTTATTGTGTTCCTTTATTTCTAATTAAGGATTGCTCATATGAGGTCCCAATGTTGGGTCTTCGATATCAGTTCCAACTAATTCTTAGTTGTTCTAATCTTTCCCTTATATCTCAACATCTTAGTGTATATACATTTTTCACCATGATTCGGGTCTAAATTATCCAGAATCTACTTTTATTATATTATTAATAGGAGTCATTAGATCTCAGTAACGCATCCTGCCAGCCGGACCAGGCCGAACCTGTAGTCCTGAAGCCAAGAGCTACTCAGGATTAACCAACTCCTATTAATCTCAAACATGTAGAAAGAATATCCACTTAGGGCAAACTCATTTAAACATAACTTCTGGTCTACTTAATACAAAGAATATAAACAGTAAATAAATCATTTCATAACACACAACAACATAAAAGAATCATGTTTACTTTACAAACTGAAAATCTAATTTCATACATACAAGAGCATTTCTAGTGATTTTTAGTCAAATAAGCAATATAAAGCAAGAGTTGCATCGCATCCTATGTTTAATCTCTTATTCCTGCATAAATTTCCAGTTTCTTAACCCTAAGATTTCTAGGGTTTCTCTCTATCCTATCCTTCCTCTGCATACCTGGCCAGGGCATCCAGAGAAGAATAGACAGAGTAGCTTGATACTGGTCAATCTAAGTATTCAGACACCTGGCCAGGGTATCTAAACACTCAAACCTCCCAGAGCTAAAGACATATCACTTCTTATTTTCCTCACTTATAACTTTATCTTTTGATCCTAATGATCCCTGATGACTCAGCCTAAGCTCTCTACTTGGTTCTCGTGACCACATCCTCTTCCTGCCATCTACAATAGTATAACAGAATACTTCCTGTTAGAAAATTGCATTTAGAAGGAAGACACCTAAGTCCTAATCCTATTGGTCTCTTATCGTCCCCTGACCTTGACTTAGAGTATTCATATACTCAACCTATGCTCTGATACCAAGATGTCACACCCCGATCTCACACTAACCACAAATTACGAGATTAGGGCGCGACAGAGGGATTATTACATAAACAAATCACTGAGAACTTTTTCTTTTTAAACCTCGTAATGATATCCAGATTATAGCTGTAAACTAAACATATTAAATTATTGCGGAAGCATTTCGATTAAACTGGCTAGAGAACATAAACAGAGTTTACAACATGTAACATTGTTTAACAGAAAGTAAAACATAACAGATAATTTACACCTTTTACACATTCGCCATACATACTCTCTCTCACCCACACCATGTCCCAAGGACCGAGGGGAAAGGACTAAGAGACCACTATCTAACTAACTACATATACCTTCTACTGACTAGGGTAGTAAGATCTTTCAGATTTCTGGAACTGTCGCTGACCTGAAAATGTTTGAGTAGAGGGATGAGCCTACTCGCTCAGTGAATAGCATTTCATTTAGCTATCACTAAACAACTCATCAGATATATAAAATTGAAATAAAGATAAGTGCAGTACTAAGCAGGGCAGTTCTAATGGCATAGCAGATTTACAGATAACAATTTCATTTCTATGCAACATCAGATATTTTAAACAAATAAACAATTATAGAGAATTGGTACAGAAATTCAAATCTCTTAACATGTTAAATTTACTGTGTTCCTATATGATTATATATTTATATTATTATTATGCCCTAATCATATGCAGTGTACTCTGCATATAAAGATCCGTAGTGAACTATGATCTCACCGTACAAGACTTAGCGACACACCCGGGAAATGCTAAGTCTGACGCCAGCCCTGCTCTGCCACAGGCTCTCTGGCCTACAGGCTCTCCGGCCTCAATGCACTACTCCGAGTGCTCTAGACTCCTCCTCTAACCTGAGCACACAGGCGGAGAGTCTCACAGGGTTACCTCCATGACTCCGCACAGATCTTGTTGCAATAACCCCTATTTTCTTCAGTGCCACTGTGACTCCGCACGGATTATTGTTGAACACTGCCTCTCTGTCCTCGTGCCACCATGAATCCGCACGGTTAATGTTGCAACACGAGTTTCACCCCTAAGAAGCAGATCTCTCGAAGGGGTTCTACGGTGTTAGGGCACCGAAGTCTATTAACTGATTAACATATAAACATTTAAACAGGAAAAATCACATTTACTGATTTCATATCAGATCACAATACACTGTCATTCTAAACCGACAGAGCAATATATTTCAAATCATTGTAATTTCTGAGAAATTCTCATATCATGCATTCAGGTAGATTAGAAATGCATAAATAACCCAACTTATTTCAATTTGGCACATACATAGCGAATTTACGCAATTGAACATCTTATTGCACAAATTAAAGAAATTTACTTCACATATGAGAATCATACTCAACAATTATCAATTCTCTATAATTCTCAAAAAATGTGCACATTAACCCAAATCCTGGTTTGTGCATCACTTAACTCAATTAAGAGTTATTTACATATCACAATACAATTTAATAACAATACTTGAGAATTTCAGGTAATATTTTAGAGAAATGTGCCATTTCATGTAAATATCAATTTACACATATTAACGTCAAAAGATATATGCAATTATGGTTTTCATGCATATTTTATTTATTCATATCAACTTTGAAATCGTACATCTGATAATTTATCAGAAATCTTCATTGTCTGGGTTCATACCCAAATCATACCATTTTCAGACATGAATTTCTAATTTCAACATTCAAATGAGCAATTTAGGTTCCAATGAACCATATAAATCTACTGATTCAATCCATACTGTTCAAATGCTAAAATTTAATCATCTAACAGTGTCTAGAAGCATTTTATGAACTAAAAAGGTCGGGCGACGCCAAACGCTGCTCGACGCCTGATAACGCCTGTTATCAGCGTAATTCGCACACAAAACTGAAAATATTCAAACGCCTGAGTTTATTAATGATAAATAAATGAAACCCTACTCACAGTGATTTGGTCTATCCGGATTCGTCTGGGGATGTGTCCAGGGCCTGTTTCGGGGCATTCGTTGGGTCTTCTTCAACCTTTGGTATTTCCTGTTTACGGTCCTGTTGCATCAATTGCTTTATGAACACAACAGGTTGGCGGAGAATTCAATTAAGATGCTCAACGCGGCTGGGAGCTTTGGAACTCACCTGGATCTTAGATTCGGACCTAAAGAGCACCATTGGAGGTGCTAGCTGCACCCAAAGCGCCTCGCTGCTGCCCCGCGCAGCTACTGTGCGGCGCTACTGTTGGGGCGCCACCCTATAGGTGGGTGCCACTAGGGCGAAACAGAGGAAGGTTGAAGAAGAAGAGGAGTTAGGCACCACTTAATCAGAGCCACGGAGGCCCAAAGCCGTCGCCTAGCTCATCCTGCTGCTAGCTGGTCAAACGCTGCTCTTTGCAGCTTCTGTTGCAGGCCGGCCGCCAAGCTTGGGGCGCCGTCCTAGGGTGCCAGCAAGGTGAAGAAGAGTGGGAGGGAGTGGGGAAGAAGAAGAAGAAGAGTGGGCGGAGCTCGATCCAAGCTGTGATTTCCCTGGATCGCCAACAACCCCCCCCCCCCGCGCGCGCTACCCTCTCTCTCGAGCGCCGCTTTCAAGCGGTTGCTTCTGTCGATCGCGTGAAAATGAAGAGATAAGGAAGAGAACGGAAATGAAAGAAAAGAAATAGCCACAAATTTGGGAAAATTGCAGATTGGGTCCATGGAAAAGTAAAAATGTGATAACTTTTTACCCGCTTGTCCAATTTGAATGATTTCTCTTGCAAAACTTCAAGAATGAGGCCCACTACAAAACCCAAGGCATGAAAGCATGCTAATTATTCTGTTTTACTAGTTCAAAGTCATTGCATCTAGAAATCACTTTACTCAACTTAATTAACCTAACGATCATCAGTGCCATTAACATTAATTACCTCATATGTTTCAATCTCAACTATTGATTCACATATTAGCTTATCTTGATTATTAGCTAATCACAACTGGTCAATGCACAAATTGCATCTTGAGTACTTTATTCAATTTGATTAAATTAATGATGCACTAAGCGATGTGCTTACTAGTTAATCATAGAGTGGGTCATAACATATTTCCCTCATCAACTCTAGGTGTATCGGGCTACATGTTTGTCGAATTATATGTATGTTGGATTAGGGTTACCCATATTGACTTCCATGCTCATCTAAAAGCATGGAGATTCAATACTCTTCCTCACTAATCATCACTAGATCATTACAAACCCCATCATGGTAGGTATATCAGTTTAGATGAAAGCATAAAAGTTTAGCATATCATATCGGTTTAGCATATCACATCGGCTTAGCATATCATATCATTTTAGTCATCTTCTACCTCAAGATGATGATACAAATAAGGAAAAAGAAAGGTACATCTCATGGAATAAACTTAGCAAGGTTCTATTCTAAAAAATAGAACATACGACTACCAAGAATAGCTACTAACAAGCAAGGAACAACGAGCTAAGAACAACTAGGAAGGTAACAAGTAGAAAGGAGATAATAACAAAGTAGGTTTAGAGTTATATAACCCGCCTCAAGAACAATGACCAATCTCTAAGCTCCAAGGTCAAGCTCCAAGCTCACGAACTCAAGGTAGAGTAAGAAGATCCTCCAAGCACAACACCTCCAAAAGATAAGATAGGACCATAATTAAGAAAGCAAAGAGAGGAAAGAAGATACCAAGGTCCATGGTCGAGAAGAAGAAAGAAGAAGAGAAAGAAATCTAGAATATCATGGCTTACCAATGAAGAAGATGAAAGAGAGAACCACAAGCTTTTGGCTCTCCCACCAAGCTCTAAGGGAGAGTGCTCTTCAATATCAAGGTCGGCCACTAAGGAGAGAAAGCAAGAATCACTAAAAGGGTTCTCTTGCATGAGAAGAAAGGGGTATATATATATATGGCCGATGAGAATGAGAGAAAAGGGATGGTGTCACCACCTTAGAACCCTAGAACACACATGTCCAAGAAGGAAGGCCACATGTAACACCATGCAACAAGGTGATAGGTTATATGTCTTGCCCACTTGGTCACTAAGGATGGTCGAGGTCGATACACCCATCCTTCCACTTCACAAACTAATAGGGATGAAACCCTAGGTCACAAACTGATATGAAACTCCTCTAGAGTCACCACAACCCAATATGGTGATCCTCAAGATACCACCAGATTGATAGGATGTCCCTCAGGACACCCTCAACCAATATCAAGCCTCCTCAAGGCAACCACAAATTGATACAAGGTCTCTTCAAGGTTTACAAGCTCGAGACAACACTCTGATGAGCAAAGCACACCTCAAACATGTGCCCAAAACATCACCAAGGATGTCACCACTCAACCAAGGCTGAAACAAGGTGCCTAACACTTCCTCTCTCCTCTAGATGATTCCAAGAGAGATAAGAAACACTCTAAAGGTGGCAAACTTTTACATTAACCCTTATTCTGAGTGAATTGCAAGTTTGCACCAAACCTCTCCACAAAACACAAGCATTAACCAAACAAGCTCAAAAAAGTAACACAAACCTCCAACATGCCCTAATTACATCTCAAATAATTAGAGCAAGGATCTAAGAAACACACTTAATCAAAACAAATAGGGTTAACCCAAAACATGGGTCAGGGTCCTTACAACTTCCATGTTAGAGCTAGAATCAGAACATATGGATCATGTTTTAGATGTTTAAACTCCTAGTGGAAGGATCTGCTCTTCTTATCTCAAACTCACGACCAAGGACCTCTGTATCTCTGGTATAATGTTTCCCTCAGATTTTATCTTGCATGACATGACCGCAATTGATATCATCCTAGGAATGGATTGGTTGAAGAGGTACAAAGAGGTTTTGTTTTGTGAAGTATCAAAGGTCAGTTTGTTACATCCTATTGTGGGAAGATTGTGTGTTAAGGGTAGGAAGCGAGAGGATCGGCAGTTTGTCATTATAAGGAGTGGGATCATAGAGGGGAACCACTGCCTATTAAAAATTTGAAGAATAAAACCTCCAGTCCAAACACACCAAAAAATATGTTAGAGTGGGTGTAAAATTTTCAAATCTTATTAACGGTATTCAAAATATAAAACATGCTATTATCAATTCTTCACAAAAGATTACAAAAGTATATCTCAATCTCCCACATAAGGTTTACATGTATGATAAAACATAGGGATCTAAGTAGACGGAAATCTAAACCATAACAACTTTATCTCCAAGCTTTAAATCCTTAAGCTATGTCCATGTCTTCATGCCATACCATCCAAGTCCTTCACCTAGGGTTGGATGCATACCCCAGCAAGAAGAGATAAATAGAAGACATCAACAAATGCTAGTATGTGCATACTAAAATGTAAATTGAGCAATATATGGAACAAAGGATAACTAATTAATAGAAGCTTCTCATAGAAAAGACAAGGACTACCCAAAAGGACATAAAAGGAAAGAACAACAACAAGGAGATACTTGTCATGATCAAATAAATAAAATCGTGCCATACTAGCACATACAAAGAAAATAGGGCACACACCCCACAATTATCAACATGCATGCATGTCAGATAAACATAGTCCTAGAACAATATAAGTACAAAGGCAGCCAAGCCACACAAACTTGAAACCTGATACAGATGACATACTACCACTCCCAATATATATAAGGTGGGACAAGCCTCACCAACTTAAAACCCGGGTATGGGGCACCACCACCTCCATCCCAATAATAACAGGGGCATACTGCCTAAAAACCAATGCAATTACACTACTCTAGTGCTACTTATTTACATAGAATGTTTAATAGAGAGGCAAGTAAAAAGGTATAGTCAGATTAAACAAAAGTTTCCATCATATTAATGGAAAACATAAATATCCACCATACAAATGGGCAAAAGACATCACATGTCATCATATAGAGTTCTGTCATGAACAAAGCATATGAAAAGAGTCCAAAAGAATATCCATGATCACATGATCAATAACAAATAACGTAGTTCACATGAACCATGATTTTCAAAAGAAAAGACATTGTGTATAGGCTAATGTCCATAGGACCAAGAGAAAGAAGAAACATAGGCTAATTGCTCAATGGAATAATAGGGGATGCAAACATACATTTAGAGAGAGGAATTAAAAATGGCTCAATACAAAATTAATGTGGGATGCAATCATACCTAAACTTTAGAGTATGGCAGTCCATAGTCACTTCTAGATCCAAGTCTAGGTCTTCAAAGAACCTATTAAGCAAATATGTAGATTTTAGGTCAATTCCATATTGATTATTCAAACCCTAAAAATTACATTTTTTTTTACATTTGATTTAAGTTATCAAAATCATGCCATATTTTAGGTTACCTTTTCCTGAGTCCAAAACATATTTTATTATATTTTTTTGACTTATATATATTTAATTATGAAATTTGTAAGTTATTAACTATTTAAATTAATCTATTAAAATCACCTTCCTAAACCTTCAGGTTCAGGAGATAAAACCAAAATCATTAGAAAGCACATAATTTTTTTATTCCATGACATATTTTGTTTTATTTTTCTAAACTATAAGTAAATAGTTATGGATTTTTGAAAATCAGATAATACCAAAAATCCTCGTCCACAAATAAAATTTTGGTTATGGGTCAAACTCACTGAGTTAGCCCAATACGCAGGGGCTAACTAGGCCGAGTGGGCGACCAACAGGGTCTGTGCTCAAGGAAAACAAATCGAGGGAAACAGACATTTATACCCTTGGAGAAAAAATTCAAGGAAAGAAGAACAGAAGGGCAGATTTTGGAAAACACACGGTAATCGTCTTCTTACCTGATGAGAATAGCTCAACGTCGACCATCGACGGAGTAGGTCAGATTCAAGGGTTGGACTCGCTACTCCTAAAACCAACACCATTGGAAACAACTATTATCAGACTCCCAGTTACCACTGATCTCAAGAACCCCAAAACAACATAACTCGGTAGAGAAATTTCATTCATCCATGGATTCGGAGCTATGAGAAAGAAAAGGAGGAAACAAGATTCATACCATCACCGAAGAAATTGGAGTTGAAATATGCTTCCCCGAGGCCCCTGGAACTAAGACCACCACTCATAAGCTGGCGCAGGAACATGCACCTCGCCGCCAAGCTTGGGGAGATACTGCGACACCGGCGGAGTTTGGGGGAGTTGTTTTGGGAGACGACGGGGCTAACCGACTCCAGGAAGAAGTTAGGGATGGTTCACCGGAGGTGTGTGGATGGTTTAGTAAGGGTCCGATGACCTGAGATGGAGAAAAGAGGGGAAGGCAGCCGGAAACAGGGGACATATAGAGGGGATGAGCAGCTAGTTGTGGAAGCGATGAGGAAGCCATGAAACCCTAATATTTATAGGGCCTGATCCATAATCGTGAGGGGAACATGTGGGAGTAAGAATTAGAGACTAAGTTTGAGGAAGGAGAGGGATTCAGATGAAAAGAGATCAGAACCGAGAGAGGAAAGCGCACTGCTATTCTCACAGCATGCCAGTCGAAAGCAGAAGGTTGGGGATAGCGTTCAAGCCGTTAGATGAAGCTGGGAACTCGAAGATCAAATTAGAGTTGTTCGATCGGCGCGCCAAAGCAAAGAAAAATTTAGAAGAAATGCGTGACAGGGAAAATCACTTGAAACATTAGGAAATCAAATTGATAGAAGTAATTAAAGTATACTTTTATTTAAGTTCCTTTCCTAAATCATTTAAGGGCCCAAACGAAAACCAATTAATATGAAGTTTTGCACCTAGGCTAATTACGACATGTAGAATCCGATTATGCAATTATATTTTCCTTTTGAGAACATTTGATGTGTTAAAAAAATCTAATACTATTTTGTCTTTCCTCATGCATTAATAATTATAAGGTTCTCCAAATTTTATGAAACTTCACCCACAACTCATATTTAATGTGTTGGATACGAATTTTCCATCAAATTTACATGTAAGAGATGTATGTAAAATTATTTAATATTTTGAAGGTTCTTCACACTCTCTCTCTCATGATTTCATCTTTTAATCAGACATCTTTCAAATTGGATGAAAATTCACCCAAAAACTATATTTAATGTGTAGATTTTGAATCAAATATTATTTTCCTCTTTTGGAGTCATTTATTATTTTATTTGATATTTTTGGGAATGTTTTAGATTTACTCTTTCCAAATTGATAAAATTAATTATTATTATGTGAATAATGTGAAACTTGACTCCCAAGGCAATTGGGACCCAAGGAACATAATTTTAACTTATATTTCACTTTTGGGGTTTCCCTTAATGAGTTATGACACAATTAATATTTGTAGCTATTAATATCACATTATTACTTAGGTTATCATATTATTTCACTATTATCATTATTGCTCATCCATTTATGTTCCATATCTTAATATTATCACCAAAAAAATTTAGTGTGTTTATTTGCACAAAATTTTATATAATTCATTATTATCTCATGTGACATATTTTATGTGTCCATTATTGGCTTAAGACTAATGTGAGAACATTAGGTTACATTAGGGTGATTAGTTCATGCATTATCTCATTAGGGTTATACTAAACATCTTCTACATCTATCCTCAACTTGTTTGGCTAAGTCCAAAATGTAAAACTTCCAGGGTAGGGTCCAAGATCTGGTATGTTATGGCACTCCTCCCCTTAAAGGGATTTTGTCCTCAAAATCTATTGATCCAAAAATCAACAACCAACTACTCTCCACCCCTTAAAAGGTTTAACCTAAGGGTTACCCACATATCTTTTAGTTGTGAATGTTTTAGAGTTTTATGTTGTTCTTGCATCCAACTAAAGAGTCAGAAACAACTAGGGTCGAGTTTTAGGTCCTTGTGTCTCTAACCTAACAACCCTAAGATCCAAAAAGTCATAAGGTACAAAGGGTAGGTCCACTACACCTTTATATCATTCCACATATTCCTAGTCACTACTTCAATACTAGGCTTAAGATTCTATTCCAACTATTTCCAAGCTTTCTCTAGAAAGACTTCACATATCTCTTTATTGTGACTTAGCTCAAGAAATCATCAAGAAAATCAGAGAAATTTTTTGTAATATAGTAGTATAATTGAAAATAATTTTTTTTTCATTAACAAACATTGGAGATAAAACAAAGATGGTACCAAAATCAATGGATAAACCAAGTCATAGTTTCCATAATAAGATCTCTTCATACTACTAGTACCTTCTCCTCAAAATATGACTCCTTCCTCAAGAAAACACCTCTTAACTTTATAGATTTTATCATTAACCTATATAGCAGGGGAAGATCACCTAAAACCTCTTCATATTAAGGTTTAAACAACTTAGGCAAAATCTAGGGAAAACATCTTACCTAAAGGGTGACTTTGTATGGCAAAGGTTCTAACTAGGGAGACAAAATTGAAATAGTTAGATTCCTACTACCATGGGATTTGATACCATGATGTAAGGAGTGGGATCCCAGAGGGGAACCACTCCCTACTAAAAAATTGAAGAATAAAACCTCCAGTCCAAACACACCAAAAGATATGTTGGAGTGGGTGTAAAATTTTCAAATCTTATTAATGGTATTCAAAACAACCGAAGTATAGCAACAAAATATAAAACATGGCTATTATCAATTCTTCACAAAAGATTACAAAAGTATATCTCAATCTCCCACATAGGGTTTACATGTATGATACAACAAAGGGATCTAAGTAGAGGGAAATCTAAACCATAACAACTTTGTCTCCAAGCTTTAACTCCTTAAGCTATGTCCATATCTTCATGCCATATCATATAAGTCCTTCACCTAGGATTGGAAGCATACCCCAACAAGAAGAGAAAAATAGAAGACATCAGCAAAGGCTGGTATGTGCATACTAAAAAGTAAATTGAGAAATATATGGAACAAAGGATAACAAATTAATACAAGCTTCCCATAGAAAAGATAAGGACTACCCACAAGGGAATAAAAGAAAAGAACAACAACAAGGAGATATTTTCCATAATCAAACAAATAAAATCGTGCCATACTAGCACATATAAAGAAAATAGGGCACACACCCCACAATCATCAACCTGCATGCATGTGAGATAAACATAGCCCTGGAACAATATAAATACAAAGGCGACCAAGCCACACAAACATGAAACCTGCTAGAGATGACATACTGCCACTCCCAATATATATAAGTTGGGCCAAGACTCACAAACTTGAAGCCCAGGTATGGGGCACCACCACCTCCATCCCAATAATAACAGGGGCATACTACCCAAAAACCAATGCAATTACACTACTCTAGTGCTACTGATTCACATAGCACATTTAATAGATAGGCAAGTAAAAAGGTATAGTTAGATTAAACAAAATTTTCCATCATACTAATGGACAACATAAACATCCACCATACAAGTGGGCAAAAGACACCACATGTAATCATATAGAGTTCTATCATGAACAAAACATATGAAAAGAGTCCAAAAGAATATCCATGATCATATGATCAATAACAAATAAGGTAGTTCACATGAACCATTATTTTCAAAAGAAAAAACATTGTGTATAGTCTAATGTCCATAGGACTAAGAGAAAGAAGAAACATAGGCTAATTTCTCAAAGGAATAATAGGGGATGCAAACATACATTTAGAGAGAGCAATTAAAAATTTCTAAATATAGAAACAATGTGGTATGCAATCATACCTCAACTTCAGAGTATAACAGTCCAAAGTCACTTCTAGATCCAAGTCTTGGTCTCCAAAGAACCTATTAAGCAAATATGTAGATTTTAGGTCAATTCCATATCGATTATTCAAACCCTAAAAGTTACCTTTTTCTTTACATGCGATTTAGGTTATCAAAATCATTCCATATTTGAAGTTGCCTTTTCTTGAGTCCAAAACATATTTTATTATATTTTTATGACTTATATATATATATATATTTAATTATGAATTTTGCAAGTTATTAACTATTTAGATTAATCCATTAAAATAACCTTCCTAAAACATCAGATTCAGGCGATAAAACCAATATCATTACAAAGCTCATAATTTTTTATTCTAAAACATATTTTATTTATTTTATTTTTCTGAGCTATAAATAGTTAGTTATGGATTTTTGAAAATCAGCCAATTGGATAATACCAAAAATCCTCGCCCACAAATAAAATTCCGCTCAAGGATCATACTCGCTGAGTTGGCCCAATAAGTAGGGGCCAACTAGGCGGGTGGGTGACCAACAGGGTCTGCGCTCATGGAAAACAAATCAAGGGCAAAAGACATTTATAACCTTGAAAAAAAATTCAAGGAAAGAAGAATAGAAGGGAAGATTTCAGAAAACATAGGGTAATCGTCTTCTTACTTGAGAAGAATAGCTCAATGTCGACCATTGACAGAGCATGTCAAATTCAAGGGTTGAACACACTACTCCTAACACCAACACCACCGAAAACAACTACTATCAGACTCCTAGTCACCAGCTAATCTTAAGAACCCCAAAAAACCAGAACTCGATAGAGAAATTTTGTTCATCCATGGATTCAGGGCTATGAGAAAGAAAAAGGGGTAAATAAGATTCATACTGTCAACAAAGAAATTGGAGTTCATATATGCTTCCCTGAGACCCCTAGAACTAAGACCACCACTCGTAAGCTAACGCAAGAACCTGCATCTCACCACCAAGCTCGGGGAGACACTACGACACCGATGGAGTTTAGGGTAGTTGTCTCAGGAGATGACGGGGATAACAAACTCTAGGAAGAAGTTAGGGATGGTCCACCGAAGGTGCGTGGATGGTTTAGCAAGGGTCTGATGGCCTGAGATGGAGAGAAGAGGGGAAGGCGGCCAGAAACAGGGGACATACAGAGGAGATGAGCATCAAGTTATGGAAGCGATGAGGAAGACTTGAAACCCTAACATTTATAGGGCCATGAAATCCACAATCGTTAGGGGAACATGTGGGAGTAAGAACCGGTGACTAAGTTTAAGGAAGGAGAGGGATTCAGATGAGAAGTGATCGGAACTGAGAGAGGAAGGCACATTGTTGTTCTCATAGCGTGCCAGCCAAAAGCGGAAGGTTGGGGATAGCGTTCAAGCTGTCAGATGAAGTTCAGAACCCAAAGATCAAATCAGGGTCGTTCGATCAGTGTGCCAAAGCAAAGAAAAACTAAGAAGAAATGCGTGACAGGGAAAATCACAGAAACATTAGGAAATGAAATTGATACAAGTAATTAAAGTATACTTTTATTTAAGTTCCTTTCCTAAATCATTTGAGGGCCCAAATGAAAACCAATTGATACAAAATCTTGCACTTAGGCTAATTAAGGCATGTAGAGTCCGATTATGTAATTTGATTTTCATTTTGAGAACTTTTAATGAGTTAAATAAATCAAATACTTTTTTCTCTTTCCTCATGCATTAATGACTATAAGATTCTCCAAATTTTATGAAACTTCTCCCACAAGTCATATTTAATGTGTTGGATATGAATTTACCATCAATTTTATATGTTGGAGTTGTTTGTATAATTATTTAATATTCTGAAGGTTCTTGACACTTTCTCTCTCCTGATTTCATCTTTTAATCAAACATCTTCCAAATTCGATGGAAATTCACCCAAAACTATATTTAATGTGTAGATTTTGAATCCAAGATTATTTTCCTCTTTTGGAGTCATGTATTATTTTATTTGATTTTTTTGAGAAAACATAGATGTTCTCTTTCCAAATTGAATTAAATTAACTATTATTATGTAAATAATGTGAAACTTGACTCCTAAGGGAATTGGGTTCCAAGGAACATGATTTTTAACTTATATTTCACTTTTGGGGTTTCCCTTAATGAGTTATGACACATTTAGTATTTGTGGCTATTAATATCACATCATTACTTAGGTTATCATATTATTTCACTATTATTAATATTGCTCATCCATTTATGCTCCATATCTTAATATTATCACCAAAATAATTATGTGTGTTTATTTGTATGAAATTTTATGTCATTCATTATTATCTCATATGACATATTTTATGTGTCCATTATTGGCTTAAGACTAATGTGAGAACATTAGGTTACATTAGGGTGATTTGTACATGCATTATCTCATTAGGGTTATACTAAACATCTTCTAGATCTATCATCAACTTATTTGGCTTAGTCCAAAAGGTCAAACTTCCAGGGTAGGGTCCAAGATCTGGTATGTTACATTCATCTCCCCCATTAAGGCCTAAAAGCTTGTATCACAAGGTTGTAGAGCATTCCTAGCCTCTATCATCCTCTATGATACACCTCCTTCTCTCGATCACATAGATGTTGTGAAGGACTTCCCTGATGTTTTTCTTGAGGATTTGCTTGTCTTGCCCCCAACTCGTGAGGTGGAGTTTTCCATCGAGCTCGCACCTAAAACCTCTCCCATCTCAAAGCCTCCTTATCGTTTGGCCCCTGTAGAACTCACCGAGCTTAAGAAGCAACTTCAGGAGCTTCTCGACATGGGCTTTGTATGCCCTAGTGTTTCACCATGGGGAGCCCCGATCTTGTTCGTGAAGAAGAAGGATGGTTCATTGCATATGTGCATGGATTATAGTATGCTTAATCAAGTAGTAATAAAGAAAAGCTATCCTTTGCCTCACATAGATGATCTATTTGACCAGCTGAAGTCAACCATTATATTCTCAAAGATGGATCTGTGAACTGGCTACTATCAGATGTTGTGAAGGATGAAGATGTCTTGAAGGCAGCTTTCAGAACATCTTATGGGCATTATGAGTTCTTGGTCATGCCTTTCAGATTGACTAATGTCCCTGCTACTTTCTTGGACTTGATGAATCAAGTGTTTCGTCCATAACTCGATCAGTTGGTGGTAGTGTTCATCTACAATGTGTTGGTCTACTCTAAATATGAAGAATAACATTTGAACATCTGCGGATCATTCTGAACACACTGAGAGAAAATCAATTGTATGCTAAATTCTCAAAGTGTGAGTTTTGGATCAAGGAAGTAATGTTCCTAGGTCATGTGATTTCTATCAGACACATTGTTGTTGATCCTATAAAGGTAGAAGTTGTGATCAAGTGGAAAGCTCCGAAGACCTCGTCTGAGATCTGTAGTTTCCTCAATTTAGTAGGTTACTATCAGAGGTTTATTAAGAGTTTTTTCGAGTTGGCTCTTCCTCTGACAAAGTTGACAAGAAAAGAAGTCAAGTTTGTGTGGACCCCTGAATGTGAGGATAGTGTTTAGAAGATAAAGAGTTGTTTGATGTCTGCTCCTATTCTTGCTCTACCTATTGAAGGCAAACCCTACATTATTTTCATAGATGCTTCTAAGCAAGGACTAGGTTGTGTCTTGATGCAAGAAGATCAAGTGATCACCTATGCTTCACGCCAGTTGAAACCTAATAAGGAGAACTGACCTACCCATGATTTAGAGTTAGTAGATATCGTGCATGCTTTAAAGATATGGTGACACTATCTGTATGGAGTGAAGTTTGAAGTTTTCTCATATCACAAAAGTTTGAGATATATGTTGACATAGAAGGATTTGAATCTGAGGGAGCATAGATGGATGGAGTATCTCAAGGACTATGACTTTTCCATCACCTATCGTCCTAGTAACAAATGTAGTCATTGATGCTTTGAGTCAGAAGAAGAATGCAGTATGTGCTTCCATGAACCTGGAATATGTTTCATGTTGGCAACCATAGCCTGATGATGATGAAGATGCTGAGAAGTTGTGTGTTCACATGGCTAGTTTGTCCATTACACCTTCTTGGATATAAGAAGTTGTTGATGTACAGCTTGAAAGTTCTGAGCTTGAAGAAATGAAATCCTTAGTTGAGAAGCCACAGTCTGACTTTTCAGTTGGAGTTGATGGTGTTGTTCGTTTCCGACAAAGGTTGTGGATACCTGAAGTTGGGAACCTGTGACAGAAGGTTTTGAGTGAAGCCCATGGGTCTATGTACACCATACACCCTGGTACTACCCAGATGTTCAAGGATCTACATTGAAGTTTTTGTTGTAAGAACATGAAGAAGGATATCTCTCTGTTCATTGCAAAATGTTTGACTTGTCAACAAGTCAACATTGAGCATCAATGACCTGGTGGTGTTGTTGAGATTCCAGAATGGAAATGGGAGAATATTACTATGGACTTTGTTACCGGTTTCCCTAAGACCAGGAAGGGCTTTGATATTGTATGGGTTGTGATTAATGGGCATACAAAATATGCCCACTTTTTGCCTTTCAAATCCACTTACAAGTTTAATGATATGGCTCAGTTGTACGTAGATTGGATCATTCATATGCATGGAGTACCTAAAGTGATAGTATCTGATCATGACCCAAAGTTCACCTCTCAGTTGTAGAGTCAGATTCAACCAGAGATGGGTACTGACTTGTGTTTTAGTACAACCTATCATCCTCAAACTATTGGTCAGTCTGAAAGGATAGTGCAAATTTTGGAAGATCTTCTTCGTGTCTATGTTATGGACAAGCAAGGTGCATATGATAAGTTTCTCCCAGTAGTAGAGTTTGCTTATAATAATAGCTACCAAGCTAGTATTGGTATGCCACCTTATGAAGCTTTGTATGGAAGACCTTTTTGTTCTCTGTTACACTAGGATGATGAGGGGGAACATGCTCTAGTGATGTCTAATGATATGCAGACAATGATAGAGAAGGTTCAGTTGATCAAGAAGTAGATGAAAGCTGCTTAAGATTGATTAAAGATGTATGCTGATAAGAAAAGGTCTGACGTGAGTTTCTTAGTAGGTGACTATGCCTTCTTTAAGATCAACCCTATACATTCAATTGTAAGATCTAAAGTTAAAGGCAAGCTTAGTCCCCTCTATGTTAGACCATTTGAGATCTTGGATAAGGTTGGAGACTGTGCATACCATTTAGTTCTCCCTCCTTCCTATGACAAGATCCATAATGTGTTTCATGTCTTTGTGCTGAGAAAGTATGTGAATGACCCTTCTCATGTACTCTCATTTAAGAATCTGGAGATTCAAGAAAATTTGACTTATGAATAGTTACCTGTGAAGATTCTTGACTGCCGAGTTAAGTAGCTGAAGAACAAGGAGATTGAGTTGGTGAATTATGACAGTATCATGGTTTGAAAGAAACAACTTGGGAGCTTAGGGATGAGATGCTACATACTCACCTTTCTCTTTTGTATGAGATTTCGAGGATGAAATCCTTTTTAACAGGTGGAGTGTTGTAACAAACTAAAATCCATGTATAATATTCATTTTAGCCTTTTTCTAAGCTTTTCTTACCTTTATGTCCTTGATGTTGAATTAGTGGAAATTATATAGGTTTGGTGTACAACTATTCCCAATATTTTACTTTATAAGGAGTACAGGTCAAATCACTCAATAAAAGTTGTTAATGGGTTTAATTTGTAAAATATCCACTTAAGAGGGATAAAGATAAAACAAAAATCGATCTAGAAGTTTCTATGGCTTTTGTGTCAGAAAAAGCAAGAAAATCCAAAAAGTGAAGTTAACAAATATCTTTTCCCTTTAAGTGAATATAAGAATAACTTTCCAAAAAATCATAATAGTGTAACTTAAAAGATAATTCTAAACCCAAATTCGTTTTCCTTTGTGTACAAGTTTGCTTAGGTGATAAGTTCTACAACTTTTGGAAAATTGGTAATTATAATTGTATTAATTGAAAGGGAAAATAGGAGATAACTTAAAAATACAAAATAAAATCTTTAGTGATTCTAAAAGTAACAATGGATGCCAGATTCGTGTTATACACATTAAAGTATGCCTTTGGGTGAATTTTCACTCAATTTGGAGAATATTTGATTGAAAGGAGAAATTTGAAGAGAGAAAGTGTGTAGAACCTTCAATATATTACATAAATAAATAAATAATCCCAACATGTAAAATAGATGGCAAATTTGTATCCAAGGCACTTAATGTGACTTGTGGGTGAAGTTTCATCAAATTTGGAGAATCTTGTAATCATGAATGAAGTAGGAAAGAAAAAATAAGTTTTGATTTATTTAACACATTAAAAGCTCCCAAAAGGCAAAACTAATTACATATTCAGATTCCTCATATCAAAATTAGGCTTGATGTCAATTTTCATTTAATTTGGAACATGTTTGCCGCTTCAAATGAGGAGAGAGAAAGTCAAATTAATGCATTAATGCACTATATTCCAATAAGATTGTGAATTAGATTAATTTGTCACACGCTGACCTTTGACCCGTGTAATTTTGAATATTGGATCTGTGATCCAACGGGTCGCTCCTCATCACCATGCTTGCATCGATCTGGAAATAGGGGTAGTTTTAGTGGAGATTTGTTTTCTTGATTTCTCATTCGTTTCAAATCGCATAAAATATTTTGCAATCGATTCTAAATAAGATTTTTTGTTTTCAAGGGGAAAGGAGAAAAGCCCCAATCCTTGCTATCCAAGTAAGTTTGGACCACTTACTTCTCACTTCCCTACACAACCTTACCTATAAATACCCCTACCTAAGGCTTGTTGGGTTCCCTTGCAACCCATCCATACTCAAAATTTCCCTCGTTCTTGTGTGGTTGATCGCCGGTGATCGATTTTGCTCCAGAGTTTGTGGTGCTCACCCCTCTCTCTATACACCACCGCCATACAAATTGAAGGTACCCTCTAGTCCAATTTGTTTTGTTCTTTCTTTCAGTATGCTGATCTTTGAGTTTGGTCAAGAAATGTGAACACCCAAAAATCAAGCTTGCTCCTCGTCGGTCCTGGCGCGAGCAACTAGGGAAGAATCCCCATAGTGAGTTTACAATTTTACCCCCGCCTGTCGCTCTCTTTTCTTCTCTGAACGCGTGAAGGACATTTCCATCCTTTTGGTTCTAATTTTCTTGGCTTTGACCGGTGCCACTTAAGCTCAGACTGCTGACTTGGCCACCTCCCTTTGGGCCAAGTCACGGGCCCGACTTCTATCTCTCGCCCTCTCTTTGTGTTTTGCGATCGCTTTGCCTACATGGCATGTTTCTATTGGTAGATTTTGATAAAATCATAACTAAATATTCCTATGTCCAAAATTAAAAAGAAAATATGTTCTGAACTCGTAGAAACATGATCTTTATAATAAAAATAATTCCAAAGGTTGACTTTGTGTCTTATCAAAAGGGATTTTTAGAAAATGAATTAAATAACTAAAAATCACCAATAATACACCTAAATGTTCATAACTCCAAAATATACAATATGATATGTTTTCTTAATCAGAAAAACCTAACTAAGTTAATGGCGAAAGTTTCAGAGTCAAAATTGAGGTTTTGTTCGAAAAGTCTAAAAGTTAGGGTTTCCTTGCCTTTATACATGAGTAAACCCTAATTCATGTTTAAAATTGGAAATAAGAAAACAAGCTTTGAATATTTGTAAGTGATTGGAATGTGTTACTCTCCCTCAACTATTTGGTTAAGGTTAGGTAGGTGCCTAAACCATACATAGTTTAGGTTGTCAATATTATCATGCATGCAACCTTTTTTACTATTTTTATTGTGGAAATGATCTTTTCACTTATGCCTCAATATTTTGACTATCTTCATCTTATGATGAAATTTTAGCCTTTATTTCCATATAGTTTTTCTTATCTTTTGTCCTTGTTCATTTTTCTCTAACACATACCTTATTTTCTTTCCCTTTTGCTGGGTGACTTCCCAACCACCCAGTGATAGATCAAGGTGTTGAACAAGGCCAGTGTGACCAAGTTCAGGAGTTGTAGATTGAAGTTTTGCAATCAAGGATGACTAGGTTGCTTATTTCTAGATCCTATAGTTTCTTTTCAGTTTTTCCTTTTTAAAGAAACTCATGTAGTGAACAAGAGTTCAAAAAGCAATGTAATAACTTAGTTTCTTTCCATTGCTATTGAAATTTCATATGTATCTGAAGCATACTTATTTTCTTGGATTCTTATACATGTATTCCACATTGTCTATTTTTCTTGAAAAAGAAGTGGATATTTTGTATTTCCTTTAAATTTTAGTAAGGAGGTGATCTCCCCTCTTTACATCCCCTGAGTGAATGAGTTGAGTTATTGTAGTCATGATCACTAGATGCCTATTGTACCCTAGATATCCTTGGAAGGACGATACCCTAGAGATAGAGAAGGATCCTTCTTATACCGATGTGAAGATGATATGAGTACCTACCATCTAGGTGAGAGAAAGAGAGTCCCAAGATCTTGGAGAGGTACAAAATGGTAATATGTTGTGAAGCCTCATACTCAGATTGGTAGTCCCTTGCATATGACTGTAAGGGTTGTTTATGTGAAAGAGAAAGTTGGGAAGAAAATGCCATATCATGTTTTGGTTTGTTACATGCTTGAGAGGCTAAGTCATGCAGTTTGGATGACCAATGTTGAGGAGGTAAACCCGAGGTTCCTAGACTAAATAGGGGAAGTGGCGGTATCTAGTGCATATGATGCTCACAAGGTTGAGTGAGTTCATAGAGATTAATAATGCCACCCCCTCAAGTTTTTGGTTAAGTAAAATCCCACCTGTGATATATGCTTGATGAGCCACTCACACAAGTTGGCCTAGCACTATATGCTATCATCTATATGTATGAACTTGGTCTAACCTTGAGAGATGAGTAATGTATATGACATAATGAAAACTAAAAAAATGGTCTAATAAGTTATCTACTTGCTTTTGGTTATCCAAATGCATGTAATATGATAAAGGAAAGTACTAGGTAACTTCGAGATGAACATGTAATAAGGAACACAACCTAATATGAGGAAGTGGGAATAGGAAATGTGACTAAGGGACGTGTCATCAAGCAATAATAGAACTTTAGACTTACATGTGTTTTGGGAACCTTGGTACTGCCAAGTAACAATTTTATCTTGTCCTGGGAAAAGACCCTTTCTAAAGGAGTGAGTTCATAAATTAGTTTAAGAATTGAGGTAACATTAAAGAACACTTAAAAACTAGGGAGGTTAAGAGCATAAAACAAAGAATAAAATAATATCAATATGATTCTTTGCACCCCTATAAACCATCTCTAAGGGACATGATGAAAAGTCACCATGGAAGTGATGGATAGAATGGGACCGGGCCCATATGGGTAGGTCACCATCATCCCAATAGAGGGCATAAAGAAAACTATGAGTACCCTAAGATATGAAGGAAACTTGGGTGAAAGAATTCTAAAGGCTATAATGTGCTTGGATATTGCTAGGGAAACCGCAAGAAAAATGTGGGTTGAAATAAACCAAAGTTATGACATCTCAATAGAAATCTAAGCCAATCCTAAGGTCAAGAAGGGATAAGACCGACGAGAGTAGGATTTGATTGATCCCAAAATGCACAAAACCATAGGGTACAGAAGGTAATAGCTACAATTTCCTATGGTCCATGGGTTGGGTGGCTAGACACCTTCATGAGTTCATATGACCTCAGGGTTATATATGAGAGGCACTCCCTAGATGCATAAGGATAAGGTCACACCAAAAATACTGGCACCCTAGAGATTTTGCGGAGACAATTAAAGCTAATGAGAAGAGATATAAGAAATTAAGTGATAATGAGACTGCACAAACCCTAGAGTGAGGGAGGCTCATGGCTTCAAGAAATATAATAGTTGTTGAGGAATAAGAAGCATGTATGGTTTAGAGTCATGTTGAGAGGGATTCTAACTAAATATGGAATTAAAAATTGTAATGTGTGATGCACCATCTCTACTCTTAGAATGAGATGAGCTTTGTATTTGGACTACAACAAAATGCTTATTTCATCTTGTTATGAGTGTGAGAGATGATACATACACATGCCATATTAGAAATAGAGATGATATGAGGAATAAACACTTAAGTTGAAATCCTTTTAGGATAATCAAGGATTTGAGGTTTTACCACACCATTATGAGAAGATTTTGAATAAATGATTTGGAAACCTAGGTGAACAAGGTAATCACTAAATTGAAATTTCAAATGAGGATATATTATCAAGTGGAATTTGAACTCTATAGGTATAAGATTGAATTTAGTGACCAACCAAATAAAGGTAAATCAATCCTGACTTGTTAACCAAGCTTTAATAGCCTAGTTAGATGACCCATAGTTAGTTGAGATGAAGGGTTTGATAAAGAATCTTATTACACATCTCTTGATGGGTGTGAATGGTGGAATCTGATATGAAATTCATATTTGGGGTTCTTGAGGATTCACTCCTAAGGACTTAAAATTTCATTAGTCTAAGTTAGTGTGCACCTTGGCATAGTAAAGATGTTTGAAGACTTATAGTGATATTTCTAGTATCCTAGAGAGAAGAGAGACATAGAAGCATATGTGGCCAGTTGTCTCACGCTCTAGATGATGAAGTTTGAACACCAATGACCTGGTGGATTACTACAATTCATTGAGATTCCAGAGTGGAAATGGAAGAAGATCAAATGTTGGGAAATACAAGCATAGAATGAGGAAGTGGAAACAAAAAATTTACGTATATGTATTACCATAACAAAAAGATCACATAAACTACTATGAAATAGAAAGGATGGTTAAACGAGTTTATAACTAGTCCTAGAGAAAGTCTAGTGACTACAACTTGTTGCAGTGCAACTATCTTCTAGTTACTCTTGGATGGTGTCTGTACAACTCCTGGTCTTCTCCGCAAATAACAATCATGAACAACTTCTGCAAGGACTCTTGAGGTCTCACCACGGACTACAAACTGACACTACCCTCCTAGTAGAAGTCAAAAGACTCCTGCCTCTAGAGTAATCCACATGGACCAACTAGAACTCATGTCCTTCAACTAGAACTGAGAGGAAGGATTTGTCCCTCCCATTGGTGTACTACTCACCCACTTGCTCTCCCACAATTGTTTCATCCTTGCTATCACTCCCTTTAGAAGGTAGGACTTTTTCAAGCTCTTGATTGGTTACCAAAACCAGTGAGGACAAAAATTATTATAGGCAATTGATTTCTATTCTGGGAAGCCCCCAATACCCCTCTATTTATAGCAGGGGTTAGGATATGGGTTCCCAATCTGTGTGGGACTGGAAGGGTGATGAATGCATATTCATCATGATTTTTAGTCACCTTCTTGGGCTCTTTTTGATTCAATACATCCAATTTCAGTTACTAAATATCAAAATGTGCAAAATTTCCTAATTGGTTCAATTATCAAGGTTTCTAACTGAGTTTATGTTGATTTTATGTAGATCTTGATGAGGTTGAACAATCTGCTAGCATCCACCTCCTTGCAACCCTTATCCATAAGAATCACCACCATTCAATCTTCATTTCAATCAACCATCATCCACATCAAACCCAAAATGAGTGGGACCCACCTTTATTTGATCTACCCTCACTCATCCTTAGTAATAACCATTCGGTTTCAACCATACGGTCTTGACCATTCGGTCTTGACCAATCAGTTTGATCCATTCGGTCTCAAGAACGTATGGACAACCTCACCTCAAAACCATTTGGATCTAACTTGATTTCCATACCATTTTGGCATTAGTTGTTCTTCACCATCAGATCACTCATCAACGGCCTACCTTCAGCTACTTAAACAATCTTGAGCCCTTGCCCTCTCCAAATGATCCTGACCAGATTTGGTTTGGCCCTCTTAGTTTACCCTCTCACTTGCTCTAACGGTTTTCCATCACAGTTTGGAAACCAAGAGAGCCCTCATGGTCTCAAGACTGTGAGAACTCTCACGATCCCAAAACCGTGAAGAGCAGCCAACCTCAAAGACCGTTTGACGTCTTCCGCCTTCTTCTTCCTCCTTCCGCCGCACCGGCTAACCCTAACCTACATCCACCTATAACCTCACCAACTGAAGCAATGCTCCCGCAGCCACTTCCTTCCTTCCTTCTTCCTCCCACCTCACAGGACCCACTGCCCTAATCCGTAGCTCCACGACACCCTCATCATCTGTCGTGGGCATCTTCACACCTGCACCCTGTGGTGTTTTCACCTTCGCTGTCCACAATAGCCGCCACCATCACCCACACTGCCCACGCTGCCACCTCCAACTGAACGATCTCAAACCATTTGGAGGCAAGGGACTCCAAGACCTTTTGCAGGAGCCGGTCCTCAGGACCGTTTGATATTTGAGCATGCCCTGACCGTGAAGAACGATCACACGAAAGCGACGACCGTTTGGGACCGGAAGCGGAGATGGATTGGAGGCTATCATCACGGGACCATTTGGAGCTGGGTTCCTTGAGACCAATAGGATCAAAGGCAACGATCTGCTCACAGACCATTTGAGATCACTGACGCAAGACCATTTGATCGGTGGGAGTTGTGAGACCGTATGAAGGCATCAAGTGTCCAAGATCGTATGGAGACTGATGCACCGAGACCGTTTGGAAAAGTCACATTGTGAGACCGTTTGGAGCCCAGGGTGGCCAGACCGATAGAGCTAATCATGAGACCGAATGATAAATGCTAGAATACCAAACCGTTTGATAAAGTAGTCTGCACGAGACTGTATGGACATGTATTGCAAACCGTTTGGAAAAGTTGGCTCTGCCAAACTGAAGGTCTTGCAAGTCCGTTTGATAAAGGCATGTATACCAAGACCGTATGGACACTTAAAGCAACCAGATCATATGGTATCTTATTCTAAACCATTTGGACCAGACCGTATGGAGCAAACTCACATAAAAAATGTGAGGACCCCATCCAAGTCTATAAATAGGACCACAAGGGTCCTCATTTGGGTATCGGTTCCGGGATGCCGACATGCTGCCTCTACGCTGGTCCAATCCTGCCACTATCACTTCACCTTCCGTTCCTACTGCAACTCAAGGAGATCGAGAAGAGATGGAAGGAGGAGTGAGAAAGGCTACCCAGTCTGTCTTGACGTCCCTCGTTCTTTGTCTAGATCTGCTCCTACACGATGTAGAAGATCGCATCATCTTCACCGAGATGCGACCACCTTCTACATCATGCTCATGGTGGAATCCTCTCTCTTTCTTATTCTTCTTGTTTCTCGCATCATGGGCGAGTAGTTCCTTTTCACTGGGGTGCGGGGACTAGCCCCACTACCCATGCATTCATGTCTTTTCATTTAACATTCCAAAGCAATGTATATAACTTTTCATTTTGTTGCTAATTGATATGCTTGTAGTTGATTACCTACTTGCTTTCATCTTGTTCTTCTCTTCATAGCATAGAATTTTGATTAATGAGGTAGACTCATTGACGAGAAATCTGATAGGGTTCCTTGAGGTCGTAAGTGTGTGATCCATGAGGGGACGAGCCATCTAACCTATGGTGGCACTTCTGTGGTCTAAACATTCCTCAGGGAGGACCACAACCTTAGTTGGACGTTGTATCTTCTTATTAATCGTCGATGTTTGCTTGCAGAATTATCACCTACATACTTGTCAATTAGCGTGGTTGACTCCTTGACTAGAAATAGAATGGGGTTCCTTGAGGTCGTAAGTGTATGATCTGTGAGGGGACGAGCCATCTAGCCCACAGTGATGCTTCTGTGGTCTAAACATCCCTCAGGGAGGACCACAACCTTAGTTGGATGTTGTATCTTTGGAACTGTAAGTGCATAATCCGGATGGAGATGAGAAATTTGATGCCTAAGGGGATGCTTACACGAGCCTAAACATCCCTCCGGGAGGGTTCGTAGTAGTTCCATTATGATAGTTAGATGCTTGCCTGGATGTTACATGTTTAGATGTGTTTGTATGTGCAGTGGTGGTGAAACCCGATACCATCCCAGTGATTCCATATCATTTAATCTAGAACAAACTTTCATTCTACTCCTTTACTTACTCACAATTAGTTTAATCCAACTCAAATCAACCAATCATTGTAAATATTAGTCTTAACTTGAATTAGACTAGACTGAAAAGGATTCTTAAAAATGTTGTCCTTTAGGATTCGATCCTCAACTATACTACGATAAGACCCATCCGCTTGCGGGTGGTATTATTGCACATTGGTTTTGGTAAAAGCTCGAGGATTTCAACCCCGAGTGAGTTTGTTAGTGCGATATTTGCCACGTCAAATTCTAGCACCATTGTCGAGGACAATGGAATCAGTTAGTTAAATCTAGTTCTTTTAAGGCTAATCTAGTATTTTACTTTTCTTTTTGAAGCCATTGATCATCTACTTGAATTTCACTCTACTCCATCAATCTTACTTCAGATATTTTTATTTCAGGTACTTCAAGAAGGACTAGTGCATGCACCGTTTGAACAGTCGTGGACTCACCGCCAGCTTTGATCCAGAGATTGACAGAACCTTTCATCGTCAAAACAGAGAAAATCAGGCAAGAATGGATGAAGAAGATGTAATAGCCCGAAGGGTGGCTCAAGACATTAATGCATAGAGAGAAAGAATCATGCAAGAAGCCAGAGCTATGGTTCGAGAAGAAATCCAAGCAGCACAAGCAGCGGCGCAAGCAGTAGAACTACAAAAGGATCTTAGAGAGTTCTGAATCCCCAAAGCTGCTAATGCTTGTCATCCAGTGCAACCTCCTCCCATCAATGCTGCCAATTTTGAGTTTAGGGCACATTGGATCACATTTCTTCAAAATAGACCATTCTATGGCAAATAAGGAGAGGATAGTCAGGAACATCTTTTGAGGTTTATTGATCTATGTGCTATGACAAAGAAAAATGGAGTATCCGATGATGCCATTTGTCTTCGTCTCTTCAAGTATTCACTTGCTAATAGAGCAATAAGCTGGTACAATTCATTGCAAAGTGAACCCATCACCACTTGGGAACAACTTCAAAATGTATTTCTGGAAAAGTTCTACCCTCCCTCTCTCACCTATGAAATTAGAGGATGGATAAAAAATTTCACTCAAGTCCCTGGAGAAACCCTTGTTGAAGCATGGGATAGATTTAAAGAGCTTCTACGCAAGTGTCCACACCATGGGATTCCTAAGAATCAACTCATTGAAATTTTCTATAGGGGTGTGGATGATGATATCAAAAGGTTTTTAGATTCCTCGTATGGAGGAAATTTCATGCGCCAAAGTTATGACAGTGCATGGAGAGTCATCACCCTTGGAGCTAAAAATCAAGCTAATTGGGGTAGGTCTGTAGGTAAAGGAGTATTGAAGGTAGATATGCCTGAAGTTATTCCATAATACAAGACTATCGCTGAAACCCTCAAGTTCTTAGTAGCCAAGAAAGACCATATCGAATCATCCCTTGCTGCATTTGGAAGAGGATGTTCACCACCTCAACAATAAGAACAGATCAAGTCTGCCTCACTGTTCTGTGAAGTATGTAAAGGTACAAATCATTCCACTTTAGCATGCAATGTTCTGTATGATGTTGTTCTAAGCAACATTTGTAGTCAAGGTGATAATAGTCAAACTGAAAATCTCAATGTTGTCAATACCATCCCTGGTCAAGGATATTGCAATCTGAATCAGAATAGGAACCATCCTAGATTTCAATATGGAAACCCTTCGGGAGCGGAAAACTCAAGACAACTTGGTTCAACTAATCAACAAAGGGGCCCACCAGGATTCCAGTATAATCAACAACAAAATTTTGGGAATCAAGGAAATTTTAGGGGTAATTTTCAGAATAGGAACTTCAACAATTATTAGAACAATTCTCAGTTTTTGAATCCCAACCAAGTCTCTTATCAACAACAAAGGCAACAAGCCAGCCCCGTATCTCCTGATGACAAGATGTTGGCAATTGAGAAGATGTTGCAGTCACAGTAAACAATGATAGCTAACCAGCAAGCCCATCAGAAGGCCATTAAATCTCAACTAGCTCAACTTGCAGCTAACATGAAGCCACCTACTAGTGTCTTTGCTGGCCAACCTGAGAACAATCTGAAGCACCCAAAACATCTGAAGGCAGTCACAACTAGATCAGGAAAAGATTATTCTGATCCTCTCGTTAAGACACCTATGGTTATTACATAAGAGGATGAACCAGTGATTGTCCAAGACTCAACAACACCTGAGTCTCAACCAAAATAGTCAATAACTACTGATAATACAGACAAGGAAGGTCCTGAGAAACCTATTGATGAAGAAACTGAAACACCAGAACCTGATGGCCTTGTATACAAGCCTCGTATACCTTTCCCTGCCCATTTAAGGCAAACCAAGCTTGATACTCGGTTCAATAAGTTTAAAGAAGCTATGAAGAAACTTCATGTTGATATACCCTTTTTGGATGCACTAGCTGAGATACCAGCCTAGAAAAAGTACTTAAAGTCACTCCTCACCAGGAAATATATAACTAAAGAGTATGAGTCAGTCAAATTAGCAACAACTACTCCAG
Source organism: Alisma plantago-aquatica (assembly GCA_963693085.1). Classification (NCBI taxonomy): domain Eukaryota; kingdom Viridiplantae; phylum Streptophyta; class Magnoliopsida; order Alismatales; family Alismataceae; genus Alisma; species Alisma plantago-aquatica. Next base: position 577,851,700 of record OY856413.1, read on the forward strand.
ATATCAGCCAGATTAAGATGCCAAAGAAGCAAAAAGATCCAGGATCTTTTGGGATTTCTTGCCACATCGGTGATTCTTCATGCAAGAAAGGGCTAACAGATCTTGGTTCTAGCATCTTCATCATGCCACTCAGCCTTTGCAAAAGGCTAGGGTTTGCTGAACTTCTCCCAACTAGCATGACTATGCAAATCACAGACAATTCAATCAAACGTCCATTAGGAATTATTGAGGATGTACCTGTCAAGGTGGGAAAAGATTCCTAAGTTCCGTGTGACTTTGTCATCATGGACATAAAAGAAGACACCAAATACCCTCTCATTTTTGGACCAACATTCCTCACCACTGCAAGAGTTCTAATTTATGTTGAAGCAGGAACCTTGCTTCTTAGACTCAGTAAAAAAACTCTCGAATTCAAAGTTTTTGAATGTATGCGAAAAGCAGGCATGTAAGAAGAAGTATATCTTGCCAATTGCATAGAGAAGATGTCACTTCTCACTCAAGAGAATCATGAATCAGACGATTCATTAGAAGTTGCTCTAACAGACCCATCAGTTGAAGAACCTATTGATGAACAAGCGAAAGGTTGCATTGAATCTCTCAACTCTGCGGAAGAAGATGTTGAAGCTACTTTTGAAGAACTTAAAGCTGTGGAAGTTGCTGAAGAACCGTGTGAAAAGCCACAAGCTCCTGAAATGAAGCCCCTACCCAAGGGATTGAAATATGTGTTTTTAGATGAACTCAAGGTCTGCCCAGTCATCATAAATTCAGATCTAACATTAGAACAAGAAGATAAACTCTTAACGGAATTAAAGGAAAGAATAAAATCCATCGGCTACAAGATGAGCAACCTCACCGGGGTCAGTCAAGCACTTTGCATGCATAGAATCCCCATGATGGAAGATCACAAGCCAACCGTAGAACACCAAAGGAAACTTAATTCTAATACGAAAGAAGTCGTCAGCCTCAAAGTTGTTAAATTACTCACTTCTGGAATCATCTACCCGATCTCTGATTCGCCATGGGGCAGTCCGGTGCATGTTGTCCCAAAGAAAGGTGGAACTACTATGATACAAAATGAAAATGATGAACTCATCCCCACTCAAACAGTCACAGGGTGGAGGATGTGTATTAATTACCGGAAGTTAAACAAGGTGACTCGAAAGGACCACTTCCCAATGCCTTTTCTTTATCAAGTCTTTGAAAGATAGGCTTACCAAGAATATTTCTGTTATCTTGATGGTTATTCCAGATTCTATCAGATGCCCATACATCTAGATGACCAAGAGAAAACTACTTTTACTTTCCCGTTTGGAACATATACATTTAAAAGAATGTTGTTTGGACTCTACAATGCACCTGCAACTTTCCAACGTTGCATGGTTGCCATATTCGCCGGTTTACTGAAACAATTATGGAAGTCTTCATGGATGAATTTTCTATGTACGAAGATTCATTTGATTCATGTCTAAAACACCTCTCCCTTGTTCTTGAATGATGTGAAGAAGCACATCTTGTGCTGAATTGGGAGAAGTGTCACTTTATGGTGAAGGAAGGCATTGTCCTTGGTCATAGAGTCAACAATCGAGGAATCGAAGTGGATAGAGAAAAAATCGAAGTAATTTCTAAACTCATTGTTCCGTCAAATGTAAGAGAAGTTCGTGCATTCCTAGGTCATGCAGGCTTTTACAGACGATTCATAAAGGATTTCTCTAAGATAACCAAGCCAATGACAAATTTGTTATTAAAGGACGCTGAGTTCCATTTTGATGAAGAATGTGTCAAAAGTTTCAATAATTTGAAACAAGCCCTAATGACAACACCCATCATTAGAGCTCCCGATTGGGATCTCCCATTTGAAATTATGTGTGATGCCAGTGATTATGCTGTGGGTGCTGTCCTAGGCCAATGTATAGAAAAGAAACATTATGTGATCTACTATGAATCTAAGACCCTCGATGAAGCCTAGTGAAATTATGCAACTACTGAGAAAGAACTTCTTGCAGTTGTGTATGCCTTTGACAAATTCAGATCCTACCTCATAGGCTCAAAAGTCATTATTTACACAGATCACGCTGCAATCCATTACCTCTTGGCAAAGAAAGATGCAAAACCCATATTAATTAGATGGATTCTCCTACTACAAGAATTTGACCTAGAAATAAGAGATAAAAAGGGTACAAAGAATGTTGCGGCATATCACCTCAGTTGAATCCACACTCTGGATACCAAGAAGATCCCAATTAATGATTCTCTTCCAGATGACCAACTGATGAAAGTTTCAGAAGTTACCCCCTGGTACTCAGATTATGTAAACTACCTTGTTGTTGTGGTTATCCATCCTCAATGCACTGGAAATGCACTAAAAAATTTATGCATGATGTGAAACAGAACTACTGGGATGAGTCGTACCTTTTCAAACTATGTGCTGATGGCCTATACAGACGGTGTATTGCTGAGAAAGAAGCTCAGCTTATTTTGGAGCAATGTCACTCAGGCCCAATCATAGGTCATATGAGCTCTATGAAGACTGCCTGAAGGTTTTGCAATGTGGATTCTTTTGGCCAACCATATCCAAATATTCCCATGACTTTGTCCTATCATGTGACAAATGTCAAAGATCAGGAAACATAACAAAGAGAGATGAGATGCCACTGAATCTGTGGGAAGAAGTAGAGATATTCGATGTTTGGGGGGTGGACTACATGGGTCCATTCCCATCTTCCCATGGATTTTCATACATCCTAGTGGCGGTGGACTACATCTCAAAATGGGTTGAAGCTATACCAACCATCACTAGTGATTCCAAACTCATCATCAAGATGTTCAAAGATATTATTTTCCCCCATTTTGGAGTACCACGAACTGTGATATCTGATGGAGGGTCTCGTTTCCTTGAAAGAAGCCTTGAAGCTTTACTAAGAAAGTATGGCATAACACACAAGGTAGCCTCACGCTACCACCCATAAACAAGTGGACAGGGAGAGGTTTCTAACCATCAACTTAAGGCTATCCTGGAAAAGACTGTAGGCCGCAATCAGAAGGATTGGTCTATGAAAATCAATGACATGTTGTGGGCCTACCGGACTGCTTTCAAAACTCCCCTCGGAACTACACCATTCATATTAATATATGGAAAGGCTTGCCACCTGCCTATTGAACTTGAACACAAAGCATGGTGGACAATTAAACAACTTAATATTGATATGAAGGAAGCAAGCCAAGCCTGGATTCTACAACTCCAGGAGCTGGAAGAACTCTGGATGACATCTTATGAGAATGAACAAATCTATAAAGAACGTACGAAACTTTGGCATGACAACCATTTAAAAAGAAAGGACATACAAGTGGGAGACAAAGTTCTTTTGTTCAATTCTAGATTGAGGTTATTCCTAGGAAAACTCCGTTCTCACTGGACAAGACCTTACATTGTCAAGATAATCTACCCACATGATGCTTTCTCTTTATGGAGTGAAAAGTTAGGTGAATTTGTGGTAAATGGTCAATGATTGAAGAGATATTTCACCTCTACTGATACAGGCTCTGAAACGATGTTGGATCTCACCAATCCAACATATCCACCATAGAAGTTGAAGGAATTTAGTTGAGCCATCGATGTAAAACAAAGGTGTTTGTTGGGAGGCAACCCGATAAATAAACTCATTTTTACCTTTAATTTAAAATTAGAATGTTTCTTTAATTTTGTTTTTACCTTTTAAGATAATTTTTCATTTAATAAAAATTGCATCGTAAGATGCTATCTTTAGTTCTGATTGATCTTTATCCTTTAGATTTTCAGATGGAGGACGCACACTAATTGGAACGCAACCACATTCAGTGGTCCAAACGACATGAAATTTCCCCTTCATCTCGGATTTAGAGTTTGTTCAGGATGAGCAAATTTCTAAGTTTGGGGTGGAGGGTGGGTGGTATGTATCTTACTCTCCACCTTCACCCATCTAAATCAGACTTAAGATTTCATCGTTGTATTTTGACCTAAATTTTCAAATAAAAATTTCAAAATTTTAAAGTTTTCAAAAGAAATTTGAACATATACTGGGTGAAGTTTTGACACTTTTTAAATCTTGATACATTTTGAATCATTATACCCTTCTTATTCGAAGCGGACCCTCAAAATGACCTTCGTCTGAAAACTAGCCTTTTAATTGAAATCATCTTGTGAAGATTATGAATCCTAACATCATGATCTTTATGCAAAAATGGCAAGTGTCTGTCGAACTGATAGGGATCAAACACATTGTGCTTCCTAACTGACTAGTAGAACAACAACATGGAATCCCCACCAGATCCTCATCAAGTCATTACTAGAGCAGAGTACGACAAAGAGAACAACCCGATGCATAGAATCGTAAATGAAGAGGCATTCTGATCTGAACTCTCTTCTACACTTCTTCCATCATCTTCATACCCCTCCATCCATAAAAAAGAAACAAAAATAGCCAAAATAGTGCCAAACCCTAAGTTCGGGGTGGCACGCCACTTCCCTCTATATCTTCTTCTTCCATACCCCTTGCAATTAAATAAGGGTGTACCACCAAGAAAAGATGCCACAGCACACATAAAAAGAAATGCAATCTCGAGTCGAATAGAGGAGAGATTCGCACAAAAAAATGCAATAAATTAAATTGCAAATAATATAATAAAAATCTTGATTCGAATAGAGGAGAGATTTATTTCTTCCTTCCATACCTCCCTTCACTCCCTTTTCTACCTAAAGGCACAAATAAATGCCTCCACTACCCTGAAATACACTAGTGTCAGATCAGATGCACACTTGTTGTTTTGCAGGTAGCTCTGGACTGTTACGAACCTCTTTGACATGCTTGTTGTTGGAAAAAGTGAGGAGGAAGTGAAGTTGGAAAGCAAACTCATGAACGAAGATATGGTAAGATGTGTTCAGTGATCCCAGGAAGATGAGATGCGTAGTCATACTAAGCAAAAAGGAAACAATCATGATGAGAAGAGGAGGCAATCACATGACCATAAAGTATTCATTTGGAGACTATTTCAGAGTTTGTGTCACTCAAGGATGAGAAGCGTTTAAGTTCGGGGTGTTTTGATGAATGCATATTCATCATGATTTTCAGTCTCCTTCTTGGGCTCTTTTTTATTCAATACATCCAATTTCAGTTACTAAATATAAAATGTGCAAAATTTCCTAATTAGTTCAATTATCAAGGTTTCTAACTGAGTTTATGTCGATTTTATGCAGATCTTGATGAGGTTGAACAATTTGCTGGCACCCACCTCCTTGCAACCCTTGTCCATAAGAATAACCACCATTGGATCTTCATTTCAATCAACCATCATCCATATCAAACCCAAAATGAGTGGGACCCACCTTTATCTGCCCTTGATCTACCCTCACTCATCCTTAGTAATGACCATTCAATTTCAACCATATGGTCTTGACCAATCAGTTTCATCCATTTGGTCTCAAGACCGTATGGACAACCTCACCTCAAAACCGTTTGGATCTAACTTGATTTCCATACCGTTTTGGCGTTAGTTGTTCTTCACCATCAGATCACTCATCAACGGTCTGCCTTCATCTTCTTAAACGATCTTGAGCCCTTGGCCTCTCCAAACGATCCTGAACATATTTGGTTTGGTCCTCTCAGTTTACCCTCTCACTTGCTCTAACAGTTTTCCCTCACGATTTGGAAACCAAGAGATCCCTCATGGTCTCAAGACCGTGAGAACTCTCACAATCTGGAAACTATGAAGAGCAACCTGCCTTAGAGACCATTTGACGTCCTCCGCCTTCTTCTTCCTCCTTACACAACACCAGCTAACCCTAACCTACATCCACCTTTAACCTCACCAACTGAAGCAACGCTCCCACAGTCGCTTCCTTCCTTCCTTCTTCCTCCCGCCTCACAAGACCCGCTGCCCTAATCCACAGCTCCACGACACCCTCATCATCTACCGTGGGCATCTTCACACCTGCACCCTACGGTGTTTCCACCTCCGCCATCCACAGTAGCCGCCACCATCGCCCACACTGCCCATGCCCCCGCCTCCAACTGAATGGTCTCAAACCGTTTGGACGCAAGGGACTCCAAGATCATTTGCAGCAGCTGGTCCTCAAGACCGTTTGATCGTTGAGCATGCCCATACCATGAAGAACGATCACACAGAAGCGATGATCGTTTGGGACTGGGAGCGAAGACCGATTGGAGGCTGTCATCAAGGGACAGTTTGGAGCTGGGTTCCTTGAGACCGATAGGATCAAAGGAAACGATCTATTCACAGACCGTTTGAGATCACCGATGCAAGACCATTTGATCATTGGTAGCTATGAGACCGTATGAAGGCATCAAGTGTCCAAGACCGTATGGAGACTGACGCACCGAGACCGTTTGGAAAAGTCACATTGCGAGACCGTTTGGAGCCTAGGGTGGCCAGACCGATAGAGTTGATCATGAGACTGAATGATAAAGTGCTAGCATACCAAACCGTTTGATAAAGTAGTTTGCATTAGATCGTATGGACATGTATTGCAAACCGTTTAGAAAATTTTGCTCTGCCAAACTGAATGGAAAAGGTCTTGCAAGACCATTTGATAAAGACATGTATACCAAGACCGTATGGTCACTTAAAGCAACCAGACCGTATGGTCTCTTATTCTAAACCGTTTGGACTAGATCGTATGGAGCAAACTCACAACAAAAATGTGAGGACCCCATTCAAGCCTATAAATAGGACCACAAGAGTCCTCATTTGGGCATCGGTTCTGGGATGCCGACAGGCTACCTATACGATGGTTTGATCCTGCCACTGTCACTTCACATGTCGTTCCTGCTGCAACTCAAGGAGATTGAGAAGAGAAGGAAGGAGGAGTGAGAAAGACTGCCCCGTCTATCTTGACGTCCCTCATTCTTTGTCCAGATTTGCTCCAACATGATGTAGAAGACCACATCATCTTCATCAAGTTGCGACCACCTTCTACATCATGCTCATGGAGGAATCCTCTCTCTTTCTTATTCTTCTTATTTCTCGCATCATAAGTGAGTAGTTCCTTTTTGCTGGGGTGCGGGGACTAGCCCCGCTGCCCATGCATTCATGTCTTTTCATTTAACATTCCAAGGCAATGTATATAACTTTTCATTTTGTTGCTAATTGATATTCTTGTAGTTTATTACCTGCTTGCTTTCATCTTGTTCTTCTCTTCGTAGCATAGAATGTCGATTAATGAGGTAGACTCCTTGACGAGAAATCTGATAGGGTTCCTTGAGGTCGTAAGTGTGTGATCCGTGAGGGGACGAGCCATCTAACCGACAGTGACACTTCTATGGTCTAAACATCCTTTAGGGAGGACCACAACCTTAGTTGGATGTTGTATCTTCTTGTTAATCATCGATGTTTTCTTGCATACTTATCGCCTACATACTTGTCAATTAGCACGGCTGACTCCTGGACTAGAAATAAAATGGGGTTCCTTGAGGTCGTAAGTGTATGATCCATGACGGGACGAACCATCTAGCCCATGGTGATGCTTCTATGGTCTAAACATCCCTCAGGGAGGACCATAGCCTTAGTTGGATGTTGTATCTTCGGAACCATAAGTGCATGATCCAGATGTAGAAGAGAAATCTGATGCCTAAGGGGATGCTTATGCGGGCCTAAACATCCCTCCGGGAGGGTTCGTAGCGGTTCCATTTGGATAGTTAGATGCTTGCCTGGATGTTATGTGTTTAGATGTGTTTGTATGTGTAGTGGTGGTGAAACCCAATACCATCCCAGCGATTCCATATCATTTAATCTAGAACAAACTTTCATTCTACTCCTTTACTTTCTCACAATTAGCTTAATCCAACTCAAATCAACCAATCATTTTAAATATTAGTCATAACTTGAACTAGACTAGACTATCAAAGATTCTTAAAAACATTGTCCTTTGGGATTCGATCCTCAACTATATTGTGATAAGACCCGTCCGCTTGCAGGTGGTATTATTGCACATTGGTTTTGGTAAAAGCTCGGGGATTTCAACCCCGAGTGAGTTTGTTAGTGCGATATTTTCCACATCAAAGGGATCAAAAGATCTTGAATTTTCACAACATGCAGATCTCGAAACAATCATTTCACAACCAAAATAGTCATCTCACATGCGAGGTGATCAATTGATGGCCTGAACCAGTCATTTTACATGTTTCCTAATTGCATATGAATTTAGTAAAATCATTTCTATTTATTACAAACATTAATTCCTTGTGCCAATCGAATTGAACAAGTGAAATGAGCAATCTTTCTCACAAATTTGGGAAAACTACTAGAACCTTTCTTCAATCGGACCAAGTCGATCGGTTTACCAGGTGAACTGGTTGTCTCTCTCAACCTGAGCCGATCGATTCACCAAATAAGTCAATCGATTGGTGTCTTATTTGTGAAGAACTCTAGCCAATTCAGTTCCAATAACCTTGACAATTCAAATGACCATCTCAACACTTGAGATGATCATTTGGCACTCCAAACACCTATATCATCCTATGTGTCGATTGGTTGGCAATGCAGTCAGTTGATATGTTTCTTGAATTGAATACCTAAACACTTTAGTAATCAATCCAATTATGATTCAAGATTAGACTCCTCTTCTAGATAAGTTCCTTTGTGTGTGACCCTATAGGTCCCATATCCAGCAAAGAATGTCCATAACTAGCTTATGACGTCACAAGAAAAGAGTGATGCCTAGTTGTACATTAGTGCTAGCCAAGTGAATGGAATGTTGGAGAACAACTTCAAACTACAATTTGTGTAAGGTGTTGCACTGATTATATAATTACTTTGTCTCTAATATCCAAAATGAACTCAAGGCATGGAATCTTCATCCTCTCAACATTCAATCCATGTTCCTTGAACACAATGAGCAGATTTTCTGAGAAAATGTGACCTCAATATCATATATTGATTCACATGTGCATGCACATGCGTTTCTCAGTCTCCCTTATCAAGTGTCTAGGATATCAAACTCCAGTAGGAAGGACAAATCCCATATACATCACTCACACTTAGTCCCCATGTGTCAAAGGTACCCAAACATTATCTTTATCGCAACCCATATTTTAGGATTACATTTGATGATGTCAAAGTATACCTAGATACAAGTGTTGAGTGTAGTGACTTTAGGTCTAACAATCACAATCACCACCTTCACTATGAGAGATGACTATGACAACCAGTGATGGTTTCAATATTTCACTCTCAAGGTGGGTCTGTCTGATACACTGTTCTCTGATATTTATTTGTGTGCTTGGTTTGATATACCATATTATGACTAATGAGGTTCAATCATCAACCAACCCACACTCTAGTCTTATGTCTTACTGGTGTCTATCTACCTTCTACAATAACAACTGAATAGGAACATAATAAGAGTGTACATACTCTTAGCATCCATATGATATCATTCTTCCAAGTCACGTACTTGAAAACATACGTTATTGAGTAATGTCATTCTTTATACATTCATTTTGTCCCCTGATTATATCATAACTGAGTGAAACAAAACGAATTGTAAGCTTGCCTTTATGAGTTTTCAATAAAATCCTTTATGGTATGTGCCATGTCAATCATCACATGATTGTCTCTCTAGGCATACCTTACAAACACACTCCCACTTGCACTTAGAGACAATCATCACCAAGTTTCATTCTTAGTGATCCAAACATGTCCCCCATGTATCTATTGTGCAAGTGCTAATACATCAAGTTAGCAACACTTTTCTATTAGTCAGTATATTGCATTTTTCTTATCTCTTCACTCTGAGATGAAACTACTATAATATGGTATCTGATATTCCTTTCCTAACAAGTATCTCCAATACTATCACAATATCACTAGTGAGTCATCAATGGTTGGAACATCTATAAGTTCATCATATTAACTTCTAGATCCATATAGTACCACGATGTGTTCATGACACAAGTATATTTGGTTGTTATTGTAGAATAGTATTAATGGTTATTAGTTTGGAACCCTTCCAACTAGCCACATTTTTCTTTAAATCAAACATATCTTATTGTGATCTCTTTTGTCATTTTAAAAGATTGCATCGTGTAACCCTTTACATCCATCTCTTCCTTTATTTCTATCTCTAATCACTAGCAATGTATCCTTAAGTACTTCTCAAGTGCTAATGGATACCTTTAATGACATTACAATAACCCTTATTGGAGTTTAATATCATCTTGTCATGTCCAATACATACAAGATTATATGGGATAAGCACATCTATAGCATTCATGATAGATCCATCATTACTTCATATGGCATTTTATTCATGATATTTCCATTCTTCATAAGAATTGAAATATATGGTTCTTGAGAGACTAATCTAGATTCTCTCTCATTGAGTCCTTTCGTGTTGAACTCTTTCAACATCTTGGTAATGTGTGTGCTCAAACTTATGTAGTGAAACTTTTAAGAACTATCTCTATAGGTCTTGATCCAGACTCATAAGATGTTTCACCTAATCATTCATTGATGGTCTTTGCATGCCAACTCTCAATATTCAAAATATTGAGACAATATTCCTCATCATATGCGGAATATTCATATATGCTCCCAATAAATATTTTGTAATCAAGAATTTCATCTTTTATCTTGATTCAAGTCAAACTCTTTGACAATCTTATCAAATCAAAATATCCCATCTCTGGTATGCTTCTTTCAATCACAGATTGAAATTTATAGTTTATAGAATTTATTTGCATTCTTAAAGTTATAAGACCTTTAGGTTGTGTCATGTACACATTCTCTCATATATTCCTTTTAAGGAATCCAATTTCAACCTTCATATGCCAAATGTGATCGTGTATTTTAACTATAACAACAAGCATGAAAATTGGCAAAGAAATTTCTATCATATTCAACAACTTGAACTGATTTGAAAAACTTTTAACCAATTTGTCCTTTTATGTTGTCCATACAGATCTTTCCACAATACCCTACTGCACACTTTGGGTATTATCCCTTAAGGTGGCACTACCAAGGTCCTACCTTCTTAGCTTGCATGGACCCCATAATGGCTTTGAGACATTACTCCAATTATGGTTCTCAATAGCTTCTAGTCGATTAGTTGGCCCATCTTCTTATGATCAACTTGTCTAAGTTGTTGGATTCACAATCCTCTAATTTTAGATATGTTCTACTAGAACTATTTGTTCTGCATCACATCATGAACTTGAGATTCCCCAACAACTTGTAATTCTCTTAGTACTCATTGTACCTCTTTTTTGACCTCAAGAATTTTGAGTTCTACTCTTACTCCCACTGATTCCTATAGAACTCAATCATCATATCAACAAAAATTTTCTATTGGATTGGGATTAACAAGAATATTCAACAATTATGGTTTGTGGATAATCCTTTTCAAGAAACTACTTTATCAATGTAGGTTTCAATCCTTTAGACATATGGGAACATTCCCATATCATATCATATATGATGTCCTATAAGCCATTTAGATGCTACATGATTTAGTGATAGGTATATATTTATGAGGACACAAGAATATAAGATTAATTTATAATTATATCATGACTCATCATGGCATAATTCCATCATTCTAACACATCATCATGTTCAGATGGATTTGACTTGTGATACATTATCATAGTTCTTTCATGAAGGTTCTCAAGGTATTGATGAAAAAGTATCTCAACATTTGTTCTCCTTAAAGTTTCTTAATACTTTAATCAAATTTCATTTATAATTTGTTTAAACATTTCAAGATATTTATGTATCTATTTTACCGAGTACATATCATCATATTACCAGTAAATGAAATGAATTATAAGTACTTATCTATAGCATTCATTCCATAAGATCTTAATGCCACATATGTATGAGTTCCGTATCTTAAACTCTCACCATATCTAAAAAAGGATGTTATGTCACGTTGTGTTTATGTATGATTTTCTTATTTCTTCAGGTTCATTGACCAAGGGAATCTAGATTAACATCAATATGCATTCTAGATATGCATTTCATATGTATACATCCAAATTCACTATTTCTAATGATAGTTTTGAGTTATGAATTATAATAAATTGATATAAACGTTATAAACATTTATCTTGAGATTCTTTCATACAAAGACCATATAGATATTTGGGCATTGCCACAAAAGATTATATCTTTCAAAAAAGAAACATTGATAACTCACTTTATTGATTTGTCATCCTTGTCATACAAGATGCGTAACGTAAATGTTTTTATTTATTCGCATAATGAGATAGTAGTTCAACTAACTCTATTACATGCCCATTGGGCTAAGATAATTTTACATATAGACTAAATCTTCAATAACTCTTGCTCCACCTTGTCCATCTTTTTCCTTCCATGTGGGATTTTACTTCTTCTCAGATCATGCACATCAAGTATGTCAGATCTTCGTTTGGCATCACATACCAAAATGAATAAGTAATCAAATTTATCTCATAATATTTATACCTAAAGTGGAGGTCTCAGTGCCTTCCTTGTTCTTCTTTAGTTACTCTAACCAGAGTGGGAAAATTCTTTTCCAATGTCCTGGCTGGTGGCAATGGTGACAATCACCTCTTTTCTTCACTCCTCCCTTTGCTTTGAGATCTGAAGACTTGGGCTTCTGGCTAGCTTTAAAACTCTTCTTAGCTTTGCCTATGCCTTTAGACTTCCCCTTTGTCTTTCTAATCACCATCATAGAATTGGTCTTGTCTTTCTTCATTTTTGTTTCGATTGATATCAACATGCCAATAGTTTGTCAAAGTCATTCATGTTGTAATTCATGACAAACTTCTTGTATGACACTGTAAGAGACTGCATAATCATGTTAGTGGCCAGATCTTGACCCAAGGGGAATCCTATTCTATCTAGGTTCTCCACATACCCAATGAGCTTGAGTACATGAGGACCTATTGGGTCTCCTTATACCATGTTACTCTTGAACAATACCTTAGAGACATCGTATCTCTCTTGTCTTTCCTGATCTTGGAACATGTTTTTGAGATGTGTGACCATCTCAATCACATCCATGTTCTCACGATGCCTTTGGAACTCATAGTTCATGGACCATAGCATCAGACATTTGACATCCACGACCTCTTCGGTATGCTTCTTGTAAGGATCCATGTTAGACCTAGGTGTTATTGGCAGGGGTTCATCTAGTTTTGGTGTTTCCAGGACAGAGCTTGCGCTCCTGTGTGAGAACAATTCTCAACGTCCTAAACTAGTCATGGAAGTTGTTCCCATTTATTTCATCCTTCTCAAGGACAAATTGCAGAGAAAAGTGATTATTATTTGTCACCATCTTATTCTACAAAAGAATTTTTAATTTTGTCAAAACTCATTTTGTATTTCTTTTGATTTGATTAAAATTGACGATATTGATTAGGTCTTTAATTAACTATCACTCTCATTATTTTGATCAAATTTAAAATTCACACGTATTAATTTAGAAAATTGCAGCAAATCAAATTTTTAATGAGCAAGATCCCAAATAATTTGATTATCACCCGACCAATGCCACAATTAAAAATCAACCATTAAGGTAGGATTTTTCCAATTGCATCATACACAATTCTTGATAGGTAATATGTACAACTTAATTATTTGTATGTATCTGGCCTAGATGCTCTAAGAATCACCAGTTAATCCTAACCCAAAAGCAAACATGATAATAATGCACCCTGGTTTGGTGGAACCTACATTATTATCATCACACTTCTACGAGATAGATAGTGCACAACGCTTTGGCGTAACCTACACTTGGTTGATCAAGATTTTCATGTGTGCTAATGATGGAAAGAATATTTGACCGAATATGTTTGATTTGAGGGATTATATATGTAACACCTCATCCTCAACAAAACACGATTACATGCTAACCAATGGATTACTAAAAAACAAGGGAAATTAAAACCGATTTACAACAAGCATCACAAGATGAAACATATAACATATGAGCCAACACTTTGTGTATCATAACATATTTCCAAGGTGCTACAACATAATTTCCCATCATCTCGTTACATGAAATAACTATTGTAGGATGCTTTACATCAAGATACATATCAAAAACCATGCATCAATCATTGCACGAGAAACATCGAAAAATTCTCCCCAAGACCTGAGTGTACAGGGATGACACATAGGACTCTACTGCTAGACGCTATCTATCCCACCAGGTATGATACATCTGCATAACATCCGTAGCCGCATGATCTTCATCTCACCAGGAACGTCCACCTAAAAAGGGTTATTAACCAGCGGGGTGAGACACACAGTCCCAGCGAGAAACATAACCCTCTACCAACTTTATTATGATCGGAGATAACTAATATAAGTAGATATAAAAGCAGTATACTGAGCAGGGATAATCTTACCACCAATCTTACCAAGATATTTATGAGGCCTATAACAAGTACTCATTATGGAACATGATTGAAAAGATAAGCTTTATACGATCTTATCACCTGATATAAGGAATGTATGATAAACTGCAAGTTTATAACCAGAGAAGCTATACAAACAAGGCCTCAACCAATGTTTAGTATTTTCCCTAAGCAAAGATACTATACGACTTGATTACAAATTATTATGCCCTGATGAAGTGAGCTGTACCACTCAAATCCAACCAACGGCTGCGAAACCCAGATCCGGTGCCATACAAGGTCAATGGAAGAGCCGGACTCCACGACCTCCCACCTCGTGGTCAGTGCACGAGTACAACATAGGCAGGACCGCAGTCTCATGCTTAAGTGGCCTCATCCACAGGGTCATCTCCCGCAGGCTACCCACTACCTAGCCCGCCATGGTACAAGTCTCGATGCTAGTGAAACTGAGCCACGATCCTGTTCACCGTGCTCTCAGCCATGAACACATTCATGCTCCCATATCAAATATCCTGAGCCATGGGCCTGTTCACCATGCTCTATACATATCCCCAGTTTGCAACTCCAGCTGCACTCGAATCCTCACTATTTTAGGCTAGGAGAAACCTCGCATATTCAACAATATGCGCTCCAGGTTAACCCTCAGGAGAACCCGTTTCACCATCACCAGCTCCTGACGATGATGGATCTATGGCTAGGGAAAACTACATGATATGTTCCATTGTGATTAGTTAGTATATTTTAAGTGGATTGCAAGATTCATCCAAGTTGTATAACATGCAACTAGAACAAGAATAAACAACATCAAACTCAATATCATGCTTTTACTATCATCAACATCATCCTGATCCATCACAAGGATCCAACATTACATGTTACCACTTAGCCTCTTGCCAATCATCTAGATCCATCTCAAGGATCATCACATTACCATGGGATCTCAATCCCCCATCACATAGTGTCACTGCCTCTCAAGGCTTACATCATTTTATATCATCATTAGGGAATATCAATCCCTCATGTCATTACTAGAGGATCGCACCTCAACATGCATTTCTCATCATATTGGTAACATATGTTATCTCATCAACATTATTACTTGTATATTATACATATATCAAGTACTATACGAAGCACATAAGAATATAGTCACCATAGCTCTTACTTGGCTATGAATTCAATACACCTGCATGGTTAGCTTGCATAAGAAAGAGATAACTGGATCACCAAGCATAGAACATAGATCCTTTAGAGAACATATTATGATTATCATGCTATCAAGGATTTAGGTGTACATGATTGGAATAACATCCATGTTCATAGCTGTGTATGTAGACAAAATATATTCTTGTTATCAAACTGTGAGCATCCCTCACGCCCCACAACTCGTGATCATATCATGGTTATCATGTCATCAAGATTAAGGTTTATAATATTGGAATATTCTGAACATATGCAGATTAATGTCATGACCGGTGTATAAATAAACACACAATCACTATCGAGTCATCATCCCTAAGGATTATCTTAAGGATCATACACCATAATCCACCATCTAATCTCATCAAAGGTTCATTTATCATTATTCATAATTAACCACTGCACAAAGGTCCACAACCCATTTCATCTTGGGTTCATCATACTTTATTATTATACATGAACACACATCATGGCTCATACTTGTGGTCATACACCTGTGTCACATTGACATGTGTAGCAACATCATCTCCTTTCAAACATACCATGGTCACAACCTATCTAACATTGGTGCAGTGTTCAAGGTGATTAAACCATATCACATGTATCATTGTTATCAATAGATATGTGACCACATACATTAGCTATATGCATTACGGGACATCAAAACCCTCACCAAAACTCCCTCAACCCTCACTAGAGGTCTAGCGGGTAGCGCCATCCCTCACCAAAGGATATGCCCGATAGAAATACCCTTACCAAAGGTATAACAACTAGGGTTTCCAACCCTAAGGCAACTCACCACCCTATCGGCCAACCACTGCACACCCTCTATCGTGCATCAAGGTACCATAATCTCTCATGGTATCGGGCAAGGTGTACCGTGCATCACCACAGGGATGTCGGCCAAAGGCCTATCGTGCACACTAGCTAAGATTAGGGTTTCCTCTGTCGGCTAGTCCACAAGAGTGACCATATCGGCCAAAGGGATACCACCTCCATGTCGTCCAAGATATCATATCGGGCATCACCAGACTACTTCATACCGACCAAGACCTATCACAAGGTGTGTCGTGCAGAGCACACATTTAGATGTATTGTCCAAGATCCAACTCCACCAAAAGGGGTAACGACCAAGCTCAACTAAGCCTATCGATTAGAGGAACATCACCACAACAACTCTATCGGTCAAAGGGGTGTCGCCCAAGGTGCCCCTTCAACATAAACATCTTTGTATCATCCATGGACCACTTCTATCAGCCAGGGCACCAAGAACCATGTCGTGCATAGCCATGAAGCTGCATAAGGACTAGTGTCTAGGGTTAGCCTCTCGGGCATCATGCCATGTTGTCCATCCCCTCGTCTCAGCCAAGCTCACTAAGACAAGGTGATATCGTCCAAAGCTTGTGTCGGGCACCAAGCTATCAGAGTCTATCAACTAAGGCCATGTCGGGTATCAAGCTAGAACCACCTAATGGCCAAGCTCAACTCAAGACAAGGGAGGTGTGTTAGGCATCCTCTGCACATGGTGTATCGTCCAACCATATCGACTAGGTGTGTTGGGAAACCACCTCTACAAGGTGTATCGGGTAGGGTACTCAACATAGTGTATCTCCCATCCATCGTCTCCACAAGGGATATCGGCTATGGGACCATAACGGTTACCAACTCAACTTTACTAGGTATAATGACCAAGGATACAAGGATCAACCTAACACCCAAGCAAGCATACCTACCAAGGATTCCGCCTCAAGAACATATCATGTCACAAGGGTAGACCACTTATGTCACCCAAAGCAACTCTAACACCCAAGATAGGGTTGAGGCTCTATATCGGCCAAGATACAAGGTTTAGGGTTGTGTCGGCCAACTACCATTCCACCTATCACCATGTCAGGAAGAAGGGCATAACGACCACAAGGTCCATAAAGAGTTAACTTCTCATATCGTCCAAGACTTAACCCTAAAGGGGTATCAGGCAACATACTCAAAATGTCACCAAGGGAGCACATGTCAGCCAAGAGCCCTTCCAAGGGTCTAGCAACCATGTCGACCAAACCCTAACTCTAGGGTGGTTAAGGGATATCGGGCACAATGGTAAAACTATTACCAAATCATCATATCGGCCATATGTCTAGGTCATAGGCTCACCTTTCAAGTCCAAAGGAGAGAAAGGGGTGTTGCCATAACCATCAACCAAAGGATAGGTTATAGAACAAGGTAATGTATCAGGTAGAGACCCATATCGGGCAACCTAGTTGTATCGGCCAAAGACTCATATCGTGCAAGTAATCTTCAACCTCTAACCACCCATTACCATCTTGCACAAGGAAAACAAACTAAAGGCAGTAATAAAACGTAGCATTCCCATTAGATGAGATTCCAAGTTCCATATATATATCTATCATGGAGGAAAGGTGACGATTTAAGTACAAGAACCATCATATACATATATGGAGAGCATGCATAATATAGATGGTTTAGAGTTATGTAACCCTCCATAAGAGGATCTCCATGAAAGGCATAAAACTCCATGATCCGAGCAGAAAACACACATTCACTTCAAAGAGCAGCACCCATCCAAAGCTCCAAACATGCCTTCGACACCGTCATCACCACCTCAAGAAACAAAGGAAGAAGAAGAAGAAACCATGGTTATGCATAGCTCAAGAAGAAAGGAGGGAAGATAACCACGTCCTTGCTTGCTCTTATCAAGGTCCTATACATGGCTGAGAGGGAATGAGGAAGGTGAAGAAGAAAGCACAAGGAAGAACTATCAAGGAAGCATGACTCACCAAGGTCGGATCTTGAGCAAAGAGTTTCCATGGACAAGGAGCTCGCCCCTCCATCCTCCATGGGAGTCTTCCTTAGCTACCAAGCCCCCATGCTCGTCACATACAGGTAGGGTAAGGAAGGTGGCCGAAAAGGATTGCTTGGATAATGATGAAGGGAGTTATATACACCAAGGAAGAGAGAGGTAGCAAGGGAGAGGTGTCATAACCACATAAACCAAGGTGCCACTTGCTCTAGCTCATAACGCCACTTGTTGCCACCCTAGCAGCTCATGCATGGCCTGGTGATACACTCTAGGAAGTGTATCATGCAGCTGGGCAGCTGCCATGGCCGAAACACCCTTGTTGGGTGACACACCTACATGTCCTAGCCGATACACTAAAGGACAAGGTGACATATGTAACCATAAATGTTGTAAGGACCATATAAGGATGTCATTCCTCATCTATCAACCAAACATAGCGCCCCATCATCCATAACCATTCTAGATGAAGTCACACACAAGAAAGAAGACTCTAGAGCTGATAAATTGCACATTGACCTCTCCACTTTGGGTAAATTGCAATTTACACCAAAACTAGCACAAAAAGCATAAACATCAACCAACCAAGCTCAAACTTGAAACATAGGTCCTCCACAAGGTGCCCCACGGCATAATTCTCTTTCTAATGATGCAAGAGAACTAAAGGCATGATCTAAATGCAACATATTGCAATATAACCCCTTACTTTGGGTAAATTGCACTTTGGTCCAAAACAAGCAAACATTGCTCAAACAACATCCAAACGAGACCAAACTGGAAACATGAGCTTGTCACATGATACCAAAACATCTTAGAAGATTAGATTAAGGTTCTAAGAACCTTTCATAAGCAAATCAAACATGGTTAGCCCAAAACCTGGGTCAGGGTCCTTACAAGTCATAAACCCCTAACAAGGATTTCGTCCTCGAAATCCCAAGCGGAAAGAAGACAGGTGTTACTTGTTCATCACATAAAACAACTCGGCAAAGCTCTGGGTGTCACAGATATGAGACCAACAAACTTTCTCTTATCCCAGAGCCACTCAGAGTTCCATGTACTGGTCAGAAAATCAACCCTTGATCTCATCCATCTTTGTCTAGTAGCACTCTTAGATACTGGAACATTATATGCAACTCGTATTACTCAGCCTTCTACTGATGTATCATATTCCTCGTTATGTTTCCGCTGTGCTACTCTGATCTCACAGGCTTGGCACTTAAGCTTTGCATAACTTGTATCACTATCTTTCTGCTATATGATTCAACTATTCTATCTCTTTTCACAAAGGATGTCTCTACACCAGGGGAATCTTTCTCAGAAGAGGTTATCACAAGACACATACTCTACAAAACACCTATATGCACATGACAAGGCTCAACTAGATGAACTTTCCCAAGATGACCCTACATCACTTCCTTTCCTTGGGTGCATACCTTCCGATGTCATGTTTATGTGGAGCATAAACCCCTAACATATGATAGCCTCACTATAGGCACTTAGCCGGATCAACCAAAGCCAACCTTTCCATCTGAGACAACTTCACACCTTTCCAAGGATATCCATTCCCAGGGTTACAACGATCCCTGACATGTCACATAGAAAGGGATTCACTCAGCTATCACATCTAGGAAAGGAAAGGATACAGAGAAGGGTATACTTCATCCTGCACAACTAGGTCATCAACAAGGTGCTCGACAACAGACTATCTCTCCTCTGACTCACAGGAAGGAAACATCTACCAAACGTACAACAAACACTCAAAAGAGGGTACATCCTAAACTGGATCAACTAGAGCAGATAAGAGGCAAGAAGAAGACAAAGCAGAATGGAGTGACTCCATTCGAACTGTCGCCACACACAGGTCATTCTATCGTTTCTGGTCAGCTCATGCCACAAGATCTAACTGCTGTATATTGCGATCTGTTGTCTGATCAAACCATCCAATCCTCACTTACTTATCCTTATCATCGTTCCTCTGTGATGTCGAACTGCCACTTCGAGGGTCACCACATAGATCCAGACTTCCAAAACAAGCTTCCAGCTTGTAGGTTCAAGGTCAAGGGTGTTCGATCAAGACGGTTCACCTTCATACCTCCACAATGCAGGCATATTGATTCTCAATCCCTTCTCAGAAGGCATGCCAAGAGGATCCTACTGTCAACATCCATCACAGACATCCCCATCTTGGAAATCAAAGTCCAAGATCAGCTGATACTTTTCGAAGTATCCAAACAATGATCACTTCAAAGGCACACCTATCAAGTGACACAAGGTCCACTTGACTGCCACTCCCTCAAAAGGAAGGAACACAAAGGAACAAACTCCTCCCATCACCCCATCAACACCTATGGTTTCATATCAAAGGGGAGGGTATTATCACTTTCTTTGACCCTTACATGAGTTTCCAACCGTTTATGCAATGTTAAACCTTATTCCTTCTGGTTCTTATCTTGTATCTTCTTGGGTTCCTTGCACTCAGCACAAGAAACATCAAGACCATTACATGTCATTATTCTTCTTCTCTTGTTACCATTTCATCATAATCATGACCAGTTCCTAATTATATCAGATTTTTGTTTTCTCTTTATGAAAAAGATCGTTATTCTTTGCATATTCCTTATTGAACAGGGATCATCTTCCTGGTTTTCTTTTTCTTATCATGAATTTGCACTTTATTCTTTCGCATTTTTGCTTACGTTCATTGGTTGGTCTGAGATTATCTCAGGTTCCATCTTGTTTACTCATCACTTATTCTTCTCTTTCTTCTAACCTTATCTTTGTTTTCAGGTGTTTTTCTTCATCTTGTGTAAGTTCTATGTTTTAACTTACGTTGTTATCACAAGTTAATCTGTCTTTTATCATATATATATTTCTTGAGATTACAGTTTCAAGAAATTATCTCATCATATTCTTAATTTTGTTATGCTCTTTAGATTGCTCCAAAATGACTACTTGATCAGAGTAATCAAGGAGGAAACAATCTAATGCTCCATACTTACCTTTGTCTTCAATGTTTGAATACCTGGCCAGGGTATCAAGTATTGAGATTAGGTAGTATGCACCATATATTATGTCACGGTCCAACCTTAGACACTATCCTAATCCTAGTCCTAGTGTCCCTGTAGACTCGGAGAACCTAGAGCTCTGATACCAACACTGTAACACCTCATCCTCAACAAAACACGATTACATGCTAACCAGCGGATTACCAAAAAACACGGGAAATTAAAACCGATTTACAACAAGCATCACAAGATGAAACATATAACATCTGAGCCAACACTTTGCGTATCATAGCATATTTCCAAGGTGCTACAACATAATTTCCCATCATCTTGTTACATGAAATAACTGTTGTAGGATGCTTTACATCAAGATACATATCAAAAATCATGCATCAATCATTGCATGAGAAACATCAAAAAACTCTCCCGAAGACCTGAGTGTATAGGGACAACACATAGGACTCTACTGCTAGACGCTATCTATCCCACCAGGTACGATACATTTGCATAACATCTGTAGCCGCATGATCTTCATCTATCCAGACACGTCCACCTAAAAAGGGTTATTAGCGAGGTGAGACATACAGTCCCAGCGAGAAACATAACCCTCTACCAGCTTTATTATGATAGGAGATAACTGATATAAGTAGATATAAAAGTAGTATACTGAGCAGGGCTAATCTTACCACTAATCTTACCAAGATATTTATGAGGCCTATAACAAGTACTCTTTATGGAACATGATTGACAATATAAGCTTTATACGATCTTATCACATGATATAAGGAATGTATGATAAACTGCAAGTTTATAACCAGAGAAGCTATACAAACAAGGCCTCAACCAATGTTTCGTATTTTCCCTAAGCAAAGATACTATAAGGTTTGCTTACAAATTATTATGCCCTGAGGAAGTGAGCTGTACCGCTCAAATCCAACCTACGGCTGCAAAACTCGGAGTCGGTGCCATACAAGGTCAATGGAAGAGCCGGACTCCACGACCTCCCACCTCGTGGTCAGTGCACAAGTACAACACAAGCAGGACCGTAATCTCATGCTTAAGTGGCCTCAACCACAGGGTCAGCTCCCGCAGGCTACCCTCTGCCTAGCCCGCCTTGGTACAGGTCTCGACGCTAGTGAAACTAAGCCACGGGCATGTTCACCATGCTCTGAGCCATGAACGCATTCATGCTCCCATATCACATATCATGAGCCATGGGCCTGTTCAATATGCTCTATACATATCCCGAGTCTGCAACCGCAGCTGCACTCGAATCCTCACTATTTTAGGCTAGGAGAAACCTCGCATATTCAACAATATGCGCTCTGGGTTAACCCTCAGGAGAACCCGTTTCACCATCACCAGCTCCTGACGATGATGGATCTATGGCCAGGGCAAACTACATGATATGTTCCACTATGATTAGTTAATATATTTTAAGTGGATTGCAAGATTCAACCAAGTTGTATAACATGCAACTAGAACAAGAATAAACAACATCAAACTCAATATCATGCTTTTACTATCATCAACATCATCCTGATCCATCACAAGGATCCAACATTACATTTTACCACTTAGCCTCTTGCCAATCATCTAGATCCATCTCAAGGATCATCACATTACCATGGGATCTCAATCCCCCATCACATAATGTCACTGCCTCTCAAGGCTTACATCATTTTATACCATCATTAGGGAATATCAATCCCTCATGTCATTACTAGAGGATCACACCTCAACATCCATTTCTCATCATACATGTAACATATGTTATCTCATCAACATTATTACTTGTATATTGTACATATATCAAGTGCTATACGAAGCACATAAGCATATAGTCACCATAGCTCTTACTTGGCTATGAATTCAATACACCTGCATGGTTAGCTTGCATAAGAAAGAGATAACTGGATCACCAAACATAGAACATGGATGCTTTAGAGAACATATTATGATTATCATGCTATCAAGGATTTAGGTGTACAAGATTGGAATAACATCCATGTTCATAGCTGTGTATGTAGACAAAATATATAATTGTTATCAAACTGTGAGCATCCCTCACGCCCCACAACTCATGATCATATCATGGTTATCATGTCATCAAGATTAAGGTTTATAATATTGGAATATTATGAACATATGCAGATTAATGTCATGACCGGTGTATAAATCAACACACCATCTCTATCGAGTCATCATCCCTAAGGATTATCTTAAGGATCATACACCATAATCCACCATCTAATCTTATCAAAGGTTCATTTATCATTACTCGTAATTAACCACTGCACAAAGGTCCACAACCCATTTCATCTTGGGTTCATCATACTTTATTATTATACATGAACACACATCATGGCTCATACTTGTGGTCATACACCTGTGTCACATTGACATGTGTAGCAACATCATCTCCTTTCAAACATATTGTGGTCACAACCTATCTAACATTGGTGCATGGTTCAAGGTGATTAAACCATATCACATGTATCATTGTTATCAACAGATATGTGACCAAATACATTATCTATATGCATTTCGGGTCATCAGAACCCTCACCAAAACTCCCTCAACCCTCACTAGAGGTCTAGCGGGCAGCGCCATCCCTCACCAAAGGATATGCCCGGTAGCAATACCCTTACCAAAGGTATAACGACTAGGGTTTCCAACCCTAAGGCAACTCACCACCCTATCGGCCAACCACTACACACCCTTTATCATGCATCAAGGTCCCATCATCTCTCATGGTATCAAGCAAGGTGTATCGTGCATCACCACAGGGATGTCGGCCAAGGGCCTATCATGCACACCAGCTAAGGTTAGGGTTTCCTCTGTCGGCTAGTCCACAAGAGTGACCATATCGGCCAAAGGGATACCACCTCCATGTCATCCAAGATATCATATCGGGCATCACCAGACTACTTCATACCGGCCAAGACCTATCACAAGGTGTGTCGTGCAGAGCACACATTTAGGTGTATTGTCCAAGATCCAACTCCACCAAAAGGCGTAATGGCCAAGCTCAAATAAGCCGATCGGTTAGAGGAACATCACCCTAGCAACTCTATCAGTCAAAGGGGTGTCACCCAAAGTGCCCCTTCAACACAAACATCTTTGTATCATCCATGGACCACTTCTATCGGCCAGGGCACCAAGAACCATGTCGTGCATAGTCATGAAGCTGCATAACGGCTAGCGTCTAGGGTTAGCCTGCCGGGCATCATGCCATGTCGTCCATCCCCTCGTCTCGGCCAAGATCACTAAGATAAGGTGATATCATCCAAAGCTTGTGTCGGGCACCAAGCTATCAGAGTCTATCGGCTAAGGCCATGTCGGGCATCAAGCTAGCACCACCCAATGGCCAAGCTCATCTCAAGATAAGGGAGGTGTGTCAGGCATCCTCTGCACATGGTGTATCGTCCAACCATATCGACTAGGTGTGTCGGGCAACCACCTCTACAAGGTGTATCGAGCAGGGTACTCAACATAGTGTATCGCCCCTCCATCATCTCCACAAGGGATATCAGCCAAGGGACCATAACAGTTACCAACTCAGCTTTACTAGGTATAATGACCAAGGATACAAGGATCAACCTAACGCCCAAGCAAGCATACCTACTAAGGATTCTGCCTCAAGAACATATCATGTCACAAGGGTAGACCACTTATGTCTCCCAAAGAAACTCTAACGTCCAAGCTAGGGTTGAGGCTCCATATCAGCCAAGATACAAGGTTTAGGGTTGTGTCGGCCAACTACCATTCCACCTATCACCATGTCAGGCAGAAGGGCATAACGACCACAAGGTCCATAAAGAGTTAACTTCTCATATCGTCTAAGACTTAACCCTAAAGGGGTATCGGGCAACATACTCAAAATCTCACCAAGGGAGCACATGTCAGCCAAGAGCCCATCTAAGGGTCTAGCAACCATGTCGACCAAACCCTAACTCTAGGGTGGTTAAGGGATATCGGGCACAATGGTAAAACTATTACCGACTCATCATATCACCCATATATCTAGGTCATAGGCTCACATTTCAAGTCCAAAGGAGAGAAACAGGTGTTGCCATAACCATCAACCAAAGCATAGGCTATAGAACAAGGTACTGTATTGGGTAGAGACCCACACTACTACAGAAAATGCTTTTTACAACAGTTCCTTTTCTCAATTTACAACAGGTGTTAACCGTTGTATTAGATCGCGTGGTCTTATGGGGGGTGCTTTACACAACATGTGATCGCATGTTGTAATAGATGTGTTTTATACAATAGTTGAAACATGTTGTCTTTTAAGGAATGGCCTATTGTAATATGGGTATTTTACACAACATGTGGTGCACCTGTTGTAATATGTATTATACAACAGTTGAACGACGTTGTCTTTCGTGAAACACACCCGTTGTAATAGGGGTATTTTTTACAACATGTGGTTCACCCATTGTAATATATATTATACAACAATCAAAGCATGTTGTCTTTCGCTAAACACACCCGTTGTAATAGGTAGGTCTATTACAACATGCAGTGAACCTGTTGTAATATACATATTTATACAACAGCTGGAGTATATTGTCTTTCCATACATTTAACCGTTGTAAGAAGATTATTTAGACAACATGGTGTGTGTCTGTTGTAATATACACAATTTATACAACAGGTTATGTATGTTGTAGTTCACTAGAAACACCTGTTGTAATAGGTGTATTTTTTTCCTGACAAACCTATTGTAATAGGTGTGGATAACACAACATGTGTTGTTTGTTGTAGAATCATACATTTTACAACATATTATTAACTGTTGTCTTTGATTAGAGTTTGAAAGGTCATATATCGAACCAATTGTATTGATCAAATTAACCATATTATTAATAAATTATAATAAATATGCAATTATATTTTTTCATTTCACAAACAAACACATAGTTGAACAAAATTTCCATCAAACCTTGAAAGAAACTCATACTAAATTTAATTAATCTTAAATCATCCATACAACGATTCAATAATACAAAGTACTGAGTATCCACTTTAGAATCGAACTGAAAACTATCTTAAAAAGTTTCACATATTGGTCTATGGTAAAGAACAAATGTCTCCCCCAAATGTCACATAATCTTATGTCTGCTCAAGAACACATGTCGCCCACTCGTTTCGAACCTCATCGATTTCTTCTTGGTTGAAGCAACGACCAATATACTTCAAATAATACTGCAATCATATGACAAATATATCAACATATTGTGATATTTTTAATTTATTTAGAAATTTGAACAAACTAAAAGAATATAATGTTAAGTAGCTTACACATTCAGGAATATTTCTATTTCTCACATCAAATATGTCTTTCATATACTTCAACACATAATACCCGTAATCTGTATTGTTTGGCTGCTTTGGACACTATACAAAATAAATATGAATTTGTTATCCAAATAATTGTGAGAACTTGTTAGCAAATAAGAGGATGGAAAAGTATAAACAACTAGAAAATCTAATAAAAGATTGTATACATAATCAAAAAACACGGACCGCAGGTCGGACCGAAATAATAATGGACCGGACCGGACAGTAAAATGTTGGGACCGGACCGCAGACTGGACCGTTAGGACCGAACTGAAAAAGCTGCTGTTGTTTGAAATTTTAAAAATCTGTTGTACATTGTATGTAAGTGATATTCTCCTCAATATTTTGAATCACAATGGTTGTTCTAATTTTTATAGTGAAAATTGTAAAAAGGAAAATACAATGCAAGCTCTGGACTTGGTCCACCTGATGTACAAGTTTTGTTATACGCCTGATATTCATACATACACAACACTCATATCCACTTTCTGCAAGGAGAATAGGATGCAATCTAGTAAAATATTCTTCGATGAGGTGTTAATGACCGGGTTAAATCCAACCAAATAGACTTTCACGTCAATGGTATATGGATACTGTAAAGTTTCTAATGTTGACTCTGCAATGGAGATGATGAGAAAAATGGGCTGTCTAGCCGATTCGATTAGCTATGGAGCTCTAATAAGTGGACTCTGCAAAGTGTCAAGACTTGAAGAAGAAAAAACGGTATATGATGCAATGGTTAATAATGGTCTAAAAATTACTCGTATCACCTTAGAGTACGAATACTACAAAAGAAATGATCTTAGAACTGCCACAAATACGTTCAATAGACTTGAGAAAAAGCTCTGGGTCCGGACAACAAATATATTAGTCAGGAAGTTATCAGCTGGAGGGTTAGTAGATATAGCCTCTTTTTTCTTTGATAATCTTCTGGACAAAAATGAAAGTGTTAATTAGATCACTTATCTTGCTTTTGTCAATGCTTGTTATGATAGTGGGAAGTATTCAATTATTTCTAGATTATTGAGGTGGCAGCATGGCTGCAGTTCTGAACAACTGGAAGAGTGTTGGTGGAGGTAAAAGATAGGTAAAAGAGAAAAAAGCTACGGTAATGTGTTGGGTTTCCACGAGAAAGAACAGTTGACAGAAAAATACACTTTAGTATGTTTGGTCTTAAATGTGAAATATTTAACTACAGGGATAAAGTTTGTGGTCTGTAAAAAAAACCCATTCCAAATTGTATACAAATTTCTCATATTGTGTTCTCTAAGCTGCTTTATTATTGATAGCTAAGTACTCATACTCCACAACAATCGTATGCAGGTCCTCAATTATTTCATTTGGAACCATGGTAGCAGGTGATAGGTCCCTGTTTCTTGGAGGAGATTGCAGCCGTCCTTCAGGTCATATTCATTGGCTGCATTTTTTTTCCAGTTTCTCTACAAAAGATGTATCTCTTCAGACAAGAGCAACCAGAGGTCATTCTCAAGGAATCTTCATCACAAATCCATAAATCTCAGTTTCCTATATAAATTAAGCTTCGGCTGCTGCTCCTACCTCATTGCTATCCACTTGGTTAAGCTAGTGCTCGTCCTTCTACGAAAACCTGTATGCAATTGTGAATCGATAGTCTTGATTCTTTCATCTGAAATATTGCAAGTACTGTCATGGTCAGTCTCACTGGCTATCATTGTTAATTTTTAGAAAGCCCACCTATTTAAGGTTAATTTTTCGATATATTTCTGTTATATACTTCTCTACATGATAGTTTGCATGAAGTGGTCCATTTTTGTAATACCCGACCTGTAAAGAAGATCGCAATAGCCTGGGCTTTACTACAGGAATGCTTGATGGGAATTCTTAAAGAGAAGACTGTACTCTACGTAACCCACCAAGTAGAGTTTCTTCCAGAAGCAGACTTGGTTTTGGTTAGTAATTAAATAATCACATTTAGTATTTCCCAGTAGGCAAATTGTTCCCATGCTTTTTTTACCCACATTTTTCATTTCTCAATATCATAACTGATAGATTCCACAGTTAACTAGAATAGAATGTCTGAACAGGTGATGCAAAATGGGAAGATTGAACAAACAGGGAAATTTGAGGAGCTTCTACAACAAAATGTAGGCTTTGAAGTCCTAGTTGGAGCTCACAGTGAAGCGCTTGACTCGGTTCTAAATGTTGAAAGATCAAGCAGATCTAACCCATCAGATGATAAAAGGAAGGCTGAATCTTTCAACAGCGATGACGTAGATGTAGAAGAAGAAAGAGCCAATTTTCAAAATAGCGATAAACACAATTCGGAGCAGAGTATCGACCTAAACATCGAAGACAGAGGGAAACTAACACAAGAAGAGGAACGTGAAAAGGGAGCATAGGGAAAGATGCCTATATCTCTTATATGGGGGCAGTAAAGAGAGGTGCTTTTGTTCCAATCATTATCCTCTGCCAGTCCCTCTTTCAAATCTTGCAGGCAGCAAGCAATTACTGGATGGCATGGGCATCTCCTCCCACTACAGGGGAGACACCTAAAGTTGGAATGGATGTTCTCTTCCTTGTGTACATAGTCCTATCAGTTGCGAGTTCTTTGTGTGTGTTTGGCCGGGCAATTTTTGTAGAAATAGCTGGTCTTCTAACTTTGCAAAAGCTTTTTCTAAACATGTTACACCATGTTATGCATGCCCCCAAGTCTTTCTTTGATTCCACTCCTGCAGGGAGAATATTAAATAGGGTAAATTCTTAAATGCTCTCAATTTTTGTCTGTGATATTTCAAACCTTGCACTGACATGTCTTTCCAACTCTTGTACTAGGCTTCAACAGACCAAGCTATTCTAGATATGGAAATGGCAACAAAATTGGGCTGGTGTGCTTTTTCAATAATTCGTATCATTGGCACTATTGCCGTGATGTCACAAGTAGCATGGCCAGTGTTTGTAGTTTTTATTCCAGTGACTGCAATCTGCATATGGTATCAGGTATCAACTTTTATGTACGCTTTGAACTTTTATGAGTTCCCCTATATAACTCATGGTAATACAAATGATTTACTGTTTATTATGTTAAGTAACTTAATTTTAATAGAAAACAAATTAGTGTTGCCAGATACAAGTAACACTTCATTCTATTCATAATATATGTTGTGAAACGGATTTTGGTTGTGACTAAAAACTACGCTTTAACTATTTCAGCAATACTATGTGCCAACTGCAAGAGAATTAGCTAGACTGTCAGAAATCCAGAGAACCCTTATTCTTCATCACTTTGCTGAGTCACTGGCTGGGACTGCCACAATCAGGGCTTTTGCGCACGAGCATCACTTTTCATATGCAAATCTCGGTCTTATTGACAACCAGCAAGCCAAATTTTTTGAAATTTTTTGAAATTATTGAGGTGAAAACATGCTGACGTGTAGTGGTTTATGGGTCAAAAAATTTGGCTTGCTGGAGATGTTCTTACAACACAAGATATTCTTCAGGAAGCATATGTTTAATTCTAAACTCAGAGGACAAATTGTATCCAGGAGATGTTCTTACAACAAAAATAGAGCACTTGAATAACTATTCTTCAAGGAGCTCCATCTCTGCCACATTTGACACGAAACTACCCATTATATCTCCTAGACATGGACTTGCATCTTGCATCAACCAAAAGATGTTAATTTCATAGTTGGGAAGATCAATATTTGTGAACTTAGACCTGCAGTAGCTATATTTTCTGTCTAAACTAGTACATAATAGTTCTTAAGTCAATTAAGGATAATATGAATTACTTATGTTGAGTCAATAACATGACTAGTACATTAATTACCTAGTCCAATTTCCTTGCAAAATGATGTCTCCATGATAATTATGGATACTTCTTTTCATCTTTTTTGTTTGTGGTGGATATTTTGAAAAACAGAGAGCTTATGTTGTACGCCTATACATTGTACTACAGTAGGGTGTCCTACTTTTCTAAGGGGAACAGGGAGAATGAAAAGAGAACAACAGGGAAAAGGCTAAGGGAACAGGGAGAAAGGAAGAAAAAAAGGGAACATATGGTAGGGAAGAGGCTAAGGGAATAGGGAGAAAGGAAGAAGGATTCTGGAGTGTACAAGGGAAGAGATTAACAGAATTTGGAGAAGGGAAGAAAGAAAAGGGAGAGTGTGATCACAGAACAGGGAGAAAGGAACAGGGAGAAGGGTCAGTATTAGAAAATGATGCTAATTGAACATCAAGTCAGTTGATGGTGATGAGTAAATCAAAGTTGATGCTATGCACATTATTGACCTAAAAATGATGTTAATCAGAAAATCTAGAATAATATTGAGTATGTAATCAGTTGCTATCAAATAGCCCTATAACCAGGTAGGTTGATGCTTCTAACCACGTCCGCAAACAAACACATTTTTAATATGGTAGCATTGAAGAAAAAATAAAGACTTGGTGCAACAAAAATGAGGTCTTGTTTTATTGAGTGCAAACGATGACACTGCCAATAGAATAGTACGGTGATAGTGAATATAAAAAGACAACTACACTCATGTATGTGCATCTCAACAACAAAGTATATCATATTGTAGGTACCCATGAAAGAATAAACCAAAAAGAAGCCGACATTGAATTTATGAGGTAGATTGTTTTGAAATTTTAGCCGATGGGTCAACACTCCATCTATATTCACCTAGTTGTCTTTCAGTTTATTATGTGAGAAGGTAGCAAGTAGACGCAACACAACAATCAAAAAGACAAACCGATGCATCTGAATTATCACAAAGAAAAGAGGACTCTACCATGGTAGGGACACCAATAGAGAGATAGATAGTGAATCCAATAAATAAGCATGTATATGATTTTTGAGCATGATTGGCAGTTAAGCATGTCCATAACATCATTGGGCAAAGAAAGAGTAGTGGGTGGGCTGCCCTATTTTGGTCCTTCCCTACAATCAATTAGCAAGACGAGGAAGAGAATAGTTTAGAGATGGGAGTTACATTCTCAATCTCGCGGGAAGGGGTCTCTGCTAGGGACTTGATGTATTACAACCTTGGTAGACAACACTCTCGTCCTCGATTTTAAGGTATGGATGAACAAATGATACATGACTTTTTATTAGAGTTTGGAACAACTGCGATCTATATTAACCCCATCACACAGTGGAACCATGGGTGGATAGTTGGTATGCAGAAAGGGAAGGAAGTTTGTAACAATATAAAGCTATAAATAATAGGTGAAACGGTAATATCATATAATAGGTGAAATAGTATGAGAAAAGGTCTAGTAAGTTGTATTTGACATAAACTATAATATGGAGTATGGCCACAATATAAGTATGAACCGAAGAGTGATGCAATACCAAAACAATTGTGATACCAGAAAAAAACATAAAGAAGTGACAGGACACTTGATAATTTCCTTGGAAGCCCTTGATGATATTGACCCGAAGAAGATGTAATCGATATATGTAAAAATAAGAGCATTTGTAAAAATAACACCATATCAAATCAAGTAGCAGAATCTGAAGAAACTAGAACAACACTTCTATTGGTGAATCAGAAAGCAATATTTTTCTGGATCAAAATGGTAAATTACCTTGATAATTTCCCATTTCAAATTCTTCCTATATTGCACATCTTTCTTTTGATAAACTTTATGAGTCCTATTCAAATTCATATCAAGAATTCTATGCATTAGTAACTACATATAGAACTTTTAATACATGTATTATGTAATTGAAATTGTTTTATGAAGTACTTACAACTCCATGAGTTTTTCCACGTTCCCACATAATTTTCCTCGTAACGGATCAAGATAGTGGCACTTACCCCACATAGGGTCGAAGACGCAAAGTATCCAATGTCCCCTACGCATACATGAGTATTACATTTTAAGATTAATGTATTTTTAAGCAACATTTAAAGTAAACAAATAACAGACAATCGACAAAATGTATGCGTACCCCACATTATAAGGTATGAAGAACAATTCTAATCTTTGTTTCTTCCCTCTAATGAACTGATCTACTATGTACTGCGCCCGAGTCTCCACTTTATCATTGTATAACGGATCTATAAAATGTGGACATATAAATCCAAATATATTAAATATATTTCCGGATGTCACTTTGTTGAACAAATGCCAACAAAAAACACATATTTAGTCTTTGTACTTTTATAGAAACACATAATTAGTCTTTGTACTTGTATAGAAACTTGTATAGAAACACATATTACTCGTATAGAAACTTACTTTATGTACACTGATATATGCAAGGCTTCTAGTTGGTCTTTATCATGGCATATTTTAACCAATTCCGGTGTGATAATCAGCTCATGTGTGTAACCTACTACATCTTCAGACATCTGAAGAGAGATGTTACGATTCTCATCATCTTCCACATACACCATCAACAGTTTCAGCTTCGGTGGAGGCTTTTTGCATGTTGGCTTGACGGGACTTGAGACTTCATCATAATTTTTTCTAGTTTTTGAATTTCCTATTTGTGTGCTTATTGATTTCCTCACTTTTCTTTGAGACAATGAGTCTTGGGATTCCTTGCATATGATTATAAAAATAAAAAATATAGTTTATTAATATACATGATTCATTTCAATAAATTAATAAAAACACTGTCAAGTTATCGCATATACCTTCATATTTATTTTGATCAAAACTGCAGGCCAAGGAAGGTAGGTGCCTATGCCTTGACAAACTTGATAAACTTCATCCATATCTAAAGGTATTGACACACTTTCTTCATGCATCAACAGGGTATCAATTATCACTTTTTTGTGTTTTGGATCCAATGCCACATTGTGAAGGATAATTGGCTCATTTGTATGAGATATATACACCCTTCCATCAGCTACTAAATGTAATGGATTATCCAACATCAAAATACACTTGTGATAGCCCTACAAAAATCAATTATAGATATTGTCAACATGAGAAATGACTATCTCTAACATTTACTACATAACAGACTTGTTGATTACCTTAGGTAGATGTGAGAATTGTGCAAGTGGACAATTATATTTGGAAGTAGGGTATTGGTTTGTATCCCCAACATTGTCGAGATCCTTGCCCGTATTCTTCCCTTCAAGATACTTGATTTTCATGGCCAAAGCTTTAATGGTCTGTTGCATTTGTAACAGCATATGTGATGGTTGATCATCCGTTCGAGCCACACTTTGACAATATTTTGTAATTGTTATTCCTGGTCTGGTTGCTCTCCCATGTCCTTGGTGATGTTTTTTTCCCAATGCCATTGTTAAAACATCATTACATCCCTTCTCGCTAATGAGTCCCTCAGAAACTTCCTGAGATAGAGCATCCTTGCAAAATATAAAACATACATATGTAAAAATAATAAAAACTATATATTGTGATGAAAAATCAACGAGATAAAAAATTAAACTTACAATCTTGTACACCACTTCCTTGACCTTGTCACTAGTAACAACACCAGTTTTGTCCATTCTAGCTCTTTTCCATATTTCTGCTCTAGAAATCTTTGAAATAACTGGATCTAAACTATTCTCACTGATCTATTTATAATATGATAAAACCACAATACTTTTATACCTCTATATGAAATTTCACAAATCGCTTTAAAATGAATCAAATCTTACAATTTCTTGCTCTAGGCCAACATATCCCTTACGAGAAATTCTAGGCCGATACTCATTCTTTGACGATAATTCTCTTCCAGACTTACTTCTTCTCTGGTTATTTTTACGAACAATAAATATGAAAATATATTTAAATGTCTTACAAGCAAAACAAAAAAAGTACACTAGTTTATATTATCATCACCTTAAATTCTTCGGTCAATCGACTCATGACAAAATCCTCCCATTGATCTGCAGATATAAAATCATATTCTTTGGGTGGGTGTTTGCATATGTTTCCATCTTCGTCCCTCATGAATTTTCTTGATAACCGAGATTTGAATTCCCTCCATCTATCATTGGCTCTTTGTAATACCCACTGCTTTCTGACAAATCCAATTGAAAAAACACCCTACAAATAACAAAATCACACACACATAAAATATAAAATATAATATTTTCATACAAAAAATATTAACGTCTACATATTCACCTCAATCTCTTCCCAAATAAGGTCCTTGAGACATTCTCCCACATCACTCCAAGTATCGATGTTGATTGGAACTCGTTCTCGAGATGCGACTCCAATATAGCTGTTGAAAATGTTTCGAGTTTTCCCAATTGGTTGTCCTTCTGAATTCCATTCCAATTGAATTTTTTGTCCTTTACGTCTCTTTCTCGAAACTTTAGGCATTGTGGTACGGCCCCTACTAATCGTTGTGGTCATTGAGTCGTCTTCATTGGAAGACATCTACAACAAAATTTGGTACAAAAAAATATTAGCAAACTGCATATAAAACAACATAATAAAATCTTACAAAATTTAAGATAGATTTACATTCATTACAAAAAGATATTAGTGCACATCAAGAAAATGCTACTACTTACTCTCACTTATGCGTACGTTGTTTTTTATTTTTATGCACACTGACATCATCAACAAATGTCCCGTCATTATGATCTTCTCGAGCACATATCTCTTCTTCTTCAACAACAAGATCACCATTTACAGATATTGATGGAATGATTGAAGACAAAGAAGTTTCTTCTTCTAAAATGATGTCATCATCATCATCATCTCCTTCATGGGGCCTTCTTATGTGAGATAAGACTACAAACCAGCCCTTGTTAGCTGTGTCTATCACATAGAAAACTTGTTTTTCCTGTAATTCCATTATAAATGGATCGTGTTTACATCCCTCCCTATCTAGGTTCACTAAGATCAATCCATCTTCTGTGCGTACACCCTTATCATTTTCAGCCCACTTGCAACGAAAAATAGGAATCCGAAACGTGTTGTAGTCCAACTCATATATATCTTGGATCACACCATAATAGGACATGTCACACCAGACTGGATTTTTGTCTTTAGCACTAGCAATGTGCAAAGCTTCAGATACCAAAGACACCCCACTGTTTTGCATCGTGCTTTTATCATCTCAACATTTTGTATAGAAAGTGTATCCATTTATAAATTAACTAGAAAATGACAACAAGATTGATTTAGGCCCCACAGATAACCATTTCAAGGTCTTTGAAACAGAATTTGGTGAATGCTTAATCTGTTCACTAATACGATTCTTTAACCATTCGGCGAAACAATGGATGCGTAAGTTGATTATATCCTTCTCATTCTTAGATCGGTAACGAGTTTGTAAATAATCAATGTGTTCTTTAACATATGGTTCAACCTCGGTTGTATTATGAAGGACATACACATGTGCAGTGTGTAATTCATCAGCTGAAAGTCGTACAAACTTGCATCTTGTACTGCCTTGTCCATCAATTTTTCTGACGTGATTTAGGAAGACCAATGGCTTCAACATTAGATAAATGTTGGACACAAAATTCAATAGGCTCTTCTACTATGTAGCTTTCCACCATACAACCCTCGGGTCGATATCTATTCTTCACATACCCCTTTAATAACTTCATATATCGCTCGAACAGATACATCCAACGTAAAAATACCGGACCACATAGTTTGACATCTCTAACCAAGTACACAGTCAAATGAACCATTACATCAAAGAATGAAGGAGGGAAGTACATCTCAAGCTGACACAAAGTGATGATGATATGATTTTGCAATGAGTCCAACGTCTCAGGGTTAATGACTTTTGAGCTTAAAGCATTGAAGAACATACAAAGTTTAGTGATTGCATTTCTAACCCGCTTAGGCAAAATGGAACGGATAGCCAACGGCAAAAACTATTGCATTAAGATGTGGAAATCATGTGATTTCAAGCCCAACAGTTTCAAATCTTTCATATCCACAAATCTAATCATGTTTGAAGAATATCCCTCTGGAACCTTAACTCCTTTTAGGAACCCACAAAATACATCTTTCTCAGAATTTGAAAGTGTGTAACATGCTGGGGGCAAGTAGGTCCGACTTCCCCTCATTTGTGGAGACAATCTATCTCGAATACCCATGTCAACCATGTCCAATCTTGCCTTGAGGCCATCTTTTGTCTTCCATGGGATATTAAGTAATGTTCCAATCAGACTATCACATATGTTCTTCTCTATGTGCATCACATCTAAATAATGCCTCACATATAAAGACTTCCAATAAGGAAGATCAAAGAATATAGACCTCTTCTTGTAGAGACCTTTGAGAATTGGAGATTTATTCTTTTTTTCCAAATTTTACTTTCAACTGTTTCACCTTAGTGAAGATTTCTTGTCCGGTTAATGGTCGTGGAGCTCTTCGTAGTTCTACTTTTCGGTTAAAAGCTTTCTTCACTCTACGATAATGATGATCCTTAGGCAAGAACCTACGATGGCCGAGATAAATAGTTTTCTTCCCATGTTTCAGTTGGCATAAAGAGGTCTCATCTTCACAGATAGGGCAACCAAGATGTCCTTTGATACTGTACCCAGATAGATTTCCATATGCCGGGTAATCATTAATCGTACAAAATAGCATCGCCCTCATATTAAAATTCTCTTTGCGGTATGCATCATACAACTCAACACCCTTATCCCACAGAATCTTTAAATCTTCAACAAGTGGAGCCAAGTAAACGTCAATATCGTTTCCAGGCTGCTTTGGTCCTAAAATCAGCAAAGTCAAAAGCATATACTTGCATTTCATGCATACATCTGGATCAAGATTATATATAACCAAAATTACAGGCCATGTACTATGACTTCCGGAATTATGGGGATTCATTCCATCTGCAAAAAGCTCCAATCTTAAGTTTCTAGGATTACCACCAAATTCTGGAAATATATTATCGATTGTCATCCATTGCGGAGAATCTACAGGGTGTCTAAGAAAACCATCTCTTTTTCTATCCTCAGCATGCCAAACCAACTTCTTCGCATCATCAACATTATTGAACAAGTGCCTAAATCTCGGTATTATTGGTAAATACCACAACACCTTACTAGGGCTTCCATCCTTCTTGTATCGTGGTTCTCCACAGACTGGACAACTGTCCTTCAAAGTATGATCATTTCGATACAAAATGCAATCATTGGAGCATGCATGTATCTTTCCATAATCAAGGCCCATGGATGAAAGCACTTTCTTTGCCTCGTAAGTGCGACGAGGAAGCACATTATCCTCGGGAAGCATATCTTTCAAGAGATGTAGCAAGGTCGTAAAACTTTTATCAGACCAACCATTGCTCGCCTTCAGGTGATATAACTTTAAAACGGTAGATAGTTTGGTGAACTTGACACAACCATTGTATAATGGTGTTTCAGAGTCAGTCATTAACCTTTCAAACATTTTAGGACAGTCTCGTATCTTTTCTTCTACATTGTAAGCCATATCCTGCAATGTGTCTCCTTCGCCTCCCTCAAATTGTTCACTCTGATCTACAATATGAAAATCTTCCCTCTTGCCATGATGTATCCATCGTGTGTAAGTCGTATCAATGCCGTCTCGAAATAAGTGATGACACAATGCATCTTTGTTAATCCGCTTACCGAAATCACACTTTGTGCAAGGACAAAGAAGTCTAGTATCATTTCCTGCATGTTCAATTGCACACCTTACAAATTCATCCACTCCTTTTTCATACTCTTCATATAAGCAATTTGAAGACATCCACTTTCGATCCATTGCTGCACAACGATAAAAGGGGTGAGTACAAATATGTGGATAGTTCTTGTAGGGAAGTCATAGTTGCAAAAAAGGCATAGTTGCAAACAACCCTCCAATAAAGGGAGCCCTACACCATACTTAGGTAAAACCAGATAAGAATCATAGACCTTACATAGGATAGGAGGCCACTAGATGGTCATGGTCCTAGTAAAATTTAAGATAAACAAACTGTATGACCCACAATCCAGTTGCCATCTAACTGTATCAACACTAGCTTAAACAAATCTTTGCACTTAAACCAACAACAAAAAAACTAATCATCAAGAGGTTGCTATAACTAAATCAACAGAAAAACCATATACTTTCATATTCTGTAAAATAGTAAGAAAATAAAACTATTCCACTTTAATGCATTCAATATAACATCAATTCATTAAGTCTATATCTATTCTTCATGCATCTCAAATGCTATAATCTTCAAACTGACATGAGCCTAGTAAATCTCTTTATTTTCTCAACACTGTAAAAAGATTGTAAGCAAACTGGAAACAAGAAAGAAGCAAGGCTCTCCTCCATGTCAGAGCATGACTAAGCACTGATAGGATCTAGAAAAATTCCAAACATTAAACCCCATAGAATGAACTGAATTAAGTTTATAGCTTAGAATCACACACATACAATTATTTCTATAAGACCTACAAATAGCTTGCATTGTCATGCCTAGGATGATCAAATAAAGGCAACAATCCAACAAAATGCCTAGCCTTGTTGACACATAGTTGCAGTATCAAACATGCACAAATATATTGAAGTTATATTCTATACAAGATAGATATGAAATTGAAATAATATTCTATAAAAGTTACCATAAGAATCACAAGTTATGATTCTAGTGCAAAAACCTAAACGACTGAGAATATTCAGGGTGATGTGCTGGGATACTTAGGCAACAAAATCTAGCTTCCAAACAAACTAAATCCTATTCCATAGAATCCCAAGCTAAATTCGGCCAATGTAACCCTTCAAACTAAAATTCTAAACCACTTGAATTATCCTTTGTCACAGAAGCCAATCTTTGAAATATTTGACATCATGACCAGGGGAGAAGCTACAGTTTTATGGGAAAGCACACCTAAATAACCAACATTTTCTAGCAGCTTGCTGCAGGATGCCCTAATCAACTCCATTTATCAAACTAATCAGTGACTATGAAACTATATATGAAATATATAGAATAGGCATATATTGATCATTCAGTGATTCATCCATAAATATATATAAAGTGATAGACACAAAATAAATATATTTAATTACACATATGTGCATACCTGATAGAACGATACATATTGTTACAACCTAATATCTTCTAAAGCTTGTTCTTTATGAGTGTGAAAGTATCCAAAATGTCTAGAATGAAATTGTAAAACTATCTAGTGGGATGAAAGGTCATGCCATTTGAGGGGGAATATGTTAGAAGTCGTTCATGCTGGAAATCAATCTCTAGCACAATATCAAAACAAAATCGACATCTATACCCCCACTCCATTGTCCAACTGAAACTTTATGGTCGCTTTTGTGATGGATGGTTGATTAACACTTTGTTATATTGATGGTAGTGACTCCTATCTATGTAGATGTTGTAGGAATTGCCTATTTCTAGGTACCTTATTCAGATGATATACAATGGTCGTTAATGTAGGTCATAAACTCAGTAGATTATAACTCGGCATTCAAGCACAGAATTCTAGTGGCCACTATTCAACAAGTTTCTTACCCATTCAGTGAGGACATGTGTGTCTAGAAAGAGGCCTGAGCATTCTATTTTAGCTGCTTTGATAAAAGGGAAATTATACATCATTTTCAAAGGTGGAAATCAACTTGACAAGGATGTTTTATATTCTAAAATGCAGGACACTCTACACAACATTAGTATATGCATGCCTCAAATCACAACCTCTTGAACAAGATGAGTAAAGAGAGGTCATCCATTATGTTGCAGATATAGGATGACCTATGTTGGTGTTGATATATAAGTTACTCCTATGAACATGCATATAAAGTTTGATTTTATAATATTAATCTTTTTTACCTTTCTCTGTATTCTGCATACAAGTAAAAGCAGAGAAAGAAAAAGAACCACTGAAATGAACTATTTAGAACCCAGCTAGACTACCTATAGAATCCTAGACACCTGACTCGACTTGACTGTTTCTTTGTGACAGTATATACCAGAGTTGTTTGACACAATAGACTACCAGTGAAGGGGAAATCAACATGCAAAAAGTACAACATGTCAAGCCTTCATGTTCAGGACACACCAAACCAAGTCTAGACATCACTCTGTGTGTGCATGTGTATTCTGTTTAGTAGTTGCTTTGTCTTTGCCATTTAATCTTCATACGATATATATAAGAATTGTATCTCCCCCTAAGGATGAGAGAAGTGCAATGTGTCTATATAGAATCACTTTAATACAATCTAGTAAAGATTAACATGTATACCAAAACTATTTTGTACTAAACAAGTCAATGACAACAATATGCAATAGCTGCCAACATTATCCAAAAAAATAGAAACAAGTTAACAATAGGGTATAGACTACCCCACAAGAATAATTCACAAATCCTAGATGAGAACAGAGCCCAAATCTACTAAACATCAGAAATTAGAAACTTCATGTAATCAACATGCAGTAGCAAACACTTCTAGTTTGTTACTCTAAGACTAGTGTGATACATAAACATAGCTTGTTACTGTTAGACTAGTGTGATATGTTAATAACACATGTTAAAATGCATCGATTTCTAAATGATGACGAACTGTGATTAAAAATAGTAATTTGTTTATGGGATTATATTCATAGATAATGACATTGGAATGAGATGTTAGTTTTACTAGCACATTCCGATCTGGAATCTAACATCAATTCCATAATGAAGGTAACACAATGTACATGGAAATAGCTTAACGACATAAACTGAACATCAAAAGGCAAATAAGTGGGGTTCATGGTGAGACTAATAATTGGTATATGATCCTATCTTAGAAAGGGTTGACCAAATTAGAGTTGACTCAAAAATTTAGATCACAGATATATATCTGAAAATTTACATGGTAGACTCCCTACAACATGTCGCTGGAAGCAAATAAAATTAGCAAGTTTAAATTAGGTCCAACCAAACCTTTTTGTTGCAGATTCAGTTCACCAAATAAGGCAAAAGGAATTGAATGGTTATAAGTATATTGAAAGAGAGATTGGGTAGGAGGGGATCATCAAATGATGATGAGGAGGAAACCCCCGCAAGGCAAGTGGTGGTGATATTTGGGAACGCGTTGGGGCATGGAAGAAGAGGGTGGATGTTCCCTTAAGAACAAATTTTCAATTTTAATTGATTTTCAAGGAAAAAACAACATTCCATTTTCCAGGGCTGTATGGTGTTGATGTATAGTAGTAATGACTCTAGACGTTTACATACTGACACTACCTCGAACAGACGCACGTATACTGGAGGATATCATAAATTTAAACACTCCCCCTATAATTGAGCAGAGAAATCACATGCTCTAACCTTGT
Organism: Alisma plantago-aquatica; assembly: GCA_963693085.1. Taxonomy (NCBI): domain Eukaryota; kingdom Viridiplantae; phylum Streptophyta; class Magnoliopsida; order Alismatales; family Alismataceae; genus Alisma; species Alisma plantago-aquatica. The sequence continues at coordinate 577,893,685 of OY856413.1, forward strand.
ACCATAAGAACTTCACCCATGTACGTGGTAAGATTTAGTGAAAAGATTTAGAAGTTGACTCGCAGATTTAGTTATAAATGTTTTTATAAGCTCTGTAGTAGCCTCTGGAATGGATGAAGTAACTTGTCAATATGCATGATCGCTCATGTTTATTGGAGAGATTTATGATTTTTTAGCAATGTGTTACTCTAATGATATAGAATCATTGTGACTTAAGGGTCATACAGTGACTCCACAAAATTAGGCCAAGTGAAACAAAAGTCAATAAGAAAGTGATATACAATATAAGCTCACAAGTGGTTTGAGACAGAACTTGAAATCTTGGCACAACACTTGAGCAGGTTATTACTCTGTCTCTTCCCTATACAAGTTACCATAGGAAATATGCAGTATCCTTCAAAATCAGGCGATAGGTGATCTTGCCCAATCAACGTCTATAAGCCCTAAAACTTATCACATTACTATTCTATATCACAACTCTCCATCAAATATTGCATGATGGATGTCAAAACATGCTAGTGATCCATACAAGGAATAATAGCAAAAAAGGATACATCAGGTCTGTACTTGACAAGTTGACGTATGGATCAGCTCTTCACATGTCTCCTATAAAGACTAGGATCTACTTAATACTTGACTTGCTAGTATGAGCTTTCAGCTTGTTGCTGGAAATTTCCACAACTGACACACTTTACCCACAGGTGACTAGCATCAAAGATAAAATGAATTCCATGAGACGATCTTGGCCTATGATGCCAAGAAATACTTTTATTTGCAAAATCTTTGGCATGTAAATGATCTTAAGTAAATTGTAAAAATATTGGATGGTGTTCCCATCAGCATCAGCACTTGTGGTCACAAAGCCATCAATATAGATCATAAAGAAGATGCATCCAACCATTTCTACCTCAATGAAGACATGTAAAGAAGCCAAGCTAGAGGGTTCATCAGAAGACTGACTCATAATTCTTTATTGACTTACGCCCATAATGGACTGTCAATGCTACAGATTTGTTTAGAACGAGAGTGATCAACAGTAATACATAAACTGGGAAGGTAGAGTCATCCGAAGGATGGGGCCTCACAGAGAACCTTTTTCTAAGATGGGTTTATCGGTTTGGTGGTAGCAGAATGGGTGGGCATCAGTTAGAAATTACAAGTGAGATATTGGTTGGTGAATGGATCAAATGCCTCGTGTACAGGACTGTCATGCTAAAGAGTTGCCAAATTACATCTTCTTATTTTCTAGAAGGAGAGCATGGGAAGTAAGACGATGGTGCTTATACATAGGCAAGTAAGATACCAATAATTTAATATGTAACAGTGTTGTTCACAGATAGGGAAGTTGGAACACTTAATCTAATCTACAATAATGCTAAGTACTTGCAGAATAAACAGAACGATCTTGCAGAAAAAGATCACAGCTTAATCTATTTGGGTGGACAAATATACAAGTCTTTTGAAATTGCTAGGTAAAAAGTTCTAAAAAATGTTATATTAATCAAGATCATGAAAAAGATGAAAGGGCTTATTCTACCCATTACCAAGTTTGTGAACTATACAACATCAACAGCTCAAGTGGTCAAGAGATATTACAAACAAGAGATGAAACTGATCTAACCATCATTAGTAAAGCATGATAATATCAATGTTGGGCTTCAAAGTCTGTCCGTACAGAGTTTACCTTGGATTGAAGGGAGATCAAAGCAGCGGGGTCGTCGTCCGTCCGTGGGGCAGCGGCACTTTCCAGAGAAGTGGGGGGGGGGTCGTCGTCCATCTGGCGAAGAGCAGAGGGCAGCGACGCTTTCCGTGGGGTCGTCGTCCGTCCATCGTCGGTTGCGGCGCTCTGGGATGGTAAACCCCTCTCGCACGTCGTCGGTCGTCGTCCGTCCGTGAAACTACTGCGGCGCTGTAAGACTGGGGGGCAGTTTGTGCGGCGGTGAAACAGATCTTTTGGGGGAAACCAGGCGCGCGGAGGAAAAGAGGAAGCGTGGGAAATTTTTTTAGCTGAAACTGCTGATGAATGTATAATTATTATCCTCTCATATACATGTGTATCATATATTTTTTTTATGACGAGGAACCCTCTCGCATGAGTGCCACTTTTGTGACCCCCGCAGACAAGGTAAACCCCGAAACCAGCCACATACATGGGGTACCGCGGCGCGCTCAATAACGTGGGGCCTTAACTGCACCCCAGGGATTTTCACCGAGGGTCGAACCCGGGTCCCAATCAATTTTAGATTGGGTCTGAGATTAACTGGGCCGGTTCATTTTTTTACCCAGAACTAACAATTATTTAACACCCTTATGTGATATTATTGCAGAATAATTATTAACCTACATGAATCATATACATTGTATATATAAATATATATATGCAATGTATATGATTCATGTAGGTTAATAATTATTCTACAATAATATCACATAAGGGTGTTAAATAATTGTTAGTTCTGGGTAAAAAAAATGAACCAGCCTAGTCAATCTCGGACCCAATCTAAAATTGAATTTTTTTAGCAAAATATTTCAAAGGCTATTTTGTATGTAAAATAGTAGACACATATGTATAACATGTAAATATAGAGGTTGATTAGTTACTCTGTTATAATATCACACAGGGTGTTAAAATGTGGTTTTGAGTCCGTCAATTTCGGGACAAAACATGGCCCAGTTAGAGAGTTCAATTGTCAGTGTCGGACCCAAATACAAAACTAGATTTTAATTGTTCAAATGGTGTCTCAATTGAGAACGACCCAGATTGAAAACATTAGATTCGAAAGAAAACTCTGAGCCAGATTTGACAATGAATATAAAAAAAATCTCTGATTAGATGTTCATGATTATATTTCGTGTGATAAAATATTGGGTGGTCGGTTCTGGGTCAAAACATCTTCCCAGAGTGAAAAAATTGTCATTCCCACATGACCACACAAAATTAAATTTTGTTCAATCGAGCTCTCAAACTGAAACCAACCCATATTAAAAAGATTAAACCCCAAAAAAATCGGACCCATATTTGACAATAATTTTATATGAAAAAATAATTAATTATTTGATTACATGTTCATGATAAAATTCTCTAATAAAAAAATTGGGTTTAGCTCGATTCCGGGTATATAAAACAAGTCAGAGTCTATTGTATAATCTTGGCATATAACAATGGATTAATTATAGCGTATTGTGTGACTATTACAATATGTGAATATGATGTGTTGTTTATTACACGCGAATATATGAAAAATTCAGAGAATTATGTGAATATGATGTGTTGTTTAACTATGGTCGTTTACAATATGTAGCTATTACAACAGGTGATATCATGTTGTGTAATTATATTATATTACAATGGTTTAGTTTACATTGTGTAATGGAGGTCTATTACAACGATATTTTATGTGTGGATATTACAACAGGTTACAACATGTTGTGTAATTATAATATATAACAACAGGTTGGAGCCTGTTGTCTCATGTTGGGATATAACAACGAGTTTTAATATGTTGTATTATGGTGGTCTATTACAACATGTACCAAATACAACATGTAAAGGCATGTTGTATAATTAATACATACTACAACGGGTGAGTATGCGTTGTGTAATGATGATCTATTATAACATGTGACTATTACAATAGGTCAAAATATGTTGTGTAAATAACATCTTTTACAACGGTTTTGAATATGTTGTGATACTACAACCTATTACAACACTTTAGCAGTTGTTGTAGTATCCTCCTATACTACAACAAGTTTGGCATGTTGTAAATGACTTGTGTTGTATAAAATATACAATATAAAATACAAAAATGGGTTTGTTGTGATAAGTATACTAACTATAACACAATCATCAGAACTGTTGTCTATCTCCCGTTGTAAAAAGCATTTTCTGTAGTAGTGCCATATCGGGCAACCTAGTTGTATCGGCCAAAGACTCATATCGTGCAAGTCATCTTCAACCTCTAACCACCCATTACCATCTTGCACAAGGAAAACAAACTAAAGGTAGTAATAAAACGTAGCATTCCCATTAGATGAGATTCCAAGTTCCACATATATATCTATCATGGAGGAAAGGTGACGATTTAAGTATAAGAACCATCATATACATATATGGAGAGCGTGCATAATAGAGATGGTTTAGAGTTATGTCACTCGCCTTAAGAGGATCTCCATGAAAGGCATAAAACTCTATGATCCAAGCAGAAAACATACGTTCTCTTCCAAGAGTAGCACCCATCCAAAGCTCCAAACATGCCTTCGGTACCATCATCACCACCTCAAGAAACAAAGGAAGAAGAAGAAACCATGGTTATGTATAGCTCAAGAAGAAAGGAGGGAAGATGACCACATCCTTTCTTACTATTATCAAGGGCCTATCCATGGCTGAGAGGGAAAGAGGAAGGTGAAGAAGAAAGCACAAGGAAGAACTATCAAGGAGGCATGACTCACCAAGGTCGGATCTTGAGCAAAGAGTTTCCATGGCCAATGAGCTCGCCCCTCCATGCTCCATGGGAGTCTTCCTTAGCTCCCAAGCCCCCATGCTCGTCACATACAGGTAGGGGAAGGAAGGTGGTCGAAAAGGATTGCTTGGCTAAGGAGGAAGGGAGTTATAGACACCAAGGAAGAGAGAGGTAGCAAGGGAGAGGTGTCATAACCACATAAACCAAGATGCCACTTTGTCTAGGTCATAACGCCACTTGTTGCCACCCTAGCAGCTCATGCATGGCCTGGTGATACACTCTAGGAAGTGTATCATGCAGCTGGGCAGCTGTCATGGCCGACACACCCCTGTTGGGTGACACACCTACATGTCCTAGCTGATACACTAAAGGACAAGGTGACATATGTAACCATATATGTTATAAGGACCATATAAGGATGTCATTCCTCATCTATCAACCAAACATGGTGCCCCATCATCCATACTCATTCTAGATGAAGTCACACACAAGCAAGAAGACTCTAGAGCTGATAAATTGCACATTGACCCCTCCAGTTTGGGTAAATTGCAATTTACACCAAAACTAACACAAAAAGTATAAACATCAACCAACCAAGCTCAAACTTGAAACATAGGTCCTCCACAAGGTGCCCCACGACATCATTATCTTTCTAATGATGCAAGAGAACATAAGGCATTATCTACATGTAACATATTGCAATATAACCCCTTACTTTGGGTAAATTGCACTTTGGTCCAAAACAAGCAAACATTGCTCAAAAAACATCCAAACGGGATCAAACTGGAAACATGAGCTTGTCACATGATACCAAAACATCTTAGAAGATTAGATTAAGGTTCTGAGCACCTTTCATAAGCAAAGAAAATAGGGTTAGCCCAAAACCTGGGTCAGGGTCCTTACAATATATATATATATATATATATATATATATATATATATATATATATATATATATATATATATATATATATAATGTATACATATATTGTATCCAATCACCAAGTATATAGTATGTATCATATACATGTTATATCCCACAATGTAAACATGCAATATCAAACAAAAAGTGATGGTTATGACCATATCTACTATAATTCCTAGGAGAGACAAGGAATTACTACCACCTAGGTCAATCATCACATCACATGTATGAACTTATAGTTGGTGTACATCTGTGTTTTCCAATCCGGGTTGATCGTTTCAATCCTTGAACCGGTCGTCTCACCTCTTGGCTGGTCGGTTGGTTCTATGAAATAGTTGTCTGGTCTTGTATCCAACCAATGTCTGGATACCACTAGACGGTCAGTTGGGTCCACCAGACGGTCAGTTCACTCCGACAATCTATCATCCTCAGTCCTCCATTTGGTCAGCTCGTTGCTAGGAGATGATTGGCTTACCTAACATTGATCATCATCTTCGTTGTTGCAAGATAGGAAACTATCTCATTGCTCATATTATTGAATTGCAAAGAGAAACTTCAAGTTACATTAATTGGGAGAAGTGGTAGGAAAGAATTAACTTTACATTGGGAATAAGGAGGTGGAGGCTCGACATACAGACCAAGATAAATTGCAATAAAACTAAATCATCCAACCACACACATATATTGGGTTAGTGGCCATAACTATGCTACACATCCACCATCAAAACTGAATAAACAAGAAGCGAGTCTGTGGCATCCACCAAAATAAAAGCCTATAGTCAAACGATGTGTGTAAATTGCATATATATATATATATTCATTTGGGATTATGTGGTGTTTGATCAGATATGCATATGAAACAGTTTAAATATTTGCATTGTATGTAATAAATAAATGATAAAACCAAAAATCCAATCATATTGATAATAACAAAACATAGTATATTGACGTAACTCAAATACTACTGCTAGGAAAAGTGGGCACATAAAAAGGAAGTAGAAACACAAATTTTATCTATCCTTATTCCCATACTAGAAAGATTGAATCAACTATTATGAAATAGGAAGGATGATTTAATGATTTCTTACTTGGTCCTGGAGCAAGTCCATATACTACAGCTTGTTGCAATGTAACTATCTTCTAGTTGTTGTTAGACGGTGTCTATGCAGCTCCTGGTCTTCACCACAGACATCAGACCTAAATAGCTTCTAGAGTGACTCATGTGGTTTGTCCAGGGACTACAAATTAACGTGGCCCTCTTAGAAGCAGCCAAAAGACTCCTTCATCTAGAGTAATCTACATGGACCAACTAGAACTCCTATCATTCAACTAGAACTGACAGGAAGGAGTAGTCCCTCCCGTTGGTGTACTAGTCGCCAACTTTCTCTCCCACAAATATTTCTCCCTTCTATTCCTACCTTTAGTGGGTAGGTCTTGCTTGAGTGCTCTATTGGTTACCACAACCAGAGAGGTCAACAATTGTTAGAGGCAATTAAGTTGTGCTTTGGGAAGCCCCCAATACCCCTTTATTTATAGGAGGGGTTAGGGTCTGGGTTATTGATCTGTGTGGGGGTGGAAGGGACCAGTTGATCTTGAATTTTCACAACCTACAAATCCCAAAATGGTCATTTCATAACCAAAATGGTCCTCTCTCACATGTGAGGCAATCGATTCATGGCCCGAACTGGTTGTTACACATGTTTCCTAATCACATCTAATTTTGGCAAAATCATTCCTAATTAACGCAAACAGTAATTCCTTGTACCAATCAATTGCACAAGTGAAACGAGTAATATTTTTGACAAATTGAGGAAAACTACTAGAATCTTCATTCGACCCAACTGAGTCGATATATTCACTAGGTGTACTAGTCATCTCGCTCAACCCGAGTTGATTGGTTACCCATTGAGCCAATCAATTGGTGCTTTATCATGTAGAAATCTATCCAATTTAGTTCCAATTATCCTGACACTCCAAGTGGCCGTCTCAACACTTGGGCTGATCATTTGGCACTCCAAACGGCTATCTCACTATGACTCGATAGGTTGTAAGTGCAGTCAGCTAATATATTGCTTTAAATGAATACCTAAATAGTTTAGTATCATTCCAATTATCATTCAAGATTAAACTCCTCTTCTAGATGAATTCCTTTGTCTGTGACCCTATAAGTCACATATCACATTGGAAGTGAATTTCCATAACTAGATCATGACAACACAAGCAAAGAGCAGTGTCTAGTCGCACATAAGTGCTACCCAAGTGAATGGAAAGTTTAAGAACAACTTCAACCTACAATCTTTGTAAGGCGTTTAAGTGATTGTATAATTTCTTTGTCTCTGATATCTGTAATGAACTCGAGGCATGGAATCGTCATCCTCTCAATGTTCAATCCATGATCCTTGAATCAATGAGTAGTTTGTCAAGATAATGTGACCTCAATATCATATATTGATTCACAAGTGCTTACACATGTGTTTCTCAGTCTCCCTTATCAAGTAACTAGGATATCAAACTCTAATATGAGGGAGAAATCCCATCTATATCACTAACAGTCAGTCTCAATGTGTCAAAGCTATCCAATCATCATATTTATTGCAAACCATATTTTAGGATCACGTTTGATGATGTCAAAGTATACCCAATGACATGTGATGAGTGTAGTGACTTCATGTTTAAGAATCACAATCACCACCTTCACTATGAGAGATGACTATGACCACCAATGATGGTTTCCATGTGTCACTCTCAAGGTGGGTCTGTCTGATACATTGTTCCCTAACATGTATTTGTGTGTTTGGTTTGATATACAAAATCATGACTAATGAGATTTTGTCATCAACCAACCCACACTCTTGGTGTTATGTGTTACTGGTGTCTATCTGCCTTCCATAGTAACAACCAACTAGGGACATACTAAGAGTGTATAGACTCTTAGCATCCGTATGATCTCATTCTTCCAAGTCACATACATGAAAACATATGTCATTGAGTAATGTCATTCTTTGGACATTCATTCTATCTCCTCATTATCTCATAACTGAGTGAAACAAAATAAATTAGAAGCTTGCCTTTATGAGTATTAATCAAATACTTTTTGGTATGTGCCCTATCAATCGTCACATGATATGCTCTCTGTGCATACCTTACCAACATCAATTTGGAATCTGTGTTGGGTATCTCCAAGACAAAGAAAGAGAATGATGCAATATGGGTTGTGGTGGATTTCCTAACCAAGTCTGCACATTTCCTTACCTAAAGATCACTTCCAATTTGACAGGCCTAGTTGAACTTTATATTAATGAGATATTTTGACTGCATGGTGTTTTGAGTTCAATTATTTCTGATCGTGACCCTAAGTTCACCTCTAAGTTGTGGAAGCAAGGGCATGAGGAATTCAATACTAGATTGAAATTTAGGACAACATATCACCCCCAGACTAATGGACAATCGGAAGAACAATCCAGACCTTAGAAGACCTATTGAGAGCATGTGTGCTTGATTGGGGTGGATCTTGGGAGAAGTACTTGCCCCTAGCTGAGTTTGCTTATAATAATAGTTACCAAGCCAGTATCGGGATGCCTTTGTATGAAGCTCTTTACAAGAGGTCGTGTCGGTCACTGCTTCACTATGATGATGTTAGTGAGAGGACCTTGCTGAGGTCAGAAGAACTACATTTGTATGTTGATAAATTCACTTTCATTATGAAAACACTAAAGAGAGTTGAAGATAAAAAAAAGTCATATGCTGATGCGAAGAGAACTCACTTGAAATTCATTGTGGATGAACATGTTTTTTTTTAAAATTCAACCCCTCCGAGCTATATAAAAGAACAGAGGAAAGTTGAGTTCCAAATACGTTGGTTCGTTTGAAATCCTAGCATAGACCAGTGAAGTTTCTTATCATTAACCTTACCCTCCACTATATACTGTAATGTGTGATGTGTTCCATGTGTCCAACCTAAAGCACTATGTGAAGCATCTGAGCCATGTGTTGAGCATTGAGCATATTGAACTCCAAGGGAGGTTGACATACCCTGAGTCACCTGTGAGGGTGCTAGATACCATGGTGAGAGAGCTCAGGAACAAAAGATAAATATGGTAAAGTTTCTTTGGATTCACCATGGAGAGGATGAAGCTACATGGGAGCCAAACACAAACATAGAAAAGTCCCATTCTGATTTGTTTGTCTGCTTAGTCAAATTTTGAGGACAAAATTCCTATAAGAGGGGAAGGAAGTTATAACCTAGTTTTTCACATAGATTCATATAATTGAAATGCAATTATTCTAGTAAAAGATACATGATTGGAAATTTGTGTGCTTTGTTTTAAAGAATTTTTTTTGAAAAAATTTCCCTTGAATGATGGATATTATGATTTCTTCTATTTTATTATTCCAATAATGGATAAAAGAAAAGGGAGAGAAGAAAATTCAATAATAAGCAAAAAAGTAAGAGAAAATATATAATAGCTACATGTGTTTGAGAGAATTGTGTAGAATTCTCTAGAAAGTGGCATGGATGGCCATTATCAACTAGTTTTCATTTCCACATGGTCTCTAATTGAAAGAATAGCCAAAATAAAGAAAATAGAAAAGAAAGAAATAGAAAAGGATGTGTTTTAATGCTTGAAATATGCCTTATATTTGGGCTAATTGCATATTAAGAAAAGTCTCTTTTCTTTTTGAGTTTTGGACTTAAACCTTGCACATGAGTAGACAAAGTCATTATATACTTTCCCTTAAAATTTGAGATTAAATTGTTAAAGTAAGAAATAGTTTAGTGTTGCTTAATAAAAAGGTTACATATAGGGCCCTATGAAACAAAATAGGAAGATGGCATTTTTGTGACCATGATAATCATCCAATGTAATTTTAAATGGGAGATAATCCCATTATAAGACTATGGGAGAAAAAGCAGAACTTTCCAAGTTGTCTTATGACCTAGGAAATTCAATATGTAATTAATTAGAATTTGTTAAAAAGGAAAAGTTTGGAGTAACTAATAAATTATTTTGGATCCAAAGTTTTTCCAAGAAAGGGATAATGATAAATAGAAAGTTTATCTAAAATTTTATACAAAAAAGAGTTACCAAAGGAGATATATAATTATTGTACTATCTTGAATTTAATCAAAAGAGGAACTTTCTTTTTATGTGAGTTCCCTTTCCTTTCGCTCGGCCACGTTCAGAAATCCTTATTCACACTGACCCTACACCATGTCCCACCTCTTATAGCCTATAAAAGGAATGAGGGTCTTCACCCAAATAGAAAGCTATGCCAAATAAGACCATTCCTGTATGATCCAACGATGCTCCATGGATGTAGAAGCTACTTCATCGTCTACATAATGCGATGGGAATAGGGAAGGCATCTCAATAGGCTTCAGGGCTTGGGAAGGAGTTGGAAAGTTCATGGATATCCTCCTTTCCTGAGCATGGTGTAGCATTCAGGGAGAGTCTTCACCTCCCTTTTCTTCTCCTAGTAACATGTGATGCCTTTCAACATCATGGAGCATGGAGCACCCCTCTTCGATCGCCTTTGGAAATACTCGGGATTCCTTCAAGTCCTGCAGTGGATGGGTGACCTCCCCGACCGTCTTTGAGTCATCGAAACCCAAGGGATGAATTGCGGCTCCGGAACGAAGTTCCGTATAGCTGGGAACAGGTAGCGTCGTGAGGAGGAAGATGAGAAAGAGCCAAATGACCCCTATGCCCCTCATCACATACTGAAGGTGAAAGGGCAAGCATGTCTTTTTTCCAACTTGGCCATCCAAACTAAAAGAAAAGGGAAAACACGTAAGTGATGATGTGTCAACTCTCTATTGGTCAAGTAATGATTAACTTGCAAAAGTCCTAGAAATTACTAGGATGTTCGGATTGAAACAAGTTATATATGAATTTTTCTCAGAAAAATACAAAGAACCCAATAAAAATATACACAAGACCTAGATAAGATTCTAGTTTAAAAGTACCTAAAGATTCAATATTTAGTATGATTAATGCATTAGAACCTTAACCTTTAAGTTTTTGTGTTTTTAATATGTTCAATGGATCTTAATAACCAAAGAATGAACTTTTTGGATAAAAAGGATAACTTGGGTCTAATTTGAGGATAATAATCCACTAATTGATTGATTGGGGTTTCCTTGAGACTAAAAGTGCAATTACTTATATGATCAGGTTATAGAAAGACAAAACCGTACTGAAACCCTAACTTGGAACTCAAATCAGTACCAAACATAAAAATATTAATCAAAAAAACAATTCAAAATAAATAATTATAGTTCTAGGTTAACGTCATGAGATATGAAATTATTTCCACATCAATTCCATAATTATTTCAATATAGATTCCAAATTACTCATGTTCGTTTCCTCTCCTATTTCACACCCTAATTTATAATAATTATATCAATTTCATCACATTTTAGGGTAAAATGAGTATTTTACTTGTGGAGAAAAATCTATGAAGATGCTATAAAATAAAATAAAAAGTGTAAGATCAAGAATCAAAGGCACCACCTTATAATATGAGAAAACAAAGAAAATATCAATGATGCTTTAATCATTCAAAAACTTAATAAATATGGAGAAAAGACCACTTGAGTGAGAAAATTGTGACAATGAGATGGGGATTGACAATGTTATTACCACCAATGTAGGTGCAACATATCCCTGCATTATCCAAAAAGTACTTTGTGGTTGAAATATCAAGTTTGTGAAACATTTTTTATTTATCTTGGATTAAGTAATCAAGACAAGAAAAACAAACAAGTTACAGTTAAAGTATGTCAGTCTTCGAGGACAAAAAGATGATCGTAGACTTTATATTGTCATATCCAAAGACTCTTAATTTTCTAACGGGTCTTGATTGTCTCAAGATGTCCCATAATAGATATTGTGGGAGATTGGGACGACATGTATAAAATAAAGAGAAGTAAGAAAGAAAAAATGGTTAGATCAAGCAAGATATATGTGAGTTAAGATGTATTACATGCTTACATGTTTTAGTTAAGATGTATTAGAAAGAAGGAATATGTTTTATGAAAGATGTATTTTCCATAAGAAGATCAAACAAACATGTATATATGAAGTCAAAACAACCATTCTATAATATTAAGTTATTGTGAAAAAGAGAGATCTAGTTATTAAGCTTGGGTTGTTTTAATCAAGTAGAATAAGCATGATACATTGTCATGCCAGATGAATAAGTAGACAAGCAATTCTTGCAATCTAGGCCTAGTAGATAATATTAAAAAGTGGATGACATGAGATGCATTATATAGGAAAAACATGTATGAAATTTTGGAATAAACTGGATATATTCCATAATTTTCTATCTAGAATACCCGATATTGGTCATTATTAGAATGACCTAACATAAGGTAGCAACAGTTTTCCCCTATCTAGACAATATTTGAGGCAAGAATGAGAACTACATATTTAAGCCAAGTCACACCCCTATTTTTGGTCATGAAGGGCCAAAATGATGAGACTCCGCAAGGGATGTTCTATCTAATCATAAGTTAGTTTCATGAAAGACCATTAAAAGTTCTTGATTTTGAAATATTATCTTCCCTCTCTAAAATTCAAAAAATGTGATGTCCAAGTACATTAGTTCAATTATGGAGACGTGATGGATGGGAAAATTTATAGCATGAGCCATATCCCTATATTGTCAAACAATTGGCATATTACAACTATCCATTTCCATTCTTTGTATATTTGTTTTTGTACCCAATATTCTTTGTAATTTCCCCTTTTCATCTTATTATTCAACTATTTTGAGGTGTTTGCATGTATATTTTATACATTTCACAAGTTTGTATTATTTTCATAGTGTGTTTAAGATTTTCATATCCAATATATTCAAATCCCCATTGCCATGATCATTCTTGATTGTGGCATATTTGTGCTTAATCAATTTATTTTACAAATGTGGTCCAAATCTTTTGCATTAATATGTTCATCACTTGAAAAACTAAAGAAATACTTACGATAAACACATTTCATATTTATGAAATGTTATTTTTATACAAGTCAATCAAAACATACTTTATTTTCTTTGATTAGCGGATTTTAATAACTAAATAATAAATTTACCATGCAATGCTCTTCACTTCTTAATATATGGTGGATCCATCATTGATATCCATTCCTATACTACCTCATGTTAATATTTGGTTATGGCACATATCATAAATGAAAAAAAAAATCACACAAAATATATTATTTCTCAGAGCATTAATTAAATTAATGTGAATGCATGTGGAAACCATTGATTGCAAATCTAAATAAACATTAAAGTTTTTGGAAAAATATCAATGTTGTTTATATTATTAAAAAATATTATGAAAAATGAGAAATAATGTATCCAACATATTTTGACTTAAAACTTTTTCAAATATTTCTTGGTTATTGGTTCTTCATACCAGTTGAAAAAACTAATGATAAAATGCTACGTGTTTTGTAGAAAGTACTATCAAATGATTCATATTTGAACATGCATATATACTTTTCAAAAGATAAAGACAAGAATATAAACGACTTACTTAAGCAAAACTCCCAGGGTTAGGGCATAACCCAAGTCAGCGATGTTACAAACACCACTGAGTTGAAGTTCTTAATGAACCTCCTATAGTAGCGTGCCAAACCTAGAAAACTTAGCACTTCTATCACATCTTTAGTTGTTCTCACTCCAAAATGGACTCAACCTTCTTGGGGTTCACATGAACACCCTCATCATATATCACGTATCCTAGGAAAGACACTTCCTTTAGACAAAACTCATACTTATTGAACATGTCATACAGTTGATGTTGTCTCAACATGGTCAACGTCTGACGAAGATCTTGTTCATATTGCTGACTCTCTCTAGAGTACATCAAGATATCATCTATGAACACTACAATGAATTGATCAAGAAATGGTCGGAACATCATGTCCATCAAGTCCATGAACATTGTTGATGCATTGGTTAGCCCAAACGGCATAACCACAAACTCATAATGACCATACTAAGTCCTAAAAGCTGACTTAGGTATGTCATACACCTTGATCCACAACTAATGCTAACCCAATCTTAGTTCTATCTTTGAGAACATTGTGGTGCCACTTAACTGGTCAAATACGTCATCAATCCTCAATAAGGGATACTTGTTCTTTATCATCACCTTGTTCAACCGTCTGTAATCTATACATAGCCTCATGGATCCATCTTTCTTATTTACAAACAACACGGGAGCACCCCATGGAGTCGTGCTCAGTCTGATGAAACCTTTCTCAAGAAGCTCTTGCAACTATTTCTTCAACTCTGCCATCTTAGTTGGAGACATCATGTACGGTGTCTGAGCTATCGGTTGCATACTTGGAACTATATTGATCTCAAGGTCAATCTCTCGAGGTGGGGGAACAACTGGAAACTCATCAGGGAACACGCCCTCAAACTCACAGACCACTGGCACATCCTGGATACTAGGAATGATCACCTTAATATCCACCACATGTGTAAAGAGGCGAGATCACCTCCTTACTAAAATTTAAAGGAAATACAACATCCACAAGTTTTTAACAAAAATTGAGACTTTTGGGGATGATTGCATAATAATCCAATTAAATAAGCATGATTCCAGATACATAATAAAATGTCAATAGCAGCGGAAAGAAAAGAAATAACAAGCCTTCTATTGGCCTTATTGTTTTATTACATCATTGTTTTCTAAATGAAAAGATAAGATAGCATAGAGGATCAAGCTATAGCAACCTAGCCATCCTTCTTCACAAGCAAACAGACACAGCAAGGAATCTTTCTTTAAGCCCTTCCTTCTCCTTGAAAAGCTCCAACACCTGGGTGGTTGGGAAGGCACCCAGCAAGAGGGAAAAACAAAGAAAAAGTTTGTGTTACTCTACTAATCTATGCAAGGCAAAGAAAAGATGTAACAAGGAAACTAGTCAGGTATTTGGTTAAAAGGATATCAAAGAGTATGAGGTTTTCATTAAAGAACTTGCCATTAACAAAGATATTAAAGGATTTTAGCATGCTTATTAATATGTCTATCTAACTAAGTAGGGTTGAGGCACCTACCGAACCTCTAACCTTAGGTGAGGGAAGAATTATAAACATTTCCAAGTCACCTACAAATTTTTAATGGGGAGAATAATAAACATTCCCCTAGGGCGATTTTATACATGCCCTCTATGGGTGGTTGTACATAAGTACCACTACTTAAAATTTAAATAGGACATTTAATTTCATGCTAAGAGATTTATGGCAAGAATAAACAAAATATATTCAACATGGCAATGGGCATAAATACCCAAACAAGAGAGTACTATAACTGAAACTGAGGCAATTAAGACAATTTAGGTTTCAAAGATATTCAATGGTTTGGATCAATTAAACCTCATAAGAAAAATCTAGGTATTGGATTAAGTATTCCCAACTGATAGGTAGATGTACAACATGACTCATAACAAGCAAAATCCTTACTAAACTCATACACATACTAAGCACATACCTTTGCCACAGATGTCCTAATATCCCTTTTCAGATCTTCTCACGAACTAAAGATCCAAACTTCCTAATATATCATTTAATTCATTTATTAGAATTGCATGTATTCACTTAAAAGATTAGAAACCCTAGTTTACTAACTTTTTGTTCAAACCTTCGATTCAGACTTCAAAAACCTCATAATTGACTTAGTTAGGTTTTCCTGATCAAAATAACATATAATATTGTATATTTTGGAATTATAAATATTACGGTAAATTTTTAGAGATTTTTAAGTTAATTAATTTGATGTTAAAAACACTTTTTCGCAAAACTCAAAATCAAATTTCAAAAATATTTTTATTGAATAGATCTCGTTTTCCTGATTTCAAAACACTATTTATTTTTAAATTTTGACCAACGAATTAATTATTAGAAATTATTTAGCCTCGACCAATCACAACCTGCCACGTAGGCAAGGTTGGAGTGGACGGGCGGTGACAGGCGTCCGGTTGCGGCGGCCAGCGCCACGCGAACGCTCGCGTTCGTTCGCGACCGCTCGCGACCGACCGAGCGATGGAGACCGGCGATCAGCGAAAAGACGAAAAGGACCCTGCGCGGAAAACCAAAAGAAAAAGGCGGCGAAGGGCAAAACCGTAAAAAGCCACGCGTCATCCTCTTCCTCCCGCCCGAGCGGCGCGAGCAGGCTTGCTCGGCCGTTTTGGGCAAATCCGTGTTTCTCGACGAAACTTCGCGTTTAGGTACTCGAAAGAACGAGAAAGACGAGACGAAGAGATTGGTACCTTCAATTTAGACGAAGATGGAGCAAACAGGGAGCACTTGGCGCCGCAAGGTAGGAGCTAACGGCGGCCCGATGGTGGTGCAAACTTCGACCAAATCAGAAATTAAGGGTATGGGGGAGTAGCTAAGGTGATGGCGGAGCCAGGGGTTAGGTTATATATAGGCAAGGTTGGCCAGGTTTAGGGTTTGATAGCAAACCAAAGGGAAGGTCGGCGGCCACAATGGGGGTTTCACAAATACCCAACAAAACTCAAAAAACTTGGGATAATCCTATGCGAAATCTTGCAAGGAACCCATTGCAACAAAAATCAGAGAAAAAGGTCGAGTAAATCTCGAGTTATCACAAATTTAAGTAAACGAGAAAAACAACCTATTTCCTAATCTAACTCGAGGTTGAAGACGATCGTGGATCGTCGGATCAGTGGACACGGGTCCACCAATCAACTTGGACCGTTTGATCTCACGTTAGATCAGGGAAATAACCCTGAGCAAAACCGATTTTAAAAACCATTAGATTTTTAATCCTTTTTCTCTTTCTTATTTTGGGGGCTCAAACGTTGCCCAAAAATTATGAAAATTGGTACTCTGACTTATTTCGACGCATAGAATCCGAATATGGAGTTAGTTTTTCATTTTGAGAAAGTTTATTATGTGAGTAAATTAATATGTCATTTTCTCTCTCCTCCTCCAAAAGAGGGGTTTACATCATCTAAAATTAATGTAACTTCACCCTTACGTTTTCTTAATGATTTGAAACACGATTTTGCAATTATCTTCTCAATATGACATTATCTTTTTATTTATTAAATTAATTAGAACTTTCTACACTCTTTCTCTCTCCTATTTTCCTATTTATTCATATGTCATCCAAATAAATTGCAAATTCGCACAGAGTCTTATTTTTATGTCTAGAATACGAATTTGAAGTTATTTCCCTAATTTGAGAGCATTAAGTATTTTATTTCTTTTTATTGTCTTATTTCCCACCTTTCTTTGATAATGTTATTAATATTTTTATTTTAAATAATACTTGACCCCTAAGTTATTCTTTCCTCAAATAAACGAATTAGACTATCAAATTATTATGATGGTTTCAAATTATCTTGTTTGTTACAAAATCTTTGTAATTATCTTCTTTACTCATATTTTCTCATATTTCTTTTTACTTATTATATTTATCTTCTTTCTTTTATAAAATTCGGATTTCCTCCTTATTTCTTACATTCTAGGAAACACTAGAAGATTCTAGGACGAATTATTTTATCTCCTTCTTATTTCTTAAAGTGAAATTGCATATTAAACCCCTTGTCTAAATCTAACTGAGTCATTTGTACATGAAACCTTGAAATGAGATTATATGGGAAATATTTAACCAATAACTATCTAAATTTCTCTTAAATCAAGACCAAGGACAAAAAGAACGAAAATGGAGATTAAAGCTTATAGAAAAGAGTACAAAGAGGTACAAAGAGTTTTCAGTATGTTACAGCACTCCACCCCTTAAAAGGATTTCGTCCCCGAAATCTCATACAAAAAGGGAAGGGTGAGTACGTAACATCTCATCTCTCAACTCCCAGGTGGTTTCTTCTAAACCATGATATCTCCACAAAACCTTTACTAACTCTATCTCCTTGTTCTTCAACTGCTTCACTCGGGAGTCAAGGATCTTCACAGGTAGCTCTTCATAGGTCAGGTTCTCATTAATCTCCACAGGTTCAATGGAGAGCACATGAGACGGATCCTTAACATACTTCCTCAGCACAGAAACATGGAACACATTGTGAATCTTGTCATAAGCAGGAGGCAAAGCTAGGCGATATGCACAATCTCCCACTTTATCTAAGATCTCAAATGGTCCAACATAACGAGGACTCAACTTGCCTTTTACTTTAGATCTTGCAATAGAACGTATAGGCTTGATCTTCAGAAAAGCATAGTCTCCCACTAAGAAACTTATATCAGACCTCTTCTTATCAGCATACATCTTCTGTCGGTCTTGAGCAGCTTTCATCCGTTTCTTTATCAACTGTATCTTCTCAAGCATCATCTGCATGTCGTCAGACTTCACCAGAGAACGTTCTCCAACATCATCCCAATGCAAAGGTGAACGACAAGGTCTACCATAGAGAGCTTCAAAAGGTGGCATACCAATGCTGGCTTGGTAGCTATTGTTGTAAGCAAACTCTGCTAATGGTAGATACCGATCCCAAGCACCACCCCAATCCATCACACAGGCACGAAGCAAGTCCTCCAGAATCTGAACTGTTCTCTCGGACTGACCATCAGTTTGCGGATGGTAAGCAGTGCTGAAACGCAGATCAGTACCCATCTCTTCCTGAATCTGACCCCACAAACGAGAAGTAAATTTCGGGTCTCGATCAGAAACTATCACAGCAGGGACACCATGCAGACGAACTATCCACTCCACATACAGCTGAGCCATCTCAACAACTTTATGTGTAGTTTTGAAAGGCAAGAAATGTGCAGATTTAGTAAGCCGATCAATCACCACCCAAACAGCATCATAACCTCTCTTGGACTTGGGGAAACCAGTAACAAAGTCCATTGTGATCTTCTCCCATTTCCATTCTGGAATCTCAAGAGGATGAAGAAGACCACCAGGTCGTTGATGTTCAATCTTGACTTGCTGACATGTCAAGCATCTTGCCACAAACAGAGCTATATCGTTCTTCATATTCTTCCACCAGAAACTTCGCTGTAGGTCCTTGTACATCTTGGTTGTGCCAGGGTGAATAGTGTACTTGGAACCATGAGCTTCACTCAGAACCTTCTGTCTTAGATCACCAACATCAGGTATCCACAACCTTTGTCTAAAGCGGATAGCACCATCCACTCCGACAGAGAAGTCAGATTGCGGTTTTTCAGCTAACTCTTTCAACTCTTCAAGCTCGGAACTCTCCAACTGTGCAGACACAACTTCTGAGATCCAAGTTGGTGTAACAGACAAACTAGCCATATGAACACACAACTTATCTTCATCTACTGAAGCAACAGGTTGAGGCCTCCAACTGGCAACATGTTCAAGGTTTTCCCACACAGAACATCTCAGAGCAGCACAAACAACATCCTTCTTGCGACTTAAAGCATCGGCTACAACATTTGCTTTACCAGGATGATAGGTGATGGTGAAATTGTAATCTTTAAGATATTCCATCCACCTACGTTGTCGCAAGTTTAGATCCTTCTGAGTCAACAAATACCTCAAACTCTTGTGATCAGAAAAGACTTCAAACTTTTCTCCATAGAGGTAGTGTCGCCAGATCTTCAAAGCATGAACTATGGCAGCCAACTCCAAATCATGCGTAGGCCAATTAGCTTCATTGGGTTTCAACTGTCGAGAAGCATAGGCGATCACTTTTCCGTCTTGCATAAGAACACACCCCAAACCTTGTCGGGATGCATCAGTGTAGATGACATAAGGTATACCCTCAACAGGCAAAGCAAGCACTGGAGCAGAAGTCAGACTCATCTTCAACTTCTGAAAACTTTCCTCACAATCAGGGGTCCAAGTGAACTTGACTTCCTTCCGAGTCAGCTTAGTCAATGGTAAAGCCAACTCAGAAAACCCTTTGATAAACTTCCGATAGTAACCAGCCAGACCAAGGAAACTACGGATTTCAGACGGGTTTCTCGGAGCACTCCATTTGGTCACAGCTTCCACCTTTGCAGGATCAACAGATATGTGGCCGGCAGAAATCACATGACCAAGAAACATCACTTCTGTTATCCAGAACTCACATTTCGAGAATTTTGCATATAATTGATTTTCTCGCAATGTGTGGAGTACAATCCGCAAGTGTTCGCGATGTTGTTCCAACGTCTCAGAATAAACCAAAACGTCATCAATAAACACCACCACAAACTTGTCTAGGTATGGGCGGAATACTCGGTTCATCAGGTCCATAAACGCAGCAGGGGCATTTGTCAAACCAAAAGGCATGACCAAGAATTCATAATGCCCATAACGAGTTCTGAACGCTGTCTTAGAAACATCTTCGTCCTTCACCCGCATCTGGTAGTAGCCACTCCGCAGATCCATCTTGGAGAACACTGTGGCTGACTTCAGCTGATCGAATAAGTCATCGATGCGTGGCAATGGATAACGATTCTTTACTGTCATTTGGTTGAGCATGCGGTAGTCCATACACATCCGCATCGAACCATCTTTCTTCTTCACGAACAGGACAGGGGCTCCCCAAGGAGAAACACTGGGGCGAATGAAACCCATGTCAAGAAGCTCTTCAAGCTGCTTCTTCAACTCCGCCAATTCAGCAGGTGCCAAACGGTAAGGTGGTTTCGATATTGGTGAAGTTCCAGGTACGAGCTCGATGGAGAATTCCACTTCGCGATTTGGTGGCAACCCGGGCAACTCCTCAGGAAAGACATCTGGGAAGTCCTTCACCACATCAACATGGTCCAGGGCAGGAGGTGTAGCTTCGAGAATTATGGAAGCTAGGAAAGCTCTGCACCCATGAGAGATGAGCTTCTCAGCTCTGATGGCAGAGATGACAAACTGTCGTTCTCCTCGCTTCTTGCCCTTGACACACACTCTTCCTTCATCAGGGTGGAAAAGGCTAACCATGGATTCCTCACAGAACAGAACAGCTTTAAACTTCTTCAACCAATCCATTCCAAGGATGATGTCAAAGACAGTCATATCAAGCAAGACAAAAACGGTGGGAAACATTATCCCGGATATACAGAGGTTCAGGGTAGGAGTTTGGAGATACGAGGAGCAGATTTTCCCACTAGGAGTTTTTACATCTAACACATGATCCATGAAGTCAGATTCAATTTCAAGCATAGAGGCAAACTGGCTAGATATAAAGGTATTGGAGGAACCAGAGTCAAAAAGAGCCTTTAAAGGATGCAAATTGAGGTGTAGGGTACCTTCAATTACTTCATTACCATCACCATCTTCTTCAGCATTGAGAGCAAACACTCTCCCATTCCGCCTCTCAGCTGGCGGGCGTCTCGGATTCTGGTTGTTGTTGTTTCGCGGTGGAGGATTCTGTCTCGGCTGTTGTGGTGGCTGAGCCGGATTCTGCCCTTGCTGGAAACGAGGACAGTTAGGTCGGATGTGCCCAACTTGGCCGCACTCATGGCAGGTTGGGGGAGGACGATTGCCAACTCGAGCAGGTGCGTTGTTGGCGGGACATCTTCCAGGAGGATGGTGGCGATTGCATCTGTTGCAGCGATCTCGACCACGGTTCTCATGCTGATTCGGGTTCTTCCTTTTGTTGTTGAAGCTACCAGAGGACTGGAATCCTGGATATGACTCGATGGCGAGAGCTTTATCTACCATCTGCTGAAACGAGAGGGGCAACTGTGGAACAAGGCTTCGTCCAACATGATAGTTCAGACCTTCCAAGAACAAGGTTGCTCTCCTATCAGCTCCAAGATCAGTGGCGTAACGCTCCAGCAGCAGAAACTTCTGAACGTAGTCGGCCACACTCATGCTTCCTTGCTTGAGGTTGTAGAACTCAGCCTCCTTCTTCCTCAGAAACGCGGGGCAGATGTACTTCTCTCTGAACAGCTTCAAGAACTGAGCCCACTCCATGGAGGAAGTGTCTCGGGTTCGAGCAACTCCATTCCACCAGACCCGTGCTGGTCCATCCAGCACATACGTTGCAAACTGAACCTTCTGGTGAGGAGGGCAAGCCATGCCCTCGAAGGTCCGATCCAGGGCCAGCACCCAGTCATCTGCTTTGTCCACCATGTTAGGCTCACTTTCACCCTTGAAGTAGGGTGGTTGCATCTTGATGAAGTCGGTGAGGGTGAACTCCCTTGGCTTGGACGCAACAGCAGTTATGGTGTTGAGTTGTCCCATCATGGTGGAGGACAACAGTTGTCGCAGCATCGCCAGTTCTTGCTCAGGAGTGAAAGCAGGAACACCAGAGTTTGATTGGTTCACAGAAGGTGTCGCCGGAGTGTCAGGGTTGTCGGTGTTGGACTCCTGGTTCGAGTTGTCAAACAGATCACCTCTCCTGAAATTAGGGGTAACTTATTAAATTTTCAAGAGTAAAGGATCATAGATGAGAGGGAAAAGAAATAGAGGTGAGAAAAGGATAACTAGAATGCTATTGCCTAAAGGCATACTATTTCGGGCAGTTCGTATCAGCGCAGGCCAGGCCGGATCATATGGGCACGGGAGTCCCCGTATGCCAAGCTAGTGGGTCGGAGGAAAATCTTGCCAGCCCCCATGCCCTGATCCTTTCTAGACACCCTTGCCTCAACTACATGCCCTAATAGTCGCCCTAAGGCTCTGATACCATGCTGTAAAGAGGCGAGATCACCTCCTTACTAAAATTTAAAGGAAATACAACATCCACAAGTTTTTAACAAAAATTGAGACTTTTGGGGATGATTGCATAATAATCCAATTAAATAAGCATGATTCCAGATACATAATAAAATGTCAATAGCAGCGGAAAGAAAAGAAATAACAAGCCTTCTATTGGCCTTATTGTTTTATTACATCATTGTTTTCTAAATGAAAAGATAAGATAGCATAGAGGATCAAGCTATAGCAACCTAGCCATCCTTCTTCACAAGCAAACGGACACAGCAAGGAATCTTTCTTTAAGCCCTTCCTTCTCCTTGAAAAGCTCCAACACCTGGGTGGTTGGGAAGGCACCCAGCAAGAGGGAAAAACAAAGAAAAAGTATGTGTTACTCTACTAATCTATGCAAGGCAAAGAAAAGATGTAACAAGGAAACTAGTCAGGTATTTGGTGTAAAAGGATATCAAAGAGTATGAGGTTTTCATTAAAGAACTTGCCATTAACAAAGATAATAAAGGATTTTAGCATGCTTATTAATATGTCTATCTAACTAAGTAGGGTTGAGGCACCTACCGAACCTCTAACCTTAGGTGAGGGAAGAATTATAAACATTTCCAAGTCACCTACAAATTTTTAATGGGGAGAATAATAAACATTCCCCTAGGGCGATTTTATACATGCCCTCTATGGGTGGTTGTACATAAGTACCACTACTTAAAATTTAAATAGGACATTTAATTTCATGCTAAGAGATTTATGGCAAGAATAAACAAAATATATTCAACATGGCAATGGGCATAAATACCCAAACAAGAGAGTACTATAACTGAAACTGAGGCAATTAAGACAATTTAGGTTTCAAAGATATTCAATGGTTTGGATCAATTAAACCTCATAAGAAAAATCTAGGTATTGGATTAAGTATTCCCAACTGATAGGTAGATGTACAACATGACTCATAACAAGCAAAATCCTTACTAAACTCATACACATACTAAGCACATACCTTTGCCACAGATGTCCTAATATCCCTTTTCAGATCTTCTCACGAACTAAAGATCCAAACTTCCTAATATATCATTTAATTCATTTATTAGAATTGCATGTATTCACTTAAAAGATTAGAAACCCTAGTTTACTAACTTTTTGTTCAAACCTTCGATTCAGACTTCAAAAACCTCATAATTGACTTAGTTAGGTTTTCCTGATCAAAATAACATATAATATTGTATATTTTGGAATTATAAATATTACGGTAAATTTTTAGAGATTTTTAAGTTAATTAATTTGATGTTAAAAACACTTTTTCGCAAAACTCAAAATCAAATTTCAAAAATATTTTTATTGAATAGATCTCGTTTTCCTGATTTCAAAACACTATTTATTTTTAAATTTTGACCAACGAATTAATTATTAGAAATTATTTAGCCTCGACCAATCACAACCTGCCACGTAGGCAAGGTTGGAGTGGACGGGCGGTGACAGGCGTCCGGTTGCGGCGGCCAGCGCCACGCGAACGCTCGCGTTCGTTCGCGACCGCTCGCGACCGACCGAGCGATGGAGACCGGCGATCAGCGAAAAGACGAAAAGGACCCTGCGCGGAAAACCAAAAGAAAAAGGCGGCGAAGGGCAAAACCGTAAAAAGCCACGCGTCATCCTCTTCCTCCCGCCCGAGCGGCGCGAGCAGGCTTGCTCGGCCGTTTTGGGCAAATCCGTGTTTCTCGACGAAACTTCGCGTTTAGGTACTCGAAAGAACGAGAAAGACGAGACGAAGAGATTGGTACCTTCAATTTAGACGAAGATGGAGCAAACAGGGAGCACTTGGCGCCGCAAGGTAGGAGCTAACGGCGGCCCGATGGTGGTGCAAACTTCGACCAAATCAGAAATTAAGGGTATGGGGGAGTAGCTAAGGTGATGGCGGAGCCAGGGGTTAGGTTATATATAGGCAAGGTTGGCCAGGTTTAGGGTTTGATAGCAAACCAAAGGGAAGGTCGGCGGCCACAATGGGGGTTTCACAAATACCCAACAAAACTCGAAAAACTTGGGATAATCCTATGCGAAATCTTGCAAGGAACCCATTGCAACAAAAATCAGAGAAAAAGGTCGAGTAAATCTCGAGTTATCACAAATTTAAGTAAACGAGAAAAACAACCTGTTTCCTAATCTAACTCGAGGTTGAAGACGATCGTGGATCGTCGGATCAGTGGACACGGGTCCACCAATCAACTTGGACCGTTTGATCTCACGTTAGATCAGGGAAATAACCCTGAGCAAAACCGATTTTAAAAACCATTAGATTTTTAATCCTTTTTCTCTTTCTTATTTTGGGGGCTCAAACGTTGCCCAAAAATTATGAAAATTGGTACTCTGACTTATTTCGACGCATAGAATCCGAATATGGAGTTAGTTTTTCATTTTGAGAAAGTTTATTATGTGAGTAAATTAATATGTCATTTTCTCTCTCCTCCTCCAAAAGAGGGGTTTACATCATCTAAAATTAATGTAACTTCACCCTTACGTTTTCTTAATGATTTGAAACACGATTTTGCAATTATCTTCTCAATATGACATTATCTTTTTATTTATTAAATTAATTAGAACTTTCTACACTCTTTCTCTCTCCTATTTTCCTATTTATTCATATGTCATCCAAATAAATTGCAAATTCGCACAGAGTCTTATTTTTATGTCTAGAATACGAATTTGAAGTTATTTCCCTAATTTGAGAGCATTAAGTATTTTATTTCTTTTTATTGTCTTATTTCCCACCTTTCTTTGATAATGTTATTAATATTTTTATTTTAAATAATACTTGACCCCTAAGTTATTCTTTCCTCAAATAAACGAATTAGACTATCAAATTATTATGATGGTTTCAAATTATCTTGTTTGTTACAAAATCTTTGTAATTATCTTCTTTACTCATATTTTCTCATATTTCTTTTTACTTATTATATTTATCTTCTTTCTTTTATAAAATTCGGATTTCCTCCTTATTTCTTACATTCTAGGAAACACTAGAAGATTCTAGGACGAATTATTTTATCTCCTTCTTATTTCTTAAAGTGAAATTGCATATTAAACCCCTTGTCTAAATCTAACTGAGTCATTTGTACATGAAACCTTGAAATGAGATTATATGGGAAATATTTAACCAATAACTATCTAAATTTCTCTTAAATCAAGACCAAGGACAAAAAGAACGAAAATGGAGATTAAAGCTTATAGAAAAGAGTACAAAGAGGTACAAATAGTTTTCAATATGTTACAACATGTGCCAAGAATGCCTTGCAACCCTATCTCATCATCTTCTCAGCCACCATCTCTGATACTCGACACGTCAGAAGAATCTTCCTATATCCTTGGAAGATCTACGTGACATCACCATCTATGAATGTTTCCACCTTAGAACTATAGTCTAAGACCACCTGATACTTCTCTAAGGTGTCCATTACAAGGATCACATCGAATCGATACTATGTCTTGAAAAAGAAAGGACATGGGAATAACACACCTCCTACAACTCGAAGAAATCAACTAAAGGGTTTTATAAATGAAGAATATCATGTCTATGACTAACAGGCAAAGAACAACTATCAATCACTTCTCAAGTGATAAAAGAGTGCATTGCACCCGAGTCAACCAAAATAGATATAAAGTAAGAAGAAGACAAATCAGAATGAAATAAATCCATTTGTCCTATCATGACTCATGGGTTGACCACTCCTTCTGGTTGATTCATGGAATAGAACCGACCTGACTCCACAAATGTGGCAAACCATTCATGATTGTCCAAAGCAGCTACTAGGGTAGACATCTCAGGACTGAACACCTTCTTAAACACTGGATCCTCTCTTGATCCGTAGCAGCCATATGAGAACAAAACATCAACATCTCCATAAAACTTTCTTCATACTTGTTGATCGACATGGACCCTTATCAGATCCACTCAAACTAGGATATCTTCTCATTCAGATACATCTGAGAAAAGTAATGACTAAAGAACTCAAGTCAAAACTCCTCCCAACCAACATCAACACCATGCCTCTTCTCCTCTTCTATGGCCCACCAATGGCCAGCACTCCCGTTCAAAAGATATATGGAATGCTTCACTTTGTCTACCTTAGAGATGTTGAGGATCTTGAAGGCCTTCTCCAACTCTGTCAACCAAAGATCCACATCTACTAGATCCATTGTATCATTGTACTTCATAGTCCCTACACATCTCAACCTCTCAAAGGTCTTCCTCGAGCATGAAGAAATGAAATTGGGAACAACTACCCTTAGTTGTGGTCCATTCATTTTATCTACCATGTGTGTCATAGTTTCCATGAACTACACAAACAAATATCAAAAGGCATGATTTTCCACCATGTTCGGGTCAAGATGGGGTACCTCAGGCACCCGATCTTCTCTCACCTAGTCCCTTAAACCACCTTTGGGTGAAACAACTGTAGTGTGTTCTTCATGTTCTCTAAACATCTTTTCTACTCTTCTTCTTCTTCTACATAAGTAGAAGTCACTATAAGGCATACTGGAGGATACTAGAACATACACAAACCCTAGTCCTAGGTGCATGTAGACTCGGAGAACCTAAAGCCCTGATACCAACCAAACTATGATGATGTGATGCGCCACAAACAAGATCACACAAAACCAAACATGGAATTAAAAAGAACATGTAGATTACCAGAAAAACACATGATATTAAAGTCAATTTTTCAAAAGCACCATGTGCCAAAACTTATCACATATAAGTCCACAAGCCTACCACATACATCACATATCATATAACAAGGTGCTTACATCCATGTATACTATCATTCTTGTCATCAACCTATTACATGAAATAACTATTCCACATATATATACATATACACATGCCATATCTGAAATACATGGCTCACAAGCCCAAAAACCTCATATCGACAACATATCCAAAAAGCACATTGAGAAAAACCCCAAAGACCTGAGTGTATAGGGACAATATCTAGGACTCTATCACTAAAAGCTAGCAGCATATCCAACCTTATCAGCTATTTCTCTTGCTTCTGCTCTTCCTCGGCTGTACAACCTCTATCTCTTCATGCATGACCACATAAAAGATGTGTAAAACCACGACGTGAGACCAAATGTCCCAACGAGAGATATAAACCTCTTCCAATGTCTATTAGATCATATATAATGAATCATGTAGATAAATTACTTAACAAAATGAGTAGATTCAACTAAACGATATGCATCCAACAGACAATGTAGGTTAGGAAACAAAGAATTTATACTAAGGAGTAGAAAAATTAATATTCTAAGAAGGAATATGAAGAACATGTATATCCTCTATCAATCTAAACTATACAAAAGAAAGGTAAGGGATCATCCTTTGTTATTCACATTTGGCCCTAAGCAAGTAAACTATACAAAGGTGTTACATCTTTTATTATTTCCCTAAGGATTTGAGTCGTACCACCAAAATCCAACTCACCACTTCTAAGTCAAAATCAGTCATACAAGTTCAATTGAAGAGCCAGAATCCACGACCTCCCCAACACCTCTTGGTCAGCACAAGAGAAAATACTACAGAGACATATTAGTCAACTACAACAATGACATATCATCAAGCTGAAGGATTGGCTCACGCATGGCCATCCACATGTAATAACACCTACCCACCTTAGTACAGGTACGACTCTAGAAGGACATGCTCACACATGGCCATTCTAAAAAGAAAGGATTGGCTGACGCATGTGCATCCATATCACAAGGAGAGCAACTCACACATTGTTGTCTCACACAACTTGTAATTGTGGATGCAAGGAGATACTCTACTTGCAACCTCACATATTCAAAAATATGCACTCTGAGATTTATGTAGGAATGACTCATTTCACCTTCTAGCACTAAGACTGACATTGGAATGGATCTATGGCATAGGGGACCTACATGATTAGGGTTTCACTTTAATGGTTATACCAATTGAGTGTCTGTTAGCATTAATCAAGTTAGAATGTACTAATCCAAAACAAGTTCTACAAAGGTGAGGTAAAAGTGCAACTCTAGAAAATATGAAACGTATAAGGTGTGAACCAATCACATCATCACCACATGATACTTGTAGCACTGACATACACAAGGCCATCATCAATGACACATCACTATGGAATATAAAACCCTCAATCATATCACTAGAGGATAGGCATCAATCCTTCACTCGGTCATAGGACTCAATCACATAATCCATGCATGTACACCATCACATTATGCCTTAACAATGAACATAGTCACCATCCTGTATAATATAGAATTCACCATAGCATTCATATAGCTATGTCATTCAAGTTTGCATTACTTGCAAGGTTAGGGGTTTGTAAACAGGAGAGAAAAATAGCATAATATGATAACTACTTCAAGAGAGAGAAGAAAACACATCACATGGACCAACATTAGGGTTAGAAATCCATATATAGGTGATGAAGGTTTTATCATTACATTCAATCACCAAACCCTAGGTACATGATCTCCCACATTCTTGAGGCATATTAGGGTTAAATAACATGATTAGGGATAACTAAACAATCCCTTACAACAACACTATGCATGAATCATTATTTTCTTGCTCCTATACATGTGTTGATTATATGTTCATGAATGTGTCTCGACCATCCATCACATAGGTGTCTCGATCACCCATGAAACAAGTGTTTGGATCCCCTTCATGTAAGGTGTCTCAACTGAGATAGACCATGATTTCTCAGCCAAAACAACATCATGTGTCTCGACGTGACATATCATGTGTCTCAACTACCATAAGGATTAGGGTTTCGACCACGCTCAAGAACACTTGTCTCGATCCAAACCAAAACATGTATAGACCACAAAATAAGATATGTCTTAACCTCAAACCAAAGCAAGGTCATGACCAACACGAGCCATGTGTCTTGATTGAAACTAGGGAACTTGTCTTGACCCAAAACAGGAACAACATTTTGACTGAACACCATAGCAAAGTGTCTCGACCCAAGAAGAAACATGGTGTAGCGACCACCAAGGTCAAGCTACCACCAAGGTAAAAGACCATCATCAAAATATGGATTAATCAAGATCAAAATATAAGTATCACATGGCTAAAATAGAAGATAATAACAAGGAAAACCATGATACTCATGGAGAAAAACTTCACTCAAAATTGGTCACCAAAATCCCTAAAAATGTGTGTCAAGAAACCACCATGGAAGAACCTCATGCAAGAGAGATAAATCATGTTTTACACATCCAAAACAAAACCTAAACTCCATGATACATCAAGGTACATGAACCTCATGCATGTGATCAAAAACAAGATTAAAAGATAGATAGCAAACCACATTACACATCCATCTCCAAAATCAGTACCTTACATTAGAGTTTTGGATTCTAAGTAAACCAAAATCAGTTACCTTACATTAGGGTTTCAGATTCTAAGTAAACCAAGCATGATACCACAATCAATGAAGCTCTAGATCATGATATCATTTTCTAGCATATTTGAGCAACGTTTTAGAGAGAGATAAAAACAACATGCATACAATTAAAGTGCTATAATAGAGAGGGTAGAGTGCTATATAGCATGCCTTAAGGAAGATCAACTCCAAGGATCACAAATCTCCAAGCACACGATCACCAAGGATGATGAAGCTCCACCAAAAGATCCATTTTTTGCCAAAAGATCACCTCAAGAAGAAGAAGATACCAAGGTCAAAGATAGATCAAGAAAAGAGAGAAAGAAACTCTAGGACAAAACAAAAGAAAAAGGGAGAAAGACAGAAGAAACTTCCTCTCACTTGGGTACTGCCTTGTCAAAACATGGCCTATGACCCTTGTGATGAGGAGTTTCTCTCAAAAACGACCACAATGGATGATGCATGGTCTAGGGCCAAGAAAAGAGAAGGATACATGGTAGAATATCAAAGGAAAACTTCACCAAAGAAAGGAAAACACTTCCTAAGGTTGAAGATGACCAAAAGTCACCACATGAAAGGGATCTTGATCACCAAAGCTCCAAGGATCAATTCTCTTTGCTCCACCATCCTCCAAGGAGTAGAAAAGGAGAGGGAAGAAGAAGGAAGGCCGAAAGGTTCATTTGCATGGAGAGAAAAGGGTTTATAAACATGAGGAGAAGGGAAGGAGGGTAGAGATGAGGTGTCAATACCTAAAGGCACAAAAGGGACACTTGTCCACCCAAGAAACACACATGTAACCCCTTAAACCATGCATGCATGAGATGGTGATACAACCAATGTTGAGTGTGGACTACTTAGGTCCCCAACACTTGGTTTCAGTTGCAATACCTCAAGGATGTCA
This sequence comes from Alisma plantago-aquatica, assembly GCA_963693085.1. Classification (NCBI taxonomy): domain Eukaryota; kingdom Viridiplantae; phylum Streptophyta; class Magnoliopsida; order Alismatales; family Alismataceae; genus Alisma; species Alisma plantago-aquatica. The sequence goes on from OY856413.1 coordinate 577,925,002, forward strand.
AAACAAAAGCACCAAAGCACCACCTGGTCGAGACAAAAAGGTCACCAACATACTAGGTTGAGACAGTTCACAAGAAGACAACTGCTTCGACCCAAGACTCACCAAGATCATCATGGTTGTAACAAACACCTAGAGAAGGTGTCTTGGTTGAGACACTCAGAAGGCATCCCCTCAAGGTCGAGAGAAGGGTCAAGGCACACAACAAAGCATATCAAGGTCAAAACCAAGCAAACCCAAGAAACTCTAATTACCTCTAGTGATGTCATCACTCATACAAGGCTCAACCAAGGCTCCATAAATCATCACACTCTCTATCATGATACCAAGGAAGGGATGGCAAACAATAGGCATGGCAAATTGCAATATAAGCCTCATAAAGGGGTAAATTGTAATTTGGCCCAAAACAAGCACATAATGCACATAAATCATCCAAACAAGCTCAAATTGGAAACATAAGATCTCCACAAGTTCTAAGAACACCAAAAAGGACTAGGGCAAGGTTCTAAACACCTAATCAAGCAAAACAAATAGGGCTGACCTAAAACACAGGTTAGGGGTTTTACATATCAACTTCATATCTTTCGTTGATGCCAGTCTACAGATATTGGAAGAGTATCCCTGTGGTACATTAACATTAAGCAAACACTCACAAAAAGTTTTCTTCTCCTTTATAGATAATATGTAACAAGTAGGATGAAAATATGTTTTTTGATCACTCCTAACTACTTCTGTTAATTTTTTCAATATTCTCATTTGGCGTAGGTCCATTTTGGATTTGATGCCATCTTTAGTCTTACCTGGTATATTCAATAGAGTACCAATGAACCTCTTATAGACATTTTTCTAAACATAAATGACATCAATACAATGCCTAACTGCCAAAGAAATCCACTAAGGAAGATACCAAAATATTGACCTCTTCTTATATAAAGATATAAGGAATGGGACCCAATAGTGGTCCCATTAAATGGTAGAAACATGCGCCATGAAATAATTAAGCAACATAAAATATAACTATTTATAAAGTTACAAATTGTTTTCATGTACATAACTTTCTCACCATAAAGGGTGGTACATAAAATGAAAAGGTTACATCTATAAGCACATAATCCCATATGCAGAGTGTAACAAGGCTATCTCAAGTTGTCCTTATGTCCACCAATTATCTCACGATCATCACGAGTGTCAATCCTTAAAGCACCTACATCTGGGTGGAGGGAACACCTAGAAAAATAGGAAACAAAAGAGTATGTGTTAGCAAAAGCTGAGTATGTACATTAGAAAATTTACTAGGGCATTATTCATTTCAAAAGTAAAGTCAAATCTTCCCATAAAAGAGGGGGCCATTGAATCTAGGTAAGTTTCAATGGGAAGTAACAAGAGAATGAAATTTCAAGAGAATAAGGCAGTACAATAAAATAGTTAATGTCACAATTCTTTCCATTATCAATCATCCAATCACATAAATATTTGCATGCCCATATATTTGACTAAAGTAACTATAGTAGGGCCATGAAACCACTAAATCTTTGGCCTAAGTCAAATGGGTTGAAAACACACCTTAGGCGGTAAAACACACCTCTATATATATAAGGGTAGAAACACATACCCGGGTATAAATGCATACCTTAATGGTTATGCATAACGTTTACAATAGTTAAATCAGTCGAATTATCTAAAATGTATAAATAGAGTGGCAAGATACACCTTTCACAAACATACATGGCATGATTTAAACACAATAGCAGGTGGGGTCATTGACCCAATTCAACATGATAATAGTAATTTTAGAAAGAATAACAATAATTCCAATTGAGAGTGTATGAATTATCCAACAAATGGAATAAGAGCAAGTATTTCATAAGTTTCCTCATTATGGGACAATTTAGTCATATAATGCCCAGTTATAAATAGAGAGGAGTACATACCTTATCTTCATAACTATCCCTATCTCTAGGGTGAACTTCACAATTCATTCTTCATGACCTAAAAATGTTTAATACCCATATTTAGTCCACAATTATCCATTCATGATCGAAGGTATATCTAAGCCTAGTTTCACCTGTTAATGTTGGTTAGGGTTGTAGGGTTAACTCATACTTATTACTGGATATTATATAATGGTTATTCCATTTATACTTAGCTAATATCTACAATCGAGGGTCTCTCATTAATAAAAATTTCTACCGCAATTAATCTCATTCTTTTCTAACATTATACTTCACTACATAATTTCAAGGTGGTTCATTATTATGCTTATAATAGAAACCTTCTTTTATGTATCTTACTCTCATATTCTGATTTCTAATGGACATGAATATCATTATATTAACTTTCCTTTATCATGGTACATATAATGAATACACTAGTGTTGATTCCTCTTTACTAGAGATTAAACTTTGTATTTACTACCATCCATCTGATCTAATATGATGTTATAGTCATAATCTAGGATTTCCATAACTTCCCATTTACAAAACTAGAAATATGTATACGAATATGTATTGGAAAACATTAGTTGATTTAGTCAAATTATCTATATGAGTGTGTGTCACATTAGTAACACCCACAACATCATAACGCTAGTCCAATGTTTATACAAGTGACATAGTAGAATATAGAGGGTATGAATTATCTTAAATAGTTAAACATGTAATTTTAGTGTTGTTACCCATTCTATCATTTCCATTATATCATTTAGTTTATTCATATGATTTTTGTGAAACTAAAATGCTAAGAACATGGAAGTAATACTCACATCTCTGGTATTTGGAAATGATATTGAGGATTGGCTCGTTTATCACCACTATTGAAGAGGTGTCATCTACGTGGTTGTATGTCTTCTTGATTTTACACCATAACCAATCAGGATGCATTGACAATTGGAGTAGGATCTCTTGTCTTGAGAACATGCTAAAGATTGAAGCACAATTCTTAAAGCATTCCACATTGTCCATGCTCATCAGATCCAGAAAGGGAAGTATTCATGATGTGGTGAGGAGTAAGGAAAGAGGGCAGCAGAGCATAAACGTCGTAGGTCATGGTTGAGGGGTTGGCAGAACATTGTGATATTGTAATTGGTTGATGATCTTATGTGATGATGGTTTCAAACTGGTGGCAGGCACATGTTGCTAGAGAGATAGTGGTGCTTACTGTTCAGGGGTATTGTGTCAAGGGTGCTCCGGATGTGTTAGTTGTGTTGCAGGCGTGGTGGTGGTGGTGGTCACTTCAGGGTGAGGTTGAGGCATCATAGATCCACTATCAATAGACTTCAAGGAGACAAAATGGAATACTAAAATCAAGGTGTAATGTTATAACCCCAATTTTTGGGTTCATATGGTTGGAGATGCAAATTCCCCAATAAATGTATGATTATGGAAATTGTATGATTTATGTGTAATGGGTGAATTTCTTTGATAATATTTTCGTTAAATGTATGATTTTGTGGATCCTAATGAGTTAGTGAGTCCAATATGATAAAAGGAAAAGAAAATTTGAATGAAATCAAATAATGTGTGGAGTTACCAAAAGAAAATAAAATGTATGGTTATTAGATAATTAAAGGAATACTTGGAGGACAAGTATGGATCTATATGGAAACCTATTTAATATCTTGTCCTGCTTTTCCAGGTGTGCTTTTTATTAACCATAAGAAAGAAAATATGGGATAAGGAACATAATCCTTCCTAGTTGGTATCAAATTGTTGTGATAATATAGGAAGGAAGTAATTGTATCTAGACTTTTGGATTACTTGAAACCCAAGGAGAAAAAAAAAGAAACGGAAATGAGAAATGAAAGGTTAAGAAGAAGTATCTATATATATGGGTTTTGGATAGATCATGAGGGAGTCACGAAACACTTTTCGTACCCTGCGTACCAGAAAGGAAATAGACCCAGATGCCGGCCAAAGTCCACAACTCTCCCTCTCCTTTCTTTCTTCATCCTCCTCCCCTTCATTTGGGGGTTTACATCACGCCACCTGGAGCAACTGATGGTTATGATATGAGCACACAGAGCTTTGGATAATCTTGGCGAGACACAGGTCTCGATAGTACATTTCACCCAGGTAGGTGTAGACATGTATACTTAAGAGCTTGACCGATCCTCTAAGAGAGAACCTTTAGTGGTGAGATCCGTTGTTGGGTTTTCTCTAGAGAGAGGGAAAGACCCGATGAAGAAGGTTAGAGACATTGAATCTGAGACATGAGGGACCACAAGAACATGGGTATGTTATGACCTATATTAGACAACCCTGAGTAGATAGTTGTGGTTGCCTCATGCAAGATCCTTGGAGGCTTGTTGTACCTTGGATGCCTTTAGAGAAACCAAATCCAAGAAAGAGAAAGAGGCTTCTTGAACCATTGTACAGAAGTTTAGGTGCCTAAATTACCTTATAGGTATGGAAAGGAGAGTTCCTTATGACCTAGGGAGGTACAGTAACAAGTTATGAGGTCTCACACCAATTTTGTTGTCCTTGTGTAGGACTCTAGGGTGTGGCTCACATTGAAGAATAGTAGGGAGTGCATGCTATACCTTGTACATGTTTGGGTCATGGTTGAACAACTGAGCATGCTGTTAGACAGTTAATGCATGTGAAGTGAACCTGGGGTTCCTAGATATAAGAGGGGAAGTAGTAGTACCTGGTGCACCTGGTGCTCACAATGAGGTATGAGTTCTTAAGGATTCGAGTATGGCACACCCCTCATGTTTAGAAGAAAAGGAAACCCCCTAGGACTAAGGTACATGTATGACCTACCAAGTAATTTAGAATGGCTTAGTAGGTTGTCTTCTTGTTAGCTATGTACATAAGTGGCATGTTGGGGCTAAGCATGCACGTGATGATGTAAACCCTAGAAGTAAGGATGCTTGTGACCTTGGTTGCTATCAAGAGTTAGTTTTCTCCTATCTTGGGTAGGGACCCTTCTGTAGGGTGAGTATCAACTTTTGTTTAGGTTCAAGGTAACCTAAAGAGGTCTCTTATAAGAGTTTTATAAGCTAAGTGAGAACACATGGTATGAGCACGAATCTACAGACCCTTGTGTGACCATCTCCAAAGCATGCGAGGATAGGTTGCCATGGAGTTAACCAATATGGGGCAGACTAAGGTCGGTAGGTCGCCATGATCCCTATGAAAGGATGTAAGTTTGACCATGTATGCTTAGAGAGATGATGGAGTTTTTGGGTAGGGATTCAAGTTTGAGATGTACCATGATGGAATCCTAAGTCAATACTCAGGCCAGGTGGGGATAAGACCGATGGGAGTAGGAGTTGTCTGTTCCCTAGATGCACAAGACTATAGGGTCGGGAGGTAACAACTATCTTTGTCTGAGGACCATGGGCTAGGAGATTGATCACCTTCATGAGTTCATGGGACCCAAAGGGCAAATGAGGTAGACACTCCTTGGATGCATAAGGGGAGAGGGATGACCCCAAAAGTACCGGCACCCTAGGAACCTTGAGGTAAGGACTAAGGATTAAGTATGAATGATATGAAGACCCAAGAGTGCCTGGGAACATCTTTCCATGGATGTAAACCTAAAATCTAGATGTTCATGGTGTGGAGACATGGGATGCTCATTTTAGGTTAGTTTGGAAAGTGTACAAGTGATGTGGGATGCACCATCTCTACTCTTGGAATGGGATGAACTTTGTATTTGGACTGCAACCAAATGCTTATTTCCTCTCATTATGGGCATGAGAGATAGGGCAAAATGCATGCCATACACTAAGGATAAAAAGGATGTGAGTTGAAACATTACTACCATGTTTGAGGATAGAGAAAGTATCATGTCTTTGGGTGAGTACATTGAATGGTTGGTTTACAAACACTAAGAGAACTAAGGTAGTTCTTATCAAGAGAAGTATGGAATTTATGCATTATAAGTTTGAGTTTGATAACCAAGATGGTGATCTTAAAGTTTTCTTAACTCAAATGGACCTAAACCCGAGTTGAGGATGACGAGTGGAGTATACGAGGGTTTATGTATTCACCATCACCTAGAACATAAGGAATCTTATGAAGTAACATGATGTCCTCAGCTGAAATACATCTCAAGTGTACAACTTTCTTGTTTATCCAGTACAAAGGTTGGAAGAGGTTGCTAGGTGAACCCTAAGTTTGTTAGAAGGTGAGACCTATATGGCTAACACCTAGATACAACCAGACATGTTGGTCTAGTTAGTGGTTACTCAGTTAGCCAGCCTAGAGCTTGATGAGATAAGAGGATAGTTGTGAGAACCTCAAATACACTTTTCAAGAAAAGAAGATGATGAAATCCACTACTAGCGCGTTTTACGGTTTTTGAGGAGTCACCCTTGAGGAATCATGTCATGCCAGAAGATCATGATTTTAAGTACATCGTAAGTTGTGGTACTGCCAAGATGGTTAAGATTTCTATGTGGTCCTTGAGGACCTAGGATGAAGAAGGATATAGAGTTGCATGTGGTGAGTTGATACATGCCAGAAAGTGAAGGACGAACACCAGTAACCCAGTGAGTTGCTACAGATATGAAGAGTCCCCGCGGGGGAATGGGAATAGATCACCATAGACGTTGTGGTGGGTCTCTCCTGGACCAAGAGAGGTCATGATGCAATATGGGTTATGGTAGATCGCCTTACCGGGTTGACCTAATCCCTGTCCTAATATAGAGCACAATCAGTATGATAGTTTTGGTTGAACTATATATATAAGAGTGAGATAGTTCAACTACACCATGATCTGAGTTCAATATCTTGAGCATAAGCTCAAGTTCACTTCCATGTTGTGGGAATAGGTGTAAGATGAACTCGATGCTAGATTGAAGTTTAGTACATCATATCACACCTGACTGGTGGACTATCAAGGGAGTATGAGCCAGACTCTAGAAGGACTGATGAGAGCATGTGTGCTCATTCGAGGTGATACATGGGAGAAGTTCCTGCCCCTAGTAGAGTTTTCTTGTAATGATAGCCACCATAGCCAGTATCAGGATGTAAGAAGCTCTATAAGGGAGGTCATGTCGGTCACCACTTCATTAGGATAATGTCAGTGAAAGGGCCTTGTGAAGGTCAGAGAGACCACAATGTATGTAGTTGAAGTCACTTTGATCATGCAATGGATGAGAAAGACCACAGGCGACAAGAGTCGTGAGCTGATGTGAAGTAGAATAACATGCAGTTCACTATGGGAGAACATGTGTTATGAAAACCCGACCCCTCTGAGCTATAGATGAGAAAGATGAGTCCCCGATACATATGTCCATTTGAGATGGATTGGTGGAGATACTTATGTTTAGCCTTACCCCTCAGGATAACCTAATGTATGATGTGTTCCATGTGTCCGATCTAGAGCACTATGTGATGTACCTGAGCCATGTGTTGAGCCATGAACTTATTGAGATGCGAGGGAGGCAGAAATGTCCTGAGTCACCTACGAGGGTACGAGATACCAAGGTGAGAGAGAGCTCAGATGTAAGAATATAAGATGGTAAAGGTTCTTTGGAAAAACCATGGAGAGGATGAAGCCACATGGGAGCAATGATGAACATGGGAAAGTCTTATCCTGATTGTTTATGTGTTTGGTGGAATTTTGAGGGCAAAGTTCCTATAAGAGGGGAAGGATGTTATAACCCCAATTTTTGGGTTCATATGGTTGGAAATGCAATTTCCCCAATAAATGTATGATTATGGGAATTGTATGATTTATGTGTAATGGGTGAGTTTCTTTGATAATATTTTCTTTAAATGTATGATTTCATGGATCCTAATGAGTTAGTGAGTCCAATCTGATAAAGGAAAAGAAAAGTTGAATGAAATCAAATAATGTGTGGAGTTTCCAAAAGAAAATAAAACGTATGGTTATTAAATAATTAAAGTAATACTTGGTGAAAAAATATGGATCTATATGGCAACCTATTTAATATCTTGTTCTACTTTTTCATGTGTGCTTCGTATTAACCATAAGAAAGAAAAGATGGGATAAGGAATATAATCCTTCCTAGTTGGTATCAAAGTGTTGTGATAATAGAGGAAGGAAGTAATTGTATCTAGACTTTTGGATTACTTGAAAAGAAAGAAATTTAAACAAGAAAGGAAAGGTTAAGAAGAAGTATGTACACACATATATATAGGGTTTTGGATAGAGCATCAGGGAGTCAGGAACAACTATTTTCCCCTGTGTACCAGAAATGAAATAGACCCAGATGTCAGCCAAAGTCCACAACTCTCCCTCTCCTTTCTTTATTCATCCTCCTCCCCTTCGTTTGGGGTTTTACATCACACCACCCGGGGTGACTCACTATCATCTCGATGGGGTTCATAGGTGTAAAACAAGAATTCCTGGTTGGAGGATAAGAGGAAGAGACCACGATGGGATGCCATGGTGACTTTTGACCTACAACACGTCGAGGAATAACTAACTCAACCCTCTAGATACAACACCTAACCCGGTGAGCAAGGTGTGGCTACCTCCCATGATCTTCATCTCTCCCTCCTGCTATGGCCTAGTGGAGTCACGGTGGAGGCTCATAGGTATACTTGAGGGTCTTTTTACTACATGAAGGTGATCTTTGTGGTAGGGGCTAGGTCGGGGCGCTCCACCACATTGTCGGCCTCCACTTCCTGTCACAGCGGCACCGACACATGTGCGGGGAGTCACACAATGTTGAGTTGGAGTCATAGAATGGGTGACTCTCACGAGCCCATGATAAGTGAAGCTGGATTGAGGAAGGAAGGGAGAGGGGTCAAGTAGAATCAGGTATGCTAAAGCGTACGATGAGGTTCTTGCTCCAGGCCGACGGTAGCCCCACAAGATCGACCTGCGTGTGCGTGGCAGAGATGCGCCCAATGCAAGAATAGGGAAGGGACAGAGTCAAATGACTTTGTTTCCCCTGCCTCTGTGTTCAACCGTCAAGGGTGGAGAGGTCTTTTTCCCCTAATAAGGAGTCGAGCCAGATTAGCAATGGATATGGTAAGTTAGCTGACGTGGTATCTTTTAATTGTTCCCAATAATATTAATCTTGAAACAATCATAAAAAATGATTGGTAACTCGGATGAAACAATACAATATATGAAAATTGATCAAGAGAACACAAGGAATCCATTAAAAATATAATTGAAGTCTAATTGTGCTTCTAATTCAAAAAGTACCTAAAGTTTCCATCCTTAATGCTAAGAGACGCCTAATTTGATATTCTAAGAATTGAGAAGATTAATATGGATGATCTATGAGCATATTAACCTATTTTTAATAAAAAGAAGAATTAGATCTAAAAAGATGATCTTTATGCATAGCTGGCTTAGTTTAGGGTTTTGATATGTTAATATGCATTAATGGGCTTAGAAACCCTAATCTAAGTATTAAAGGGTTTTAATGAGATATAATTTGAGATCCTTTGTATAAAACTGATGTTAGGTTAATCTCAAGCCTAACAGATGATAAAAAGTCTCTAATGTGAATATGTGAGTAATTAGGGTTTTAAACCTAAGATTGTTGTTTTAGGGTTTTATGGGCATAAAAGAGAAAAGTTGTGAATAGATTTAAAGGAACCCTAATGAAACTCTAATTCAGATTAGAAACCCTAGAAAGTGAATCCAAGTTAAAAAAAGTAGATTCTTGATAAGTGTGTAGTAAATTGGTTACATATGCTTTTTCAAACTTTGTGCTTTGTGTGGTGGACTTGCTTGCTTGGATTGGATTGCCTGATTGAATGAATTGTGCTTATTTACTGTGAAATCCACAAATCAAGTATGTGGTTAAATTATGAATAATCACTTTATGATTCACAATGTTTTCACAAAGTTTCTTGATTTCTGTGAACCTAAACTGTTTGATTGTTCAATTCTTCAGTCTCATAAAGTGACTATGTGTATAACAATTAAGTATAAGTATGCTTCTCAAACCTACATACCACCCTGATGTATGATGCAAGACCAAGCCCCGGAGGGAAGGTCTGCGTTGGTCAAGCCCCGGAGGGAAGACCATTGGGCACCCGAGAGGTGACCCCAGGCACCAAGCTCAGGATGAAGAAGGTGGCCTTATGTCCCTTGCAAGGACAAAACCCTGAGAGAGCGTAATCTAGGGTTTAGGGTAAAAGCAGTTGAGAAGTTACATTGAAAATGTAATTTGGATTTTGAATCAATTATTTGCAATATTTAGGTTGTTAGAGACTAATTGTGATATTTTGTTTGTCCTCACATACCAGTATATAGCAATATATTGACCGACGTTTTGTTTGTCGGCATTTTAGGTATTATCTGAAAAGGAAAAGGAGTAAAATGGAATCTATGAAGATAAAGCTAAGTAATCTAAAGGAGGATTAGATAGATAGATTTTGTCTGCGGATAAAAGTCATAGATCCTAATTTTAGTAAGGTATGTAAAGTTTTATTTTATTCCAGCTTTTCAATTTAGTTTTAGTAGAATTTGATAATTATTTCTAATTTAATATTAAACCATTGATCTTGGATTTTGGGATAATGCCTTCGACCTCTTGGTATCCCTTGATTGGGGGTTATCGGGAAGCAGGGTCATTACATATCGGGTTGGTGTTATTGTTGTTTGTAAATGGTTGTGATGGTCATGGTTGCAAACCTGAGGTGACACCAACTAGGAGGATCAAGATAAGAGGAAGAGGCTCTTGTTACAAATGTAAGGGCTAGACGATGTTATACATCTGTGTTATCATAGTTGGGCAAGGCGACTAGTTCTGAAGTAGCTCGTGGTGGGGAAGGATAATGACAATGCACCATGGTGGAGCCTAAAACTCAGTACATCATTTTGCTGATGTTGTAGATGGCTGGAAAGTTGGTGGGGGCACATCAACAATAAGGTAGGAGATGAGTCGATATATTAGTGGTCATTTTGTAAACTTATCCCTAGTAAGGCAACGTGATATTGAGGGTCTTGGCAGAGACATTGTAGGGTGTTGAGAGACGTTGTGAGAGGGAGTAACAATGACTAGGTTTTCCTGGGTCTAGGTAGCGTTGGTTGATGTTGCAGTAGGTTGGTGGAGCCAGAGTTTTGGAGAAGAGAAGGTGGATGGGGCTTGCTGGTTGGGTTAAAAGAAGGTGCTCGGTTTCCATTCTGGATGCAAGTCTATTTGGTGGCGAGGTGATCATGCTCAAGCATGGTGGCTGATATTAGGTGCGAGCTGAGGAGTACATGAGATCATCCACGGTGGTGGGGTTTCAGAGGAAATGAGGGAGTTTGATGGTATAGATATGGTTCTATGTTTGGTGAGGAGAGGGTGCACTAGACAGAAAGACCAAGTTTGGGTCGTCGACATTGGGGTCATGTGGTATTGTCGAATTGCATACAACATTGTTCATGTCTGGGGTCAAAGCAGTGATGGTGCCCTGTGGCCTTGGAAGAAAGGGTGACAACCATGGACCCATTGATGAAGACAGACATTGCTTGGTGCAACCTAGGCAAGCATGCATGTACCATGGACGACAAGGCTATGGCAATGTAAGGCACCTGGAGGCGGTTCAGATGGTGTGTCAAGGCTGAGATGAAGAAAGGGAAGGACATCCCAATTGAGGTGCTTGTGCATCCTCTGCCAACTACAGGTGGTGGTGGAAACCCTCTCATTGTCATAGCCGATGGGTGTAGGGTAGGGGAGTGTTGGCATCTAGGGCTAGGCGAGTAGGATGAGAGGAAAGGGAAGAAGTGGAAAGGAGATGAAATAGGGGAGGCCGAAGAAAAGAGGAAGTGAAGGAGAGAATGAAACTAAAGGAGAGGAGATCATACGACGTTGGTTTCCCGACTTCCAGCCATTGTTGATTCTAGGTCAGTGTGAAGAGCGCGTATAGGGGGAAGAGAAACAATTGGTGTTACATGTTGACAATGGAATTAAATGGCTAATGGATGCTAATAAGAGGAACATTCATTGTAAATTTCAATCAATTAAATATTTTCTCAAATGAGATCTAACTAAGACTACGTTTTTAATAGTTGTAGGTAAAGTAGTTAGGCACACCAGAAAAATGATAATTTCCCATGTTGGAAATATATCATATTGTATTTCTTATTTGTAAGATAAATCCTCAACAATTATTTTGATGCCTCTCTTTATTGGTTATTTATAGTTGATTATATATCTTGTAATCCTAGTATAATTTTAGAGTGTTAGGTTAGATTCAAAACTATTGGTTGCAGTTCTAATAAGATTAACCCCATTTTTGAAAATAATTAATTCATTCATTTTAGAATAGTATTTGAAATATTAATTATCATCATATAAATGAATCTCACTATATTCTAAATCAAGGGTGGTAGGAACATAATATCATCCAAACTAAAAAGTATCATAAACATTTACCTCAATGCCAATGTTTGAGTATGTTACAACACTCCACCCCTTAAAGAGCATTTCGTCCTTGAAATCTACCAAGTTGTAGTCCAATATACTAAGCTATAACTTCTAACCAATTAGATATCTCTAATTCACTATATAGAGTTAATGTAGTTGGTCCTAGCATAACACACCAGCATCTCACTTGTATATAGAACCTGACATGAACTTATATATCTGTATCCATCAAGTCTCTATTATCTTCTCATATTGTGTATTGTTCTAGGGAGTTTTCACTGAGAGTGAGGATGGTACTAATAAATTTTTTTTGGTTATCTACATTGTTAAGGAGGTATATCTATCCTACTATTATGATATTTGGTATCCCTTCCATAATTAGTTCCCCAATTCTTATAACCATTGATTTCAACTATTCATTAATTAAGTTATAGACCCAAGTGTACAAGGCTCCACCCCTTAAAGAATCTATCTAACCATATAAAAGAGTTCACTAGGTAGTTGACTGGATTTTAGATATTATATTTCTCTAAAGTCATATATCACACGTATTCCTAGGGTCAGGGGTTGAACATGCAAGTCAACGATTTATTCACTAAAGGGGCTTATCTACTACTCGAACTGCCATGTGCTGGTGATTTGGTTCCAAAACCATTGAGGAAAATTGAAAAAGTTTTTTTAGATATAATATAATAATGAAAATAATTTTCACAATGAGAACCTTGTGATGGGAATCCAAAATGTCACCAAAAATGAATCTGAGAACCAATTCAACCATATACCGCATATACTCTCACTCTAACATCACTTCATTTTCATAAAAGAGGTTTATCAACACATGTCATCAAGGGATACAATAGTCATATCCACATTCTAAGTTAGGAGGAGATGTAAGTTTATTCCAACATGCAATTCATTTCTAGTAGGTCCTACTAGGGACTACCTCTATTATTCCACCATTATGATAATCGTGACTTAGGCCATCCATCCCAAAACATCAAATATTCATAAGATTTTGTAACCATAATAAGTAGAGATTAGGGTCTCTACTTCCCAAGTTGGTTCACATCAATGGTGTCGTTAAAAGCCTAGGCAAGCTATATAGTCAAACTACTTTCCATCTCATGCATCAGGTAAACTAACAACACGATGGTGATGAGAGAGTGGTCAATTCTTTAAGGATCAACCCTAGAGGTACCTACTACACATAACCCTGGTGTCAGTGTACATCTAAAGTCTCAAGAAAGAGAGGATCCACTATAGCTTCTAAAGATGACTGAGCCTCCATATGTCCTCTAGGAAAAATAAGATGATAGACAATTGTATTATGTAATCTAACCGTGTGATCATTCCTTTATAGGATAAGGGAGATAAGCATAATTCCTATTACGGGTATGTGAGGGATGAAATCCCAAGTATCCTTACAATGATTCCTCATTTATGAAATATCGCAAGTTTAGCTAAGATAGTATCCAACCCTTGGATGGTGTGTTTCAAGAAAACTATGTTGAATTAACTCCATGTTATAGGAAAGGCAAGCCTAACCTTAAGAATCTAGTTCATATCATTACATGCTATCATAGAACATCTCAAATCTAAAACTCTCGTCAATATCCTAAGTTTGTATCCACGCATGGTCAATCCACATAATTTGTGTATCATATGCATTCTAGATGTTACGTCCCTGGATTTTCATCTTCTCAAAACCCCATGGAGATGAGAAGACAAAATCCGAAAACGTTAAACAATTGTATCAAAGTGTGTTGCGGAAGCATAATATGCATACATGAACAAACAACCATAACATTTCTCAACAATAACATGTATATTTACAACATGAATTATTACAACTTGGATTACATTTACATATTGAAAAATAGAAAATTTCACAGTCTAAACATGTATGCTAACCAAGATCCTAGATAATAGGTAACATGAACAACTTGCTCACACCCTGTTCTTTTTCTCCCATTCTAGCTCTGAACCTAAAACATACGTGAAACAACGAATCAATAAAAGTTGGTACGTGGTAAAAGATACACTAGTAAGGTTGCATAAAGGAAAATACTTGAAGAAGGAAGAAAGAGAGAAAAATCATTTCTTAAGGAAAAAATTAGGTAAACATCCTTTTTATTACATTTATTTGATGCAGTTGTACTACACTTATCTGCACTTGACTTACATCCAGTATGGGCAAAAATTATATCATCATTCATCTAACATGGGCCAAAGCATCATACATCCATGTTAGACAACATACATCCATACCGGGCTAGGTGCACTAGTGGCTACAACCCATCCATATCCTTTTATGTTATATTAGATTTTGGTGAAGTATAACTCATAATAGTTCAACCAAGCAATGAATATCCAAATAATAGCATTCATGATATTACATATCATAAGCAACCAAGAAATTTAGTCTTATACTTATAAGACCACATACCTGAGTTCAGAGATTCTTAACTTATCCTTGATCATCTAGAAGTCTGGTCATCACTTGATTAATAACAAATTAATCATCATTAAGACAAGGTTCACCATTATTAATGGTATTTAAGTTTTGTTTCAAGATTTTGGTCAAGCCTAGGTTCAAACAGACCTTAACTGGTTTCTAATATTTTTATACTAATCTAAAAGTCATTATTAAGGTCTGGCATGAATTTCATAATTATCTTATATTTTCCCTATTTTATAGAATTAATATGAGGATTAAACATGTACTTAGCAAACAATAAGAAAAGACCTAAAATTGCTTGATAATATTAAGATAGGAGTCCACATTTAGTTATAGATGATATCATAGTTCAAACATATTTTTATCAGATTTAATCTTAATATTTTTCTAACTATACCATTTAAATGAAGCATTATCATCTAAATTAAATATAATCAATATTAGTGTCTCATAAGTCTGATAGAAGGGTTTCACAATAAATAGGGTAGTTTTATGAGTTTAGTGGTATTTTTGGTGAATTTATTGGCCAATGAAGCTATTTTTAATCATACTTCTAAATTTTGGTCTAAATCTAAGAAATCAAAAGGATTTACCTCGTTTCATGGGGCCCATGCTCGCCATTAGTGTGGGGCGTTGATCAGCATCCTGGCCGACTGGTTCCTAGGTCTAGCACAAATTGGACCGGTTCACTCAACCTAGGCCCCTCGGTCGTCCCCTTCATCGCTTCTCCCCCTTTCTCTGTTTCACGCCAGTTCCGTCACACAGAAGAACTTTGTTCTTTGATTGGGCACCACCTGCGCTCCGATCATCCTGTGTCAGTGCGACCACGCAAGGCTTGGCTAATAGACCCGGTCTACACCCAACTCTCCTCTCTCATGTGACCTTATGTCCTCCGCATCGTCGCTGAGCTCTGACTGTGCATCGCCGTAGGCTGAGGGAATGATGAGGTATATGTCTGAGAGTAGGACTATGCAGCATGGTGTATCACCTCCTGCACCTTTGTGGAAGTCTTTGACATCGAGGAGAGGGAGTTGGTGGGTGTCTGGTTTCTGAGGCAAAGGAGTCCTAGGATCCCTGATCAAACCTGCTCTGAAGCCTTCCGCCAGAACTTGGTTGTGGGATCTCTGAAATGGACTCCCATCCACCCTCTAATCCGACTGCTGCCATCAATTGGACGGCGGGAAAGAGACTTCTGCTTCCATGAACGATGCTGCTTGCAAGTGATCCTGCTCTAGGATTGTCCTTGCGAGGACCCAATAAAAGGGCTGGTGGGGTATGTCTTCATCTCCGTCAAGTTAGGGTGATAGGCTTACAACTTCTCTCCACAACCAGGGAATTGGAAGCCTCTGTTGTCTCCATCACACCGGATGGAACGCTCTGTGGTCTCCCTGGAGTTCTATAGATTGAGTTCCTCCTCCAAACTAGTCTCGGTCCCCTCTACAGCAACGATAATGGAGGATCTTGATGGCCATTAAGACAGGGAAACGTAGGCAGGGAGCCAACCTCGACCCACCACCTGTGAGTTGTAGAGGAGAGGTATAGGGAGATCCACCTACGATCATCTGCCTTACACACCACTATACCCACATAGAGGTGGAGGTCGTTGAGATCCTAAATGTGTGGCGGACTTGGCCAGTTCATCCTAGACTTCGATTCCTCCTAATGACTCCCTCCACCAGCATCCTGAAGAATGGTCACCTGCTCCTCAATTTGCGGAGGTTCAAGAAGAGTTATTAAGGATCGTCTAAGCTACAACCACAGTCAATCAGACCCGATGTTACCCAACTGGGATGGTTCCCACATGATTCACGCCCCTCTCCACTTGAATGATCATGAATGATGATACTAGTGAATCAATCTGGGTCTAAAGTCAATTGGTTCCAATTATTTGATCAATAATCAAGCAATATGAAAACTCTCACATGATAGGCATTAGTTCCCCAACACATGGTCTAGCATTCAGCCACATTCGACACCAAATAACCAACATTTGTTCATTCAAATTCATTCCTTAAATAACCTCATAAATAAGTATATAATCCTTGAATTCAATTTAACAAATCATCAAATATTGGTCCAACAAGTCCAACAACACTTGTTAAAATCCTAAAATACCTCAAGGCTCATCAATTGACCACTTGATTTCATTCTAACTAGTAAATGGACCTCTTGCACTCATAAGTTGTTGGTATGTATGCCCTGATAGACAATCATGGGATGATTGGTGGGATACATTAAGATTGATTTGATAAACATCAAAGGCAAGCTTCCAATTCTTTCGGGTTCAGTCATATGAGATAATGATAGAACAGATTGAATGTCTAGAGAATGACAATACTCAATGATGTATGCTTTCAGGTTGAGGACCTGAACAATGAGATCATATGGATGCTAAGAGTTTGTACATTCTCATTATGTCCCTAGTCGGATGCCATTGTGGAAGGTAGATAGACAACAATGACACACAAGACTAGATTGTGGTGTTGGTTGATGATAGAATCTCATTAGTCATGATATAGAGATATCAAACCAAACACATAGGTACTTGTTAGAGAACAAGTGTACATGACAGACCCACCGTGAGTTTGACACATGGAACCATGACATGGTAGTCACAGTCAGTACTCACAGTGATGGTGGTGAGTGTGATTCTTTGACCTGAAATCACTACACTCAACACATGTCGTTGGGCACACTTTGACATCATCAAACGCAGTCCTAAAACATGGGTTGTTATAAAGGTGATGATTAGGTGGCTTTGACACATGGGGCTTTTGAGGGGTGAGTGATAGATATGGGATTTGTCCCTCCTGAGGGAGTTTGATATCCAAGGCCACTTGATGAGTAGGATTGAATTAGGTGTGCGCACGCATGTGTGAATTAGTATGTGATATTGATGTCATACATATCTCTTCCAATCTTCTCTGAGATCAAGAAAGTGAATGAACGTTGACAAGATGACTGTTCCATGCCTCGATTTCATTCGGGATATCAATGACAAAGGAATTATACATTCACTATAACACCATTCACAGATTGTAGGATTGAAAGTTGTTCTCCAACTTTCTATTTCACTTGGGTAGCACTGATGTGTGACTAGGCACCACTCTTTGCTTGTGAAGTCATAAGTGTTATGGACTTTCACTCCCAACGTGAAAAGGACCTGTAGGGTCACACACATGGGATTTAACCTGGAAGAGGAGTTTTGTCCACAAACAATGTTTAGATTGATTACTAAAGGAGTTTAGTAGTTCAATTAAACACTCAATTAATTGATAGCTCAAAAAAATCATAGTGTTCAAGGTGTTGGACAGATTGATTAGAGTATCGGATTGATTGAAACTGCAATTGACTGATTCTGCACAATCTGCACTCCCAACCTATTGGCTCATGTGATGAACCGATCAGCTCAGCTTGGTGAATCGGTCGGCTCAGGTGGTGAGTCGATCGGCTCATGATCAAGGTGAAATGATTTCTTCAAGTGTTGAAACGATCGATTCAACTGGTGCAACCGAGCAAGTTGGGAAACTAGGATTGGTTAGAATTTTCCTTTCGTTTCACTTGCCCAATTTGATTGGAACAAGGATTGGTATTTGATACCAATTAGAAACAAAAGATGGAAAGTCAATCAGGAACTGACCAGGGCCACGAACTGACCGGTTTAGAAGTGAACCGACCGGTTGAGGTGTCCCAACCGATCGGTTGAGGTGTCAACTGACCGGTTCAGCTCCCCAACTGACCGTTTCAGAAATGAAACTATCGATTCAGGTTGCGAGTTGGTTTTTCGTGGAAAATCTCAAACCCTTCTACTCCTACTTTTAGTCCCTCATTGCCCGGGATGGAGAACCATGTCCCATGGCCCTCTTATATATAGGGGTATTGGGGGCTTCTCAAAGAACAACCCATTGCAACCAGTTGCTCAGTGAAGTTGTCGTTCTCTCTGGTTTTGGTAACTGAGAGAGAGCCCGAGCAAGTGCTACCCGATAAGGGAGGTACAATAAGGGAAAGACAACTGCAGAAAGCAATTGGTGGCAGGAGAGTGTGTTGGCGACTAGTAAGCTAACAGGAGGGTGCGACTCCTTCCAATTCCTTGTGGGACAAGGAAATTTGAGTTCTAGGTGGTCCGTGTGGACTACTTCAGAGGTGGGAGGTTTCTGCCGCTAGGAGGACAACCTTCAATCCCGCCAGTCCTGGTGCGACCAGGATCTGCACAGACACCGTCCAAGATAGGAGGTGAAGACTGCCCAAGGCACGATGTATTGTCATCGAGCAAGCCTCGGGACAAGGTATGATTCAACAAACCATCCTTTCCTAGTGTATATACGTTGACGTGTTTCCTTGTTCTAGGTTTGGGGAGGAAAATTTTTGTTTCTGCTGCCTTCTCTGCCTCCACTAAAACCCAACAGTGGTATCAGAGCCACGTCAACTACTCTATACTTTAGGGATTATCGATATGATTGATTTTGGTTTGTCGCATTTATTTATTGCATACGATGTGAATAAAATTGGCTAAAATTGGCTTTATGCATGTCCAATCCTAAATCCACAAATCCCAAATTACATATATGATATGTATTATTAATGCACTCGATATGTGTCACCCTTAAACGAGTTTTGTGGTGGATGTATAGCGTGGTCATGGCCAATAAACTCTATCTGTATATGGTTGTATATGGTTGCTTGCATCTCGGTCTGCGCATCGATCTTCCTTCCCCTATTCCTGATGTAACTCGAAATAATTCGAGATTTCTTTCCTACCTTTGATCCCCTCGAATGTAACTCGAGGTTTCTCCTTTTACAATGTAAAATAGGTTAGAATTTTATTTCTTGTTATGTCGAGAATGGAGGACATCGAGACGACAACTGAAACGATCAGTTCAAGGCGTGAACCGATCAGTTGACGTTCTAGACGATCAGTTCAAGGAGTGAGCCGATCAGTTGATGACCGGTTCGAGGAGCGAGATGAGCGGGTGGCAGCCATGATGAGATGCACGACGACCAGGCGAACCGATCGGTTGGAGGAGCCAACCGATCGACTGGTGGCACCCAGCCGACCAGTCTGATGGCGAGCCGATCATTCATGTGATGAGTTGATCAAACCCAGAAAGGCAAAGCACAGAGTTCATGTTGTACATGTTGCATGTGATGTAGACCTAGATGAACGTGATTCCTCTTGGCTTGAGGAATCACATTAGGATGGCCACATCGCTTTTATCATTTTGCATGTTTTATGTGGGATATAGCATGTATATGATACTACTATGTATTGTGGTGATTGGATATGTATATGTATATAAAACCAAATCCCTCATTAAATATTAAGTTTTAGATGCCTTCCATTAGCGGCACACATGAAAAACTCGATCGAGCAAGCGTAGGTTATGCCAAAGCGTGGTGTGCCGTCTATCTTGTGGAAGTGTGAAGGGTAGACATGTAGGTTCTGCCAAAGTAGGGTGCATGTCTACCGTGTCGGCTTTTGGGTTAGACTTAACTGGTGATTCTTAGAGCATCTAAGCCCAGAGACAAGGAATGTTCATGGCAAGGTGTTGCGCATGTTCATTCATCAAGAGTTGCATATGATGGAATTGGGAAGAGTTGCCTACCTGAGAGATCTTAGTTGTGAGTGACAGCCCAAGCTGGTCCATGACTTAGAGGATTTCAAGATCTTGCCCACTAGAAGGTTGTACGCTGCAATCTTCTGAATTGATGGTGAGGGCTATCAATTTGAACTAAAATAGTGGGAGCGATAATTAATTAAAGGCCTAATTATATTGTCAACTTTTCAAATCAATCAAATAAGTCAAAAAGAGTTTTGGACTAAAATTGCATATATTTCTTTTTGTTAAAATAAATGGTTAATCAACAAATCACTTTATTTGTGATCGGTCTTTGAGACCAACAAATTAAATGGGAATAATTCCATGACTGGTTAGGATGATGAGAAGTGTTCTCAAAGAGCGAAAGCTCCAAGTCCTAGTTATACCAAGACCAGATGAACTCAATCCCACCACATCAATGGCTGAACGTATGCTTATGGAAGCATACCGAGAATGACATTGATGAGGAGTGCTTGATGTTGTGTTCTCTGAACTATGAGTTGCAGAGACAACATGAGACATATGATGTCTCAAGGACACTGTCCTAGTATGTCATGATAGAAGGAGATCCAGTAAGGTATTCACACACTCAATATGATTGGGTGTGTGGAAAACCTGACTAAGAAGGATTCCCTTTGAGCCAAGAGTTGGCTATTGGTATGATACTGCAAATGTTACGAGAATCATACAATTCATGGTAAACTACAACATGAAACACTTTGACAAGCGTTGACACAGTTGTTGGACATGTTGAGGATAGTAGAGGCGAAGATGAAGAAAGACAAACCATAATCTTTGATGTGATCAAAGAAAAGGTAATTCTTAAGGGTAAGGACAAGGGCAAAGCAAAGAAGTGTTTTGATGCTAGCCAGCAATCCAAGCCGTCTTCAGCCTCAAGGCACATGGGGAAAGGGTGTATAAGGGAATTTCCCTCTCTATTTGGAAGAACAAAAGAAGATGAAGGAGGGCATGGAGATCTCCACCTAAGGTATCATGAAATGAACTGCTTCTTTATCTGAGGTATATGATACCAAGATATGAATCTATGATATATGATATGCAAGATCCGCAAATAAGTGATGGCCTTTATGAAAGGAATCATACTCTAAGGAGTTAGAGAATGATTATCAAATAACTGAATTCTTCTTAAATAAAGAATACCCTACACTAATAAAGGACATTAAGAATCACAAAGGTTATGAGTTATTATATCCTTAACATACACACCTCGATCATCAATATGATGAGTTGTTCATGAGATGAGTCAACTATCTAGATGAATATGAGGAACTGAATTTTGAGTTATGGTAGATGACCATTACATCCTAAATGACTTCCATGTAAACCATAAGGTATGCCCTTGATGGTAGCACTCATTGGGATAAAATCCATAAGTGTGAATAAGTCTTAAATGTTAAGACACATGGATAACGTTTTGAGAAGGATGATGCTTGATGATTGCAACTTGATGACTAAGACATTTGGCATATGGATACTAAAACCACATTACTATGAGGAATAAAACAAGGATGTGTACGTAACACAACCTATAAGGTTTATGAATCCATTAATGCAAATGAAGTCTATAAGTTACAATGGACTAATCAATGTGATTGATTGAGTATAAGCAACTCAGAATTGGATCTTTACTTTGATGATATAGTCAAAGGGTTTGACTGATATGTCAAAGATAAAGAAGGGATCTGTGATTTAGTGGGAGCGTGTTCAAATTCCACATGTTGATGTGAAATGGAAATGTTCTAGAATGGAAATCCAAAAGTGGAAATTATCTTTAAGGAAGATAGAGATGTTTCCTATGTGATAGGAATAAAGATCTATAGAGATAGTTCTCGAAAACCTCTTGACCTGAAAAGAGAAAGCATACATTGGCAATCTATACTGAAGGGTTCAGTATGCATAGATTCAGTGGGAGAAAACTTGTCCATGTTAAATGGAGTTAGTATCCCAAGGCCAAATGTCCAATTCTTATGAAGAAAAGGAACACTAACAATAGATATGGATCTATCATGTATGTAATCATCCCATTATCTTGCATGTATTGACATGGCAAGAACAAAATGCATTCATCATCCTGTATGTAGGACATGGCAATATGATGTGCTCATCCTGATAACTCGTATGTGAGACATGACGAGTGGATGTCTGTCTGCTTCCAGTAAGGGTTACTAGAATACCATGAGAACTTAATAAGTACTTGTGAAGTACTAGCTCTATCTATGGAGATAAGGAAGAGTTCAATGTAAAGAGTTACATTGATGCGAACTTCTGAAAAGGACAGAAAATTAATCGCAAAATATATATAGGATATATAAAGTGAAAGTTTGTTGATAATTGGAAGTGTTCCAATAAAACCATTTAAAAGGAAATGTCGAGTATCTATGTGTTAGAGAACAGCAGTGGATACTATATGGCTCTGGAAGTTCATGAGATGAACTTATAGATATTCTGCTCATTGATGACAAGTATGGAATCCTTGATCATGCAATGTGGTTAAAGGTTAGCAAAGGAATACTAGATCGCATATTACAAAAACTCCATCTCATACGTGTGACATACATCGAAGAGATGTGAGACATGCAGTTAATACCGACTTTGGCAAGGTGTTGCCATAACTCACTATGTTGGCACAAGAGCACAATAACATGTGGGACACGTTTGAAGATCACTATGAATATGATTCAAGGGTGATTGGCTCACAGTGCAAATGGGAGTCTGTTGGTATGTATGCCCTGAGAGCCAATCATGGGATGATTGGTGGGATACATTAAGATTGATTTGATAAACATAAAAGGCAAGCTTCCAATTCTTTCTGGTTCAGTCATATGAGATAATGATAGAATAGATTGAATGTCTAGAGAATGACAATACTCAATGACGTATGCTTTCAGGTTGAGGACCTAAAATATGAGATCATACAGATGCTAAGAGTTTGTACATTCTCATTATGTCCCTAGTCGGATGTCATTGTGGAAGGTAGATAGATAGCAATGACACACAAGACTAGATTGTGGTGTTGGTTGATGACAGAATCTCATTAGTCATGATATATAGATATCAAACCAAACACATAGGTACTTGTTAGAGAACAAGTGTACCGGACAGACCCACCGTGAGTTTGACACATGGAACCATGACATGGTAGTCACAGTCAGTACTCACAGTGATGGTGGTGAGTGTGATTCTTTGACCTAAAATAACTACACTCAACACATGTCATTGGGCACACTTTGACATCATCAAATGTAGTCCTGAAACATGGGTTGTTATAAAGGTGATGATTGGGTGGCTTTGACACATGGGGCTTTTGAGGGGTGAGTGATAGATATGGGATTTGTCCCTCCTGAGGGAGTTTGATATCCAAGACCACTTGATGAGTATGATTGAAATAGGCATGCGCACACATGTGTGAATCAGTATGTGATATTCATGTCATACATATCTCTTCCAATCTTCTCTGAGATCAAGAAAGTGAATGAACATTGACAGGATGACTGTTCCATGCCTCGAGTTCATTCGGGATATCAGTGACAAAGGAATTATACATTCACTGTAACACCATTCACGAATTTTAGGATTGAAAGTTGTTCTCCAACTTTCTATTTCACTTAGGTAGCAGTGATGTGTGACTAGGCACCACTCTTTGCTTATGAAGTCATAAGTGTTATGGACTTTCATTGCCAACGTGAAAAGGACCTATAGGGTCACACACATAGGATTTAACATGGAAGAGGAGTTTTGTCCACAAACAATGTTTAGATTGATTACTAAAGGAGTTTAGTAGTTCAATTAAAAACTCAATCAATTGATAGCTCAAAAAAATTATAGTGTTCAAGGTGTTGGACATATTGATTAGAGTATGGGATTGATTGAAACTGCAATTGACTGATTCTGCACAATCTGCACTCCCAACCGATCGACTCAGCTTGGTGAACTGGTCGGCTCAGGTGGTGAGTCGATCGGCTCATGATCAGGGTGAAACGATTGCTTCAAGTGTTGAAATGATCGATTCAACTGGTGCAACCGAGCAAGTTGGGAAAGTAGGATTGGTGAGAATTCTCCTTTTGTTTCACTTGCCCAATTTGATTGGAATAAGGATTGGTATTTGATACCAATTAGAAACAAAAGATGGAAAGTCAATAGGGAACTAACCAGGACCACGAACTGACCAGTTCAGAAGTGCACCGACTGGTTGAGGTGTCCCAACCGATCGGTTGAGGTGTCAACCGACCGGTTCAGTTCCCCAACCGACTATTTCAGAATTGAAACGATCGGTTCAGGTTGTGAGTTGGTTGTTTTGTGGAAAATCTCGAACCCTTCTACTCCTGATTTTAGTCCCGCATTGCCCGGGATGGAGAACCCTATCCCATGACCCTCCTATATATATAGGGATATTGGGGGCTTCTCATAGAACAACCCAGTGCAACCAGTTGCTCTGTGAAGTTGTCGTTCTCTCTGGTTTTGGTAACCAAGAGAGAGCCTGAGCAAGTGTTACCTGATAAGGGAGGCACAACAAGGGAAAGACAACTGCAGAAAGAAATTGGTGGCAGGAGAGTGTGTTGGTGACTAGTACGCTAATAGGAGGATGCGACTCCTTCCAATTCCTTGTGGGACAAGGAAATTGGAGTTCTAGTGGTCCGTGTGGACTACTTCAGAGGCGGGAGGTTTCTGCCGCTAGGAGGACATCCTTCAATCCCGTCAGTCCCGGTGCGACCAGGAGCTGCACAGACACCGTCCAAGATAGGAGGTGAAGACCGCACAAGGCACGAGGTATTGTCGCCGAGCAAGCCTAGGGACAAGGTATGATTCCACAAACCATCCTTTCCTGTTGTATAGACATTGACGCGTTTCCTTGTTCTGGGTTTGGGGAGGAAAATTTTTTGTTTCCGCTGCCTTCTCTGCCTCCCCTAAAACCCAACATAAGTACCCAAGTCGGTGAATAAAAATCTATTCATTGTGATGGATGTCAATTAGATCTAGTAATCATTCATTGCATCTATGCTTACCCTTTTTAAGTGAAAGAGCTTAAAATTGAATGATCAACTCCTCAATTTGGCACTAAACATCTACATAACATTCATGGTCTTCAATTTCTATATGGGGTATCTAAACCCTAAAATCTGGGTTATCACATTCACCCCACCTTAAAAGGAATTCTGCCCTCAAAATTCAGATAATGTCATACTTACGTGGTAATCATAAAGTCTAACTTCATATAGGTTACCACTTCTAAGTTCTGAAGTTGATAAAGTTATACATGCACCCTAGGTGGTGATTCTCATATATTGAGCATTTAGGGTGTACCCACCCCACCTTATATAGACGGAAGCATCATTCACGTAGTTCAGTTATAACTTGACATTCTATCATTTAGGATTTACATGTCGTGTTACCCTAATATTAAGGAATTTTTTTACACATATAGAGTTGAGAAGGTATTACTAAGGGTTTCATCTTTCACCTCATTGAACCATGCAAAGTGACATCAAGTGTTCCTTTCATTTGTTACTAAAATCGTCACATTTGACATCATTAAAATGGTTTTATGATAAACATCTTACTTAGATGTCATCATTATAGAAGAGCTTACTTTACATGCTTGAATATAGAGTTTCACCCTAAGGTGTGAGATTTATAATCAATCTAGAAGCTTAGAGTTGTAATATTGAGTTTAGGAACTTTATTTCGTGATCATGTACTCAATGATCCACATATATCTCTATTTCAAACTCAAAATTTCAAATTTATATCTTTCATGTATGTAATGATGGGAAAGAGGATATACTAAGTCAATCTTATCATGAAAAAAATGGATATTTCATGTATGATATAGGAAGGGAATATATAATAGGTCAAGCTTATCTAAGTGACCCTTCATACGTAATCATCCAAATAGCTCAAGTGAGGTTTCTAGCATCATATATAGAGACATAAAATTGAAAGGAACAACATTTATGAGTATCTTATGCACGAATAATTTTACTATTAGAATCAGAGTTCATATATCACCTCACTTGTAGCTAATGATGAGATTCACAAACATATGTCACTCAAGCTAAGACCTAATTCAATCAAAAGGATTGACTTTCTCATTATGAGTCACCTACCCATCATTTTTTTATAACGCAACTCTCACATATAGGATTGAATCATGCAAAAGGACTCAACTCATCTACTCAGGAGTAACTCAGCTTAGCACACATCACTTCACATTATCTCATATTTTTCATATATTGTAGGGTAGGTCATATGACCCTCTCCTTGTGGGTCTCACTCTCTCTGGAGTTCACCACATATCTTGCCCTAACACTAGAGGTCCTCCTTTGTAAAAGATCTTGAGGCTCGTGCATATTCAATGTTATCTTAACTTAGCTCATCTTAAGTAAGAAAGAGTATGTACTTTTATCATCAAGACTTAGCTTAGATTATCCAAAATTGGATTCAGACCTCATTTACAACTTAGATCTTTATAAACAACATATACCTTAGAGATCAAAATTATATTAGAAACTACTGGTGGTGTGGTGAGGAGCAAGGAAAGAGGGCAGCATGGCATAAATGTTGCTAGTCATGGTTGAAGGGTTGGTAGAACGTTGTGATATTACAGGTGGTTGATGATCTTCTATGATGGTGGTGTCGAATTGATTGTAGGCATAGGTTATTGGCAAGACAGTGGCTCTTACTATCTAGGGGTATTGTCGAGGATGCTCCAGATGTATTAGTTGTGTTGCAGGCATCGTGGTGGTGGTGCTCGCTTCAAGGCGAGGTTGAGGCATCATAGATCCACTATTAATAAGCATCAAGGAGACAAATTGGAATACTAAAATCAAGGTGTCTGGTTGGTGTTATTGTTGTTTTAAGTGGTTGCGATGTTCATGGTTGCAAACCTGAGGTGACGTCGACTAGGAGTATCGAGATGAGAGGAAGAAGCTCTTCTTATAGCTGTGAGGGCCAGACAGGGTTGCACATTAGTGTTATTGTAGTTGGGTGAGGTAACCAGTTCTGAAGTAGCCTGTGGTGGGGAAGGACAATGACCATGCACCATGTCGGGGCCTGAATCTCGGAACATTATTTTGTTGTTGTTGCAGATGGATGGTAAGTTGTCGTGGCGAATCAACGACAAGGTCAGAGATGAGTTTGTAGATTGGGGGTCATGTTGTAAACTTATTATTGGTGATGCAACATGATATTGAGGGTCTTGGAGGAGGTGTTGTAGGGTGTTGAGAGACGTCATGAGAGGGAGTAACAATAGATAGGTTTTCCTGAGTCTCAGGAGCATTGGTTCATATTTCAAAAGGTTGGTTGTGCTAGTGTTTTGGAGAAGAGAAGGCAGAGGGGGCTTCCTGGGTAGGTTCAAAGAAGGTGCTCGGTTGTCATTCTCAATGAAATTCTATTTGCTAGCAAGGTGATCAGGCTCAGGAACGGTAAATGATCTGAGGTGCGAATTGAGGAGTATAGGAGATCATCCACGATGGTGGAGTGTCAGAGGTGATGAGGGAGTATGATGGCATCGAGACGGATATAAGTTTGCCAAGGTGAGGGTGTGCTAGATGGAAAGACCAAGAAAGGGCCATCGACATCGGGAGTGTTGGTGTTGTCAAATTGCAGATGGTGTTGTTCATGTCTGGGGTCAAAGCGGTGAAGGTGCATGGTCACCTTGGAAGTAAGGGTCATGAAAATGGCCCCATCAATGAAGATAGATGATGCTTGGTGCAACCTAGGCATGCACGTATGTACCATGGATGGCAAGGCGATGGCAACATAGGCACCTGGAGGTGGTTCACATGGTGTATCGAGGTTGAGATGAAGAAAGGGAAGGCCTCTCCAATTGAGGTGCATGTGCATCCTCTGCCAACTGTAGGTGGTGGCGGAAACCCTCTCACTATCATAGATGATGGGTGCAGGGTAGGGGAGTTTTGGCAGCTAGGGGTAGGTGAGGAGTATGAGAGGAAAGGGAAGAAGGGGAAAGGAGATGAAATAGGGGAGACTGAGTAAGAGAAGAAGTAAAGGAGATAAAGAAACCAAAGGAGAGGAGATAATACAACGCTAGTTTCCCGTCTTCTTTCTATTGTTGATTCAAGGTCAGCGTGAAGAGTGCGTACAAGGGGAATAGAAATAGTTGGTGTTACATGTTGACTATGGTCTTAAATGGCTAATGGATGTTAATAAGAGCAATATTCATTGTAAATTTCAATCAATTAAATATGAGCTTAAATGAGATCTAAATAAGACTATTTTTTGAGGAGTTGTAGATAAAGTAGTTAGACACACTAGAAAAATATAAATTTCACATATTGGAAATATTTCGTATTGTATTTCTTATTTGCAAATTAAATAGTGAACAATTATTTTGGCGCCTTTCTTAATTTATTATATGTAGTTGATTCTATATCTTGTAATCCTAGTATAATTTTAGAGTGTTAGATTAGATTCAAAACTACTATTTGTAGTTCTAATAAGACTAACCCCTTTTTTGAAAATAATTAATTGATTCATTTTAGAACATTATTTGAAAGATTACTTATCATCATATAAATGAATCCCATTATATTCTAAATCAATGGTGGTAGGAACATGATATCATCCAAATTGAAAATGGTCATAAAAATTAACCTCAATTACTAGGTTTGACTATGTTACCAAAGATTTGTCACTCTATGTGGGAATAGTACATTATGATCTCCTACCCAATGCTTTAATAGAGTCTTTTAATCTTTCATAAACAACCTCCCCTGATATAGGTTTACGAGCATTCCATTCCTCATTCGATCCATTGAACGTTTTGTGCAAACTTTGGTAAGGATGAACTTTTGGAAGAAACCTTTGTTGACCAACATATATAGTCTTACCACCATATTTTAACTCATATTTAATCAGTATTCTCTTCACATTTTGTGCATGCTTTGGATCATTTTACATTGTACATAGACAAAGTCCCATATGTCGTAAAGTCATTAATAGTGCCAAACAACATAGCATGCAAATGAAATGTGTATTTGTGTGAAGAATCATGGGTCATCACACCTTCTCCCTGGAGTTTCATTAAGTCATCAATCAGAGGTTCAAGATAAACACTGATATCATTACTAGGTTTTTTAGGTCCCAATATCAACAACGACAACATACCATACATATTTTTCATACAAAACCATGGAGGAAGATTGTGTATAATCATAACAGGCCAAGTGCTATGTTGGTTGCTAAATATTTCATATGAATTCATCCCAATAGTATAAATCCTGAGTCTTAGATTCCTATCCTCTTCACCAAATTTAGGATACAATAAATAAATCTTCTTCCATTGTTGCAAATCAGATGCATGTCGTAGGATCCCATCATTATTTTTCTTTACCTCTAAATGCCACCTTAAATTCTCTACATCCATGGGATTGGCAAAAAAGTGTTGAAACCATGGAATTATAAGTAGATGCCACATCACCTTAGAAGGAGAGCCAGCTTTGGACTTCCCTAAAGTCTCCATTTTATACCTTGATTCCTCACATTTTGGATAATATTTCAAATCGACATAGTCTTTTAGAAATTACACACGGTCATTCGGGCACGCATGTATCTTAGACTTCATTCCCATTGGCCATAATGTTTTCTTTAATTCATATATTTACATTGGAAGCTTTTTTCCTTCAAGAAAAATTTCTTTCAACAAAGTCAAAAATGATGTGAAGCTTTTGTCACTCCATCTATTGTTAGCCTTCAGATTATACTTTATGAAGACAACACTCAGCTTCATAAACTTAGTGCAACCTATATATAATGGTCATTCAACATCATGCCCAATGTTTCTAAACAAGGAAGGTGGATCATTGTGCTCTACTACATAACTATCTGGCATCACATCAACCATGTCTATCAGAATTGGTTCGTTCACATCTACATCATCGAAGGCAATTTCTTCTTCAACACAAGCATTGCTATCGACATCTATTGATGTTATGGTTGGAATTTCTCCATGACAATAACATTATGTATAGCTCTGTACAATCTCATTGCACATGACACGACTTTTGATTTCATCAACAATGTTGACTTTTAAGTTGTTACCGCAATTTCTACATAGACAATAGAACTTATCTCTAGGTT
This sequence comes from Alisma plantago-aquatica, assembly GCA_963693085.1. NCBI lineage: Eukaryota > Viridiplantae > Streptophyta > Magnoliopsida > Alismatales > Alismataceae > Alisma > Alisma plantago-aquatica. The sequence goes on from OY856413.1 coordinate 577,955,465, forward strand.
GTTCCCTATGTTCCTCTCCAAATCTTACAAACTATCAAGACCACTAATAAACTTTGGGGTGAAATGATTTGGAATGGACATCCATGATCTATCCATTCTATAATTTAATATAAAACAAGTATTAGGGTTTAGGTTTTACATGATTAGGGTTTAGGGATTACAAATTAGGTTTATCATTTAGGATTTACAGATAAGAGTTTATAGATTAAGGTTTATGGTTATAGATTAGGGTTTAGGGTTTGTGGTTGAGTAATGAATTTGTGTACCACCTATCCCATTCTTAAACATGTAATCTCACTAGTAAGTGTATAATGTGTACTTTATTTCAAGAAAAATTTTAGCAGCATTTCCCCACTGTTCTCTAAGTACACCGATGTAGATGGACAAATGTCCACCAACATATATACTTAGAGAACAAATGGGAAAGTGCTTAAGAAACATCATGAAAACCAAATATACATAATACACTTACATCATAAGTGAGAACAAATGTTCAAGACTAGTGCCAAACTGGAGACCATCCAAGATTTACTCCTAATGAGTAAATCTCATACGGGATTCTAAGCCAATAGATATATGTGTCCAAAATTAAGGTTTACAATTCATATCAATATATATATATATATATATTGGCCACTCAGTTTCATACTAGTTATGCAACTTTATGGAGACTATGTCCCTAGTTTTTAGTAAGATACTCCAAGCATGGTCATGGAGTACATTAGTGGGATTCATTATCCCATATGTATCACAAAGTCATGGTAAAAACAAGTTTCCCATATAAACCTTAGATTTTATTTCATCATTTAGGAATCCTACCCAATTAGATAGCCAACCTACATTATTTAACAATTGAAAAAGAAATTTTAATTTAGATAGTGTATGTAGCATAGGTATGATAAATAAATCCATCATTTCACCTTATTCATCATTCACAAATATATTTATTTTAAAAATATATCCAGTATCATTCATGTAACATCATCAACCCTTACTATATGTACCTATGCATATATAACTATTATTTGTGTTTACATATATGTACCTATGTATTAATTTACCTCATTGGTAGATCCAACAATGACATGTATACTCCATAGATTATCTCTTCATCTTATTCAATTTACTAATTTATCAAATGATATAAAAGAGGATAGGGGGTACCTTTTGATAGTTGGTTGTGGATCCTACAAGCTTGGTCGACGCAACCCGACTAGTGGTAAAGGTGGTTTTGTGCGGTGGTGGTGGCGGCAAACTTTTTATTTGTTGTTACTTGCATCCATTGGTAGCACTACTAGTAGAAGAGGAGAGGAGGTGGTGAGGTGGCTTTGCCTTGGATCCCTGGGTCGAACTCAATGGAGAAGCATGATGGGTAGTGTATGGCTATGGTACCATGATGGAGTGGTGGTGGAAGCGGAGGTGGTGGTCATGGTCTACAACCACCTAGACCTACAACACAATAATTGAGGGAGGTAGGGACAACAATTGGTGGAAGTGGTGACAGCTGGTGGCATGGGTGGCATCATGAGTATGAGCAGGAGCGGCGGAGGTTGGAATCGCCAGAGCTAGGAAAAAACAAGCAAAGTGAACAATGAAATAGAGATTTGGGAAAGTATGTTTCATGTGGGTGCTTTTAGTTTAACATAGTCATCTATCGTTAACAAAAACCAACATCTAAGAATTCCCTCGTCGGCTATACGGCAAAAACGGACACCTAACATGTAACTTAGATGTCAATTCCTTGTAAAAAAAACGATACAAGAGGTAATTATCCGAATGAAAATAATCGAGTTGCGTAAGGCCTAATTTGTTAGTTTGGTTACAAAAACTGTCATTGTAGTACCTAATTTGTCAGTTTACTCAAAACAATAGATGCGTAAGGCCATTATCTAGAAAAAAAAATAGCCGAAGTAGTGATGGAGTCATTGATTTTTATCCTCAGTAACCGACACTAGAATGTAATTTTGGGGGAATGCATTTTTGTGGGGATGTAGCAAAAACATCTGATGTTGGTTTCTATGCAATGGAACCGACACCGATAGTGCAATTTTTCAGGGTTTTTCTTATGAATCAATGCCAGTTCTCTGAGAATAAAAATGATGTCATAAGCATTTTGGAGGCAAAATTTGTTTTGCATGAAAGTGTATGTCGTTGGTTCTCAAGAAACTGACATTTATCTTAAAATTTTTGGAGGCAAATATTTTTCCCTGGAAAATTGTATTTTGCAGGTATTTTTAGGCGTCAGTTTTGGTAAAATTTAACCAACGTTGAACAAAAAGTGGTACCCATGTCTTTTCTAAATCTATAGGACTCGATCAATGATGACATTTATGCTAGAGAGCATATGTTGTTATATCTATAGTGTTGTTTTCTCAGATGAATTGATGTCAGAAAAAGTTACACTAGATGTCTGAAATGTACTACTGACCACATTAATAAATTAGAATGTGAAAAGGCCCATTGAAGTGAGATTTTCTATACAAACTATTTTGTGTTGTCTAAGATGGTATATGATATGCTTGATACCATCTAATAAGTACATGTTATGAAATGATGCTCTTTCACACTGAAACTAGTAAGTATATGATAAGATTGTCAAGTTTTATAAACTTTAGGTGGTATGAAGGCTGATATATATATATATATATATATATATATATATATATATATATATATATATATATATATATATATATATATATATATATATATATATATATCTGTGTGTGTGTGTGTGTGTGTGTGTGTGTGTTTGTGTGTGTGTGTGTGTTAGGAAATGAAAATGTAAGTTGTTGTTGATTTAGCACCATATGTCAGAAGAAGAAAAAATTCCTCTTGCATTCATATTTGTAAAATGTCTCAATGGTATTGTTTTGTACATGAAAAATTCAAATTAATTAATCAAAAATAAAGAAACCATCTTAACACATTAGCATCGAGGATGAGACAATTTCATTCTTTCAAAGCTAAAGATTGAATAACTACATTAATCATATCTATTTCTTTATGTATCTTAGTATATAAATGCTGCATATGTGGATTTAGAACCTTATAATTTTTTAGTGTCTCTATATTACTTCCATGTTACACCATTCCTCATAGTCTTAATGCCTAGCTCAATTAGGAAACATACATGTATATAACATCAAGGCCATAATTTTGTTTAAACTGAACCCATTATGTTTTCTCATGTTTTTTCTATTGTGATGATGAAGAATTTTAACATCTATACAAACATTCTAGGCTAGTATATGGATGATCTACATGTTACTCTATACCTAAACGTGTCCTCAATCAAATGTAGTGTAGTATTGTTAAATTTATAAGAAAAGGGTAACAACAAAAATGGTTTTTACAATGAACTAGCAACATTACAAAACTAAGAAGTTTATCAAGAAAAGTATAGGTATTATTGTACCAAATAGCTAACTTGATCACCTATTGTTGTGTTTCTCTTAGAAGAAACATTACTACCTAATAGAAGTCATAGCAAGGCCGCCTTTTATACCACCTCCATAGAAGTACTCATTTGCCACTATTATTTATGGATACATCATGAAGGATGGGATGAGTACAAAAGAAGGTCCTCTTCTTTGTGATAAATGAAGGCATGTTCTTCCTATAATCCCAAGCTTGCCATGCCAATGAACCACCTATCATGTGGTTCCTTCTCCTTACAACTTATTTAACTTGTTCAAAGTCCTTACATTCAATATCTTAGGATACCACAGTTCCACTTCAGAAATAGTTCATCCTATTCAGTTGATACATATATATTTTCCAAACCTTGTCTAGAGAGGTTACACATTAGTTTTTCCACATAATCAATGCCGGTCCAGCAAACAAGTTGATGCTTGAATAAGTTTGTTTTTAGATTCACCACATGGTAGTGATTGGCCCATCTCCTAGACATAGAAGAAAGTGTTGCCATAGCTCTCCACCATAAACACCAACACCCACCATCATGTTATGGTGGAAACCACCTCAGAGGAGAAAATATTGTAGATAGTGAGAAACTCCTGGTATACATTGAAATAAATTTTAGGCCCCTCTTTTGTAGAATCGTGGATTGGCTTTTGATCCAAGAAAAGTCTTCAATGTCCCACACTATGACATCACATGAAATGAAGGATCTAATTAATATGCACGATGATGGTTTGTTTGGCCATAATAACTTTAAGTTATGTCATAACGTTTTGAATGTCCCATAAAGTTGTAGAAGAAGAGGATCAGAATCTAGTCTACAAAGATGAAAGACAAAAACATATTTATTTTACAACTGCGTAGAGTGATGACTATCCATTCAGGGGTGCTAAGAACCCTATTATTATGATGGTGGAACCGTGAGAATAGAGTGTTTGAAATCTTATCAATGGGTTTGTAGATAAAGCAGGTAGCAAGAGTTCAAATATTATCAGGAGTTATGGGAAATGAGGTCGGTGAAGTATCTGTGAATTGATGGTATCTTGGAGGATGAAGACGAGTGGTGGATTTTAGTAGAGTAGAATCGTAGATGTACACTAACACTTTCATCTTGTCATAGACTCATAATTCTACACTAATATGTTCATAATATGGCATTAGCATGGGTGATTACATCATGTCTAACATTATTAATAAAACCAACACATGACTATATTACTAATGAATCTTGATGGCCAAACTAGACTTACATCATCTAACATGGAAAAAGTACTCACATACATTTTTCATTAGCATGATCTTGTTACTCATTGATTTAACTACGGTGAATTATCCATGTAGCCTTGCACCAAAGTACTCATTGCTCTAAAGATCTCATTGCACTCAAGTGCTCATACCTCCCAAGAGCTCATTGCATTAAAGTTCTCATTGCTCTAAAGAGCTCATTTTATCCAAGTTCTCATTGCTCTAAAGATCTCATTGCACCAAAGTGTCTACTTACCTTGAAGAATCTCTAAATTAAGGTTACTTTCTTAAACTTTCTTTGTTAACTTTTAATTATCCTCATAACTTAATTGTAAATGTATTCAACATCTAACATTGGCATAAGCAATGACTTTTACTAACCAAATTTATTAGGTTTATGTGAGTATATAATTTAGTTGTCTTTTTACCCATCTTTACGACATCCCTAGATATATGTTGGTCAGGAACATACCCAATGATGTGAGATCTTATGATTCTACTCTCCCCCACGCTAATAGCACACATGTCCCATACTACATGTACTAGTAAGAAGGGAAGAGACACACACAAAGTCTTTATGCTCATGACATACCCGCTACAACTCTCAATTAGTTGGCCAAACCATAGAAAAAAGAGAGATCATGCCCCATATGACGGTTAATATATAAGTTCTAGTCTATATGGATGTCTATTCCTAGTACATATCCTAGCATGTTTAAACCTCAAGACTTGGAATCCTAATCATGATTTATACCCTTAGACATTCCTAATTTAACATGGATTTCTAACATTATTGAACTCATTTCTTCACTCTAATCTTAACCAAGTCGACCTAAAGGGATGTAAAATTAATTAAAATTTTGAGAGTGTCTGGTGGTAAGTTATCCTTTTTCTTTGATACCAAGTTTTAACACCCCAAATTTGTACACATGCACATGAGAGAAAGCATCGATTCATAACTCATAATATTATTAGTGTATCACAATATTGAATATCACACATAAGAAATAATTGAAATATAATCATCACATGATCACCTTTCATATCAAATTCTCAAATGTTAACATAATATGAAATGTAGACATGACTAGGGACATCATCCAATAACTTAAACATAACAAATTAGGTACTACATAAATAAAAATTATTAAAATAATGGATCCCATCAGGGCACTCTGTAATACTTCATTGTGTCCTCTAGGATGGTCTTAACCCTCTTTTTCTCTTAACTTGTGGACATCTCATCCCCAATCATGCTTTGGAAAAACATTTACCAGTAACTGGCATGGGTATTCTAACATATATAATATAACTAGAGTAAGAAAATATTACATTATTCTTACACATTATGCATGAAAAACCAAAAACTTAAAACCTATGGAAAACATGCACAAGAACATAAAATATTTCTTTGGTACTAGTTCTTATCGTTTTACGTAACTTATATTGGAGGCATGTACAATGGTACCTGGGTCTCATGACCTACACTCTAATGCATGGATCATCTTATTTGAGTTGGCCTGCACTGATGGCCTATGCCGCAAACCTACACTAAGGGTCGGGTCATGTCTCTTGAATTGACATCCACTAAGGCCTGGGTCTGCATCCATGATTTGTGACATACTAAATCTTATCTTAACTTGAATCTTAATGCATGGATCTTAATGCATTTTCATCTTAAAATTTTAACTTTGAATACTAAAAAATATGACATAATAAATCTTAGCATGGAATTGAATTCTTGAACCATAAACTATATTGATAACTTGGTGAACATCTATTTATCTTGGAATCTTAAAATATTAGATCATATGAATTATGAATATTTTACTTCACATTAAGGAACATGTAAAATTTTTATAAATCAATACTAAATAGTCATGGGCATGGCCACATACCTTTATCATTAAAACAAAACACATATAGTTATCTAGACATCACCCTTAATCAACTTGTAATATAATTCAATGTATCTTAATTAGGATCCTAAACCCTAATCATGCTCAAACTGATACTTTGTGAAATTCAAAATCATAACATATCTTGAAACCTATTTAATTTGATAGATCTTGAAAAATTGGTCAAGATTGATATATGTGTCTTAATTGTCTCAGATTTGTAGCATTTGCTATGACTTTCTAAAGATTGGACTAAAATATACCAATCATAGTGGATATAAACTGATCAAGATACTTTCTATAATCTCAAAAATCATTTTAAAACCTTGATTTCAAAGACTACATTGACTTCAATTTGTGCACTACAACATGTGCACATGATAGGGAAAATCACGATTAAAAAAAGTAGTGATAGATCATAAAAAAAATTGAGAATATCCTAAAATACCCTAGTATGCATGGAACATATACTAGAGTAGGGAGGGACATGAAAGTCATTTTTCCACTCGGCTTATCCCCTTCTGTCCATGGTGTCAAGATGCTCCACTAGAGTAAGGGGTTCTAACCTAAATATAAACTATATGCCATATTAGCCTAAGAATCGTTCTTAACAGTTTACTCGGGAAGCATCGACCTTGTTGAGCCTTTGTTGAGGCTTCATGGAACAATGGATCTCCAGGTCCCACAAAAACCAAAATAGAGAAAGGGAAGAAAGGAAAACTACATCATGACAGTTAAAACTAGCATTCTTGGGTGGATATAGACTTGTAGTCATCTGAGGAAGGCTTTGGACTCAAGATAATATGTTGAACATCATAGACAAGTTTTGACAACCATCACCATTTTTGGCGAGGTAGTTGGGATTTGAGGGCATAGTTAGACTACAAGTCACTGACTAAAAGGAAGATGAATCATTGGAGAAACTTACTAGATAATGAATTTGATGATGGTGTATCTTCTACTATTGGGTCGAGCTCATGGTTTGTGGAGAAGAAAATCATATCCATTGTAGCTTCTCAGCTAGCCTAAATCAAAATTGATTCTAGAGGAAGAAGTATAGGAGTTTGAACAAGATTATATGATCAAAGGTAATCGAATAGATTCATCGTGGATGAGTGTGGTGGTGTCTTCTTCAACTGGAGGACGATATGTGCTGTGAAATATTATCACACTGCAAATTCACTAGAAATAGGATTCCTAGAGTTTACCAAAATCCAAGTGCAATAATGTATCCTGCAAGAAAACAAATCTTATCACAGTATAGTTATGGATCGAATCCCAAGGGACAATTTGTTTAAGAATTATCTAGTCACAAAAGTTGAGACTGGTTTGATTAATCTAAGTTTTTAGGAATAAAAAGAGATAAATTAAGGTTTTAGTTATCAATGGATGGAAACACTAGGGTGAAATTGGGTTTCACTGCCACTACTCAGATCTGTGCAATCATTCAAATCCAAACCTATATGAAGATATAATTGAAGTTATGCAAGTTTCCCCTTTTGGCATCGGAAACTTGCATGAGTAGATATCCCTATAAGCTCGATGTCGCATTACTTATGGGTCCTCTATCCACTACTCTGGAGACTTTTCGTTGGAAGTTCTCATCATGGTGTCTACCAAAGCTAATCAGTATTCAACTTTTAAACGTTGAAGTTATCGCGGTAAAATATTATAATAAATCATGTAAAGTGGGTGATCAATCCACAAAATATGTGATAAGTGATTGGATATCAATTAAATGAGTTAATACAAGAATAACAACATGAATGAAATTGCAACAAATGAGTAGTGGGGCTAGTCCCTACACCCCAATGAAAACACCACTCCCTCGACATGGTGAGATTATTGTCACTAGAAGAGGAAGAGGACGCAATCATGGTCATGTTGGGAATAGAAGTGGCTAAGTGTGGGGTGTGATGATAGACTTATTTTCTTCTTTCTCTTTCAGGTATTAACCCTGACTTGCAACAGAAGTTGGTGGATGAACAACAGATTGTGGAAGAGATCAATCACCTTGGAGAAGGGGATCAATGGCTTTGGAGTTGCGAAAGGAAATTGATATGCCGATCAATGCTTGAGGTCGGTAGGCATCACCAAGGTAGGTCGATAGAACTAGCTTGGTTTATAGATATCATCCTTGCTCTGATCTTAGTGGCATCGTTTTAGTGTTTATATCTATAGAAAATCTGATATGAGTTATACCGATGTGATGGCAGTCTATTTATAGGGTTTTATCAGTGTCAACCTATTGATGTCGATGGATTGGTCCATCAGTCAAGAGGACTGGTGACTGAGAGGTGTTGATGCTTGGACTTCCTATCATCAATCTTGGAGTTTTAAGGGATGGTCGACATTAAGGGTCGACAAGATTTTCAAGTAGTTTGTGTACGTCGATAAGCGTGTCAACGACATTATCGATCGATGGCTTGATTTGCTTATTTGTTGATGAAGGTGTCAGCCTTGATCATCGATGATGTTATTGATTGACAGGTTTGTTAATATCAAGCTTCTGAGTGTCGATTGGCTTTTCGACCTCGAGGTCGATGAGCCTGTCGATGCTTGATATTTGTTTAAAATTGAGGGTTGATTGGTATGTCGACTAATAGGTCAAGTTTGTTCTTCGACACAATTTTTGTCAAAACTTGATGCAGAGTAATAGAATTCAAAACCTACAAAGAGAGTCACAAAAAGAATCAAATTCCTAAAAGTTAACCTTAAAACCTAAGTTTATCAAAACAAAGCTATTCTAATGAAAACTAATCTATATGACTGCTAAATTAGATTAATAATGCAATAAAAACTGGGATAAATATGCATTCATCAAGATGGATATGGGCATTTTTCTAGGAGGGAGGACAAAAACTAAATTGGGGTTCTTTCAACTCAGAACAAACTCATAGTCTATTGGTAGTGAGAAAATGGGAAGTCATGGAGCATAGACCGAAAGAGACGTCACGAGATATCGTTGTGGGATACATGTTCATAAGGCAACATGATCGATGGGTTGAAAATGTAGTTTTCACCCAAGGATCTTGATCCAATTGTTCTAAATAAACCCTGACTATAAAACATCATGTGACACATAGGTTAGGGTGTAATTTAGGAAAATAACAAAAATAAATTGCATCAACTGAACTTAGACTTAGTAACTGTGACTTTGTTTAAAGCAAGTTAATCGTAAAATGATCATTTGATAGTTAGATCGAAACACATGTTAGGTCTAATTTTTTTTCTTTCTAACAATATTTTCCTAGCATCTTCTAGAGGTTTATGAAGATTTATCTTAAATGGATGGATCAAGACTGTAGGATTGAAGAATAGGTAGCCTAGGATGGTTCCATGTGGAACCCGTGTCATTTTAGTTTTCCAACTATGAATGAGTCCACTTACTAGGATTTGATTGGATTATGGAATAAATACCCTGACCACACATCCCTCTGTGCTGCCTAGATGACCCAATGTAGGGTACAACACCCAAACTACTTGCTTTTGTAGTGCATTTTGTTGTTTGGGAGTGGCTTCATGGAGTCTTGCACTCTAGTAAGCTCCTACAGCATGCTCTGGCCTTGACACCACCATGGAGAGGATACATCGGCTTTTTAGATGTGTTGTGACTCCCTATGGCTGTAAGGATCACAGTTTCTCCCTCTAGAGCCCTAAAGAACATCGAGAAAAAATAACAAAAGGGAATAAGGTGGCGAGTGACAATGTGGAGTATTTGGGGCAAGATTTGGCACAAAATGGGAGGTAAGGAGAGGAGGTGAGGGTGTTCGGTCTGAAGGCTTCTTTATGTAGCTTCAATCTACCCCCAAATAAGGATTTTGAAACCCTACTTTTTCTAGAGTGAGAAGCAATATTTTTAGTCTTCCGCTTGGTGGTCAATGCACCAACAATCATCAATCCTCCCATGACTAGGGCAAGATTGGTGAGAGGAAGATGAGGGTTGGGTTTTTATGAGGTCAGGGTGTGCAAAGAGAGGGGGAAAGGTGGTTGAGTAAAGACAATTGATTAACCCTATTTTAATTCTTGGTGAGAGGTTGAAGACAATTATTTTACCATAGGATCAAGATCCAAAATCCACCCAGATCTCCTTCTCTAAGAGGTGCACCGCCAAAGTTTGATCTAGGGGTCAGTTGTTCTTAATATCATGCATGATTGATTTAATTAATACCCTTGCTCTTGAAACAAAAGCCATATTAAATATTTTAAAATCCATAACGTTTCAATTGTAACTCTAATTGTTTTGAATTTTAACCACTACCTCCTTATTAGATAATCTCATCCTTGAACATGTTTCATTGATAGAATGTAACGTTTGGTTACCAAACTAAATTATTAAGGCTTGTGTATACTTATATGTCCCATATTAGTTAATTCATTAGTCCACTTGGAAAGTCGAAATGACTTCAAATCTAATGATAACCTTTCCATTATCTTTACATTGCTACCATAAAAATATGTCAATAAAAACTCCATTGATTAGTATCATTTTCTTGGTCGTCAAACCACCTTTAAACTAAATTTAAGTAGAAGTCTCCAAGAACACATATAATATCATAAAGTGTGTTCTAAAAATGAATGTAATTTTCTAAGGTAGTATTATAGCTAAATGGGATCACAATCTATAGATATCTACTCAATTAAACAACCAATTAGTTTATTGTTGACCCAAAGGAATCAGGAGTTAATGTAGATAAACACGTTATTTGTTTAGATTATTATATTTAATAATTCTTTTTTTACAATAATTTGTACGAAAGGGAAGACACTCCAAGTCCTCTCACCCAGTCTTTAGGGTTTGAAGATGAATGTGGACTTTCTATGGTCATTCTAAAAGACTATTATTTTTATCAAGGGATCATCATTTTCTCATATCTCCTAAGGTATAGATTCATCTTGGGTGATTGGGATGATATGTAAGAAATAGAGAGAAGTAAGAAAAAAAATGACAACCATATCAAGTGATATCTAGATGTTTTTATGTGTTATATGATCTTAATGTTAAAAAGGTACATGTTTGAATAACTATGCATTATAGAGAAGTAATTTATTACATTCAACATGCAATACTTTGAGAAGATTAAGAAAACATGTAGATATGACATGAAAACAACCACTAAATTTTCTAATACGATCATCAACAAGAGAGATATGGATGTTGAGCCTAACCAGTTTAATCAAGTTGAACAAGCAAAATAGACAATTATTATGCAAGTTGAACAAGTAGATAAGTAGTTATTTCAATCGAGAAGTTGTATAGAACAACTATATCTAGGGGTCTTGCTGCCTACATTCTATTTTCTCAGCCTCTTGATGTACCAGAATCATTTTCCTAGAAGTAGAATATTCAATATAATTTTGAAAGAGTTTAATAAGAAGAGGTCATATTTCATCTATATATAGGAGAGTCAAAAGGGCGTTCTTTGATGGTGGATATGGTGGATAGGAAATGATACATGTTGGTAAGGATCGAAGTGTTCAATGTAAAGAAAGAAGTTTAATGAGAAAATTCTCTTTTGATCAGGAATAAAAAATAAGAATAAAGAATTGTACCCTGAGGGGACCCAATAAAATGTTGGTTTTTGCACAATGCACTACTAGCAGAACATGGTGTTCTACCATTTGGAACCCAAACCAAATCTACAGTTTTGTGAGGGTGTTCCTAAGAAGGAAATGCTAAAATGCTTATCCAAATATCTAATTTCTTGGATTTTTATGAGTCTATATGGGATAGAAATATCATTTGATATTGTGATATTCTGTTAATCAATAATAAAAACTCAATCTGAAAAAAGAGAGGGAAATATGAAAACATGAGGGATAAAGGCTATTTCATTGTCAAAAGGACATGGATTTTCGCTAAATATCTTTTCAATGAAAATAATGTCATGGGTGTTTGCAGAAATACAAAAGGGAAGTTGACATTCCAAATGGGATTGAAAATGATATTTATTTATGAATAATTTAACTGGGTAATTTATGGGAAAAGCTTGTAAAATAACCTCAACTAATGGGACATTGGAAATTAAGTACAGAAAAGGGATTTTTCAGTATAAGAATCCTCAATAAGTGGAGATTTATATTCAATAAAATGAACAAATAGAGGGAAATTTATAAAAATGAGGTATAAATTTGATGAATTCCATCATTATCTAAAGAGAACATAGGTCACAAAACCGTTTATTACCCAAATCCAAACTCCAAATGACTAGAAGTGAATGAAGATAGGACCTAAGAATTTGTCCATAGAATGGAGCATATACACATAGAACACGCATAAATAAAACAACAAAACAACATTATAAAGCATAAGGTATGAAAAACAAGGGTTTAAAAGATACTAAACTTAGTATCTGACATCAAGATCATAGCCCTTGGTACAAACTGTATGGATATTTTTATTTATATTGCAAGATGATCATCAAAGATATAGTAGTAAAACCATATTACAAAGGAAACAACAATCAATGCATAATTGATACCCAAAACCATAAATTGGGTGCACATAGCACAACTATGTTGAGTACAATATTCAAACACATAAAATTCTAAGTAAAATATTTTCTTGGCTAAAACTTAGTATAATAATATGAAAAAAACAAACATTCTTAAAGACTTTATTTTTAACATGCAAGCATATTTTAAGTATATTTTTGTTATAGAAACAATATCATAAGGCATTTGACCAATTCCCAAAAGGATGGGGTCCATGAGGGTCATCTAAGCCTTTGCTAAGAATAACACATGCTTCAATGTGAGAAACTACATGACTAAACATCAAGAGTTAAACCTTTTCATAAGGCACCTCAAGGTTATCGCTAAAATCTAACCATTTTATCAACATAGTCCACCCTTGTTTGATAAATCAAGTAGGACAACAAACCTTGTGTCCTTACCTTGAGAATACATACAAGTGCATAAGTTTGTATAATTGACAAGTTAATATATGTTTGCAAGTTTTTCAAAGTTGTATAATCAAGAAAAAACATAATAGTTTAGGGACCATGTAACTCAAAAAAGTACATATAGCCAAGCATTTTCAAACATATTAGTACAAGCAAGTTTCAATACCGTTAGTCTGTCCATTAGAAGGATAAAGGTGTACCTTGATTAAGAGCACTAGAATTAGAAATTTGATTTAGAAAAACCTTGATTTAGATTTTTAACATGATTCATACAAAGAAAATCCTAAGAGTAAAAGTAAATATAATTGGATTAAATTGAGAAAGATTTATTCTCATTAATCTTTTTCATCAAGGTTGGATGTTTCACCTAAGTTTGTATGTAATTTCCTAAAATATTGATTTCAACACATCGATGTGCATGCAATTTTTATCATCAAGCTACATACTACATCATATGTCATTATGACTTACTATGAAACATCTTATAAATATTAGGTATTTTATACTTAGAATTTCATGATCTTAATAGAAAAAAATATGATTTGAACAAGACTAATGACTTAGGCATCAACATATTTGTATTAAGTCATTTTGAGTCACGTTCATGAAAGATAGTGATTATCCATGTTAATTTGGTTTCAAATTAGCAATAATTTACTAACTGAAGTGATCAAATATCATGGATGATCGTTGAGGTGAGATGTGTACAAGATTGGATCTCAATTTAGCAATATGCACATTAGGTCATATTTCATGTCATGTTTAATTCACTTTGTCACAAAAGGGTACATGAGATACCCATATGAGATGTCAAGTTGCACGGAATTCAAAAGTACTGATTGGTGCCCAAAAAGTAGTTTGGAACATTTTTGATCTATATTCTACACAAGGTTTAAAGATCATCATCAAAAGTCTGCTAATGTCACAGTTTATGGTACATTTGTATCATAAAGTGTTTAGTGGATCATAAGTATTGTTACAACTCCAATTTTTGGGTTTATATTGATTGAAATGCAATTTCTCAAATAAAATATGCATGTATGAAAATTGTATGATATATGTTCAATGAATGAGTTTCTTTTGCAATATTTCCTTTAAACGAGTAATTTCATGGATCCTAATGATTTACTAAGTCGAATGTGATAAAAAAGGAAGAAAACATAAAAGAAATCCCATAATATTAAAAAGGTAAAAGAAATAAGGATAATGGTGAGAATTATGTGGAATTCTCTGGAAAGTGGTATGGATGACCTTTATTGATTAGGTTTCAAATCCACATGGTTTCTAATAGTAAAAGGAATCCAAATAAAGAAAATAGAAGCAAAAGAGAGAGAAAATAGGAATAAAATATGCTTTATTAATTGATAGCTCTCTTATAAAGAAAAGTATCTTTTATTTTTGAGTTTTAGTTTCAAACTTGGTACACAAGTATTTTAAGACATTATAGACTTACCCTAAAATTTGGGGTTATTTGGATAAAGAGAGAAAGAGATATGAATTTATTGAGTTTCCCTAAAGTGTGTAGATTAATGGTTTATTGTATGATTTGTCATCGGAATCCAGAACTTAGCCCCGACCCATGCATGTGTCATGCAAAACAACAATCCTTGGATGGTGATTTGATGACGATCTCTGCCCCGAATAGGAAATAGATACATAGAACAGTCACAAGGATTTTCCCAATCAATTTCCTCGCTTGCTCAGTGCGTGGGAGAATCAAGAAACTAGTTTGTCGGACTCACGAGACCCCTACGAACTTTCCTAACTTGGGTTTTTCCATCGATAGTGGGATATTCTGAGTTTCCCCACATTCCTAACTCCTCGTCGGCCAATCCCATGACCCATAACTATAAAATAGGGACAAAGACCCTCTGTGGGATCATAAAGCTATTCGCAAGAGACTATGCGATCTTAAACTCCCTCCTCCACCTTCAATTTCTCTACTAACCTCGGCCCTCACAACTATCCATAACATTCTTCCTCGCCAAAAATCAGTTTTACCGCCCAATCAACTCCGATCGCAACTAAGCCCATGTTTGGTTTAGGACTAGGATTCTATAGTTTGGATTGAGTTATTCAGGGTTAGTCAGTAGATCTAGATTGGGGTAGTCTAGACCCATTATGATTCTATTTGACAATCCAGTCTGATTCTAGTTAGCTGGTCATGATTGAGTGAAGATTCAATCTAATTCTGTTTGGCTACCAGTCAGGATCTAGTGTGTTTCTGTTTGGCAACATAGTCAGGATTTGGCTATCTTGTCCTCTTCTTATAGAACAGTCTGTCATGTTCTTACAGAATAATTTGAAAAATAATGACCACAATATTGTGTTGACTGTGCAATACAAGATTAAAATTTACAATAAATATTTAATTTTATACAAGATTGATTCTGTTTGTTGTTTTTCTTTTATGAATATGAGTTGAGTATTATTATGTTTATATGTATATTTAAAGTAAATATTACTTTAACCACTATTGTGTGAATGCATGGCACATGTCTTTTTGTATGTATGTATACATGTGCATTTTTGTATAAATAGGTAAGTAAAAAAATAATTGGTGACAAACGACTTAAATTTGTAGTAGATATAGTTACACAATACAACATAAATTGCACACAAGTGTCATCACAATTTAAAATATAACAAGGTCAAATGACGTTAGGTACTAATATGCATTCGCTACACTCATTTTCTGCATCATTATTGGCTCCAACAACATTAGGATGTTTGTCTGTCTCTCTTATTATCAGTTGTTGCACATGGTTGAGAGCTTCCCACTTGATCAAGTTGTTGTTGTTTTGCTATTGGGTAAGTACAGAGACTTGTCTAGAATGTGCACAGAACTACGTCTACAATTTTTAGCACTTTCTACCTTACCTTAGCCATGTTTATGTCAGTCCTCCTAGTTAATGTATGGAATTTTGTAAGGGCATCACGCCAACCTTGACAGACATGAGGACTACGCAAGTGACGCAAGTAGTACTGAAAACCCAACATTGTGCTAAGTGGGGCATCTGACTCATCATCCCATTGAAAATGATTCATTGTGTGTGATATAACCAATGTATTTGATGACAACATAGGTGACATAAGTGGAGCCAATGTATAGAAATGGATTTAAAATAATATATATGCTTGATACATATGCAACAAAGGATAAAATAAATTTTAATTAGATGCAAGGTATAATAAACTTTATTCAACCAGCGAAATCAAAGTAAACCAAACATATCAGATTCATATCCTAATTGAAATACATATAAAAGTAATTATTTCACAGAAATATAAAAGTAATTGTTCCATAGAAATTGAGATGAAAAATTACTTACATCACAACTTAAATTACGAAAAAAAATATTATATCATGTCTAAATATTGGGCAAATGCGGCATGATCCAACAAAGAGGAGACAAAAAAGGAATGGTGTGCCCTGTAGCTGCCTAGATCTAGAAACCCACAAGCAGTCTAAGATGGCAACAAACTACTATGTTGCCGATGCATCAGTGAGGAGGTAGATTTTTTTTTATCCCAGGTAGGATCATTCCAGTTGGCCCACCTTAGCACCTCTCTATACTCATTCCATGACACAGACACTCTTCCTACAACGATGCCTTGTCCCTTTTGTCTTTCAGCCAATCAAACAACCACAGAAGATGAAAAACTGGGTGATTGACATTGTCGTTTCTTTATTCTAGGCTCGCATTTGGGGAATGAAAATAGGAAGTCTCACAACACTTCTTCTTATGCACGAGTTTTTTGTTCACATATTTATCTATCCTTGCATGTGACAACAACATTTTTTTGAACTTTGAACGAGACTTTGAAAACAACTTTGACATCTAAACATAATAAATGAGTACAAGTCCAAGAAAATAATGATAAAAAAAAGTAAGGATGACAATAAGTTACACAAACTAGGAAAATAGTTAAGAGAAATTGAAATAAATAGTTTGTCTATTTGACACAAACTTCAACATATAATGCTTCATAATTATTACAAAAATAGAAGTTGGTGAACAAATATAAATAAGTACTCGTTTGACCAAATATTGATAGTAAAAAACTAACGGTCACAATAATTTTCAATTAGTGTTCATAATCATCAGATCAAGTACGTTTTTTAAATGCATACAAAATAAAAAAAAATGAACTTCCCTAAGGGGTGAACAATTTCTTTCAAGTTCATTCATTTCCTTCACCACCTAATAATGTAGTTATGTCATTGTTGTTTTCAACATTGTTTAGGTATTCTACAACTCCTGTGGGGTAAGTACGCCGAGTCATCACAAATTTGTGTGGAATGACATGTTGCACGACCAATGGCCGAGGAGGTACAAAAGCTCCCAAAATGAAATGATTTTCTCTAATGAACTCTCTCCTAAGGTGTTGTCATTGAATTTGCACCTCGATGAGAGTTATGTAAGGCACCCCTGTTATGTTTCAAAAGTCACGCCACGCCTCACTCCATGCCTATGTAGTGTATACTCCATTCTCACATCTCCCCAGGTCATATTGGTTTCTAATCAAACCTTTGAGTACCACATCATGCTTTGTACACCATATGGCATACATCATCATGCCTTGGCCAGCCATAATAACAAATTGTGTATGTAATATATTGCAATGGTAAGAGTTCATTTTACAATGGTGCAGACATAATATGATAATTCAAATATAAAGATTTTATGTACATATATCTAGTGAAGGCATATAAAATCAACATTACGATAAAAAAGATCATACATAAAGTAGCAAGTTTATGATGTAGCTTTAACTACAAGCAAACTCAGGGGTCCAATTGTAGGAAGTAAAAATGGAGCATACATAAAGTTTTAAAAAGAGGTATTCTTGCAACTTCATTTGTTGCCCTCACGACCTACTCCTACAACTCCATTGTTATTGTTTTCAACATTGTTTAAGTGTTCTGCAACTCCTGGGGGGATCACATATTGTGCTATGAGGAGGCAATAAATGTGCCAAAAGGAATCAATTTTGTCTGATAAAGTCTTTCTTTAGGTTCTTCCAAAGGGTTTTCAACTGGTTCAAAGATATGAAATGCATCCCTGTTATGTTTCGAATGTCACACCATGTCTCCATCCAAGCCTCTCGAGTATAAAATCCATTGACACATCTCCTCGTGTCATATTGACTTTTCATGGCATCAAGTAGGATCTGATCATGCTCTATCCGCCATAAAGCAAACATGCTCATTGGTTTCCCAGTCATATTATAGATTATGTATGTAATATGTTTCATATGTAAGGGTGTATATCACAATTATGTGGATATAATATGATTATTCATATTTAAATAACATACACCCTCCTATCTAGTCTAGACATAAAACATTCAACAACATTACGTTAAAATTACGAAACCTTATAATGTAATTCAAACAACATTCCAATGAAATGAAGAAAGTTTATAATGTTAATAACATGCAACAATGGTCAATCTAAATCAATAGGATAATCTAAATGTAACTCTGCCATTCAACGTTATGGCGTCATCGGAGATGAAGGAATGTCCAAAAGAAGACTACAAGTTTCCTCCATCTTGTCAACAAAGGTTTATAGAACCTCATACTCGTACTTTTTGGAGGTGTATATATCTTTGGAGTTGTGATGGATTTCAACAAAGTCCTTTATATTCGTTCATGGCCCCACACTGACTTGCACTCAGTAACATAATCTCAAACTTCAAAGAATCAATTGTTGGGGTGAGATCGACTACCTAATGGAAGTATTTGCATCAATCTTTTCCCTAAAATGTATTTCCAAGTTCAAGTTAATGACAAAGAATGTGCAACCTACACAAGAAGAGCAACCGATTGTTTATGGATTTACTATCACTCCTGACTGGTATGACATATGTAATACATTTCGCACGGCCTTTCACTTAGAATGCCAAAATCATATAACCCTACATCCTCAGTGTTAATTTGTAAGTCTACAACTAGACCACAATGACACCTCATAAGTTTAGATGGATTCATCGACATCTAAAACACAATTGTTGATTAGTAACATAATGTCGAGTTTAAAACATAGATTTCAAATCTTATTTGGAGACTACTTCTATAGGACCAGTTGATTGTTGTAACATACAAGTGAAATTTCTTTAGATAGATCATGATATATTACAATATGATGTATTGTAGCCCTCTTCCTCTGTTTAAGAGTCACTATCTGTCGGTGGGTAAAGTAGTTCACAAAGATATAGGTGCCACTTCCTCAGAGTTGAAATTTTTGATACTAGCCTATTGGTGTCTTCCCTTATCAAACAGATAAAGTTTCATTATGCATACTAGTGCTTGTTTGTTATGTGGATAAGTAAGTTGTGTTACCAGTGCATCCCTAATTGCAGTAAGGGTGGCCACAGTAGGTTGTACTCACTGCACAACCAACATCATATGATATATGTTTGGAACAAGACCCCTACCACATGTAACATATGGCATGTGGGGGTTGTTGTCTTCAAACTGTCCATTTTCTGCATTTGTGGAATCCATGTAGACTAGTATGGTGCATTGGAGGCCAATGGACAAGACGACATTCCATTCTCCATTTTAAGACAATTTCATGAATAATAATGTGACATTTATAATTAGGAGCCATAGAAACATTATACAAAATAAATCTAACAAGGATTAGAGCACATGTCAAGGGTAAATGAGTTTAAAAATACTATAGAAATTACAACAAATACAAATGAAGGTCATCGATTTTCCCAAATTAAAAAAAAATTCACGCAAAACATCACCCTCTCGAGCATCGGCTTGAGTTGTTTATTTGAGGGATCTCATGTCGATCCCAGTTCCAAGGAGGTCAGTTGGAAAACTATCTTCTACAAAATCATTCATCATAACATCACCATCATTTTGGCGTCATATGAAATTGTGTAGAATACAACATGCCAATATTAAGAGACATTGTGAATGCACAACATATGCTGCACCTTTTTTTAGGTAAGCAAATCTCCTCTTTAGCACATCGAAAGCTCTTTCAACAATATTGTGTAATTGTGCATGTTGGTGGTTGAACATATCTCTCTTGTTGTTGTACGTGTGTCTGTTTACCTAATACTCAGCTATATGGTAATTTGTGTTGTGATATGGTGCTAGGAATTGGCGGGTGTTGGCGTAGCCTACATCAACCATGTAATACTTTTTGGTGGGTAATTTGAAACCACATGTGGTCCATGTAGATTGTAGGATCCTCTAGTCTTCCGCAGAACCCTCCCATCATGTGAGGATGTACATAAACTCAATTGAGAAGTCTATTACAGCCATGACTATTAGTGATACTGACCCTTTTCTATTTCAATACCGGTTTTTCTTATCGTGTCTAACCAAAACGGGGATGTGTGTCCCATCAATTGCACCAATGGAATCCTAAAACGAGATTGTAACTTGTTTAGATTACATTTTAACGTTACCATGAATCGCCATTTTTCTAAGAAAAAAAACTATTACCATGAAGTAAGGGTAGAACCTTGGGCTCTCTAAGATGTGATAGTTTGGTGTTGTTGTTGTGGTTTGCATCAAAATATATGCATGACACAAGCCACACACCATGTCCAATACATCATTGAATTTTCTGCTTATGGTCTCACCAGAGTGAATGTAGTCCTCAACTAAAACAAGATTGGTATGTCCATGGCCAACCATTTGAAAGAAGTAGCATACCTCCTCAACTATTACGTAATAAGCCATGAGTCTCTAGCTTGTCTGTGAGGGCTAAATTGTATGTGGATGCATTCGGTACAGGTCATATTCCCTCTGCTCATGTCAATGTATGATTTCTAAACCTTTTTGGTGACCACTCCTAGTACTAACGGACCTAGGTAATGTATGTATTATGTCATTGTTATCTAGGATGGACACCTGTAATGACCCTGCCTCCCGGTAACCCCCAATTAAGGGAGCCCGAAAGGTCGGTGCCGTTATCCAATTAACAAGATCAAAGGTTCAGCAAATAATCAATAAAAATTATGAAATTCTACTAACTAACTGGAATTTGGTATAAAATTAAAACTTTACTTACCTTTGAAAACCTTAGAAATTTATCTATCCTGGTCTTGAATTATTCTATCTAATCCTCCTTGCACTTTATTTCTTTTTCCACAATGTGTCTCTTTACTGTTTGTTCTTTCAATTGTTGCTCCTAAAACGCCGACAAACAAAACGTCAGTCAGTATATCGAAATATATTGGTATGTGGGAACAATAAAAATCTTGCAAATATGGCTAACAACTTAATAATCACAATCAAATTAATTAAAAAGCCAATTTACACTTTTCAGTATGACATTCTCCACCGCTTTTGCCCTAACCCTGGCATACCCACCTTAGGGTGCCCTTTGCCAATGACTTAAGGCCACCTTCTCAATCCCGAGCTTGGTGCCTGGGGGTCACCACTCATGGTGCCCACTAGTCATGCAATATCATAGGCCACCTTCTCATTCCCGAGCTTGGTGCCTGGGGTTACCACTCAAGGTGTCCATTGGTCTACCCATCTGGGCCTGACCTTTGGCATCATCCATCAGGGTGGCATGTAGGTGCGAGAATACATACATCTATTTTTAATGTGATAATCATAGTGACTTTATGATTTGCAAATATGAACATCCAACAGATAATTTGCATTCAATGCGATTAACCATCTGGAAAATCCTCGGGAAACTAAGGCGGTTATCCATAATTAACCACATACCTATCAGGTAGACTTAGGTGCAGGAATAATCCAAACAAGAAAGTAATCTAGAATCAAGCAAACACACAATTCAGTCCTGAAATTGCACTCAATACCTTTTTATCAAAATCTATTCAAACCATCTTGCTACTTATGGTTTCTATTCCCTTTTATGGTTTCTTCCTCTTTTTAGGGTTTACTTTGCAATTAGGGTTTTACTTCCCTTTACTCTTTTACTATTTAAACCCTAATTATCTCATCTATTTTTCAATATTAAGGTTATCTTAACAACATATAACCCTATTTTCGGATTAAAGGCACCATTAACCATCAATTAAGTTCATTAAGCTTCTTTTACATTAAAGCTACTATTTTTATCCTTTTAATCCATGAGAAAATCATTATACGCATTTATCATCAATTCATAGTTCATTATGGTCTAATTCACATATGAACTCTATTTGTCATTAATTCTTCATTAGAAAAACCCTAATTACTCCATTAAGGGTATTTATCCACAATTAGGAACTTTTATACTCAAAATAGCTTATAACCATGCAAATTCAGTTCTATAATTATATTTTCGGATTTAACCCAATAAAACCCATATTTTCCTAAATTAGGGTTTCTAAACATAATCATGTGCATAAAACCCTAAAACAAGCATGAAACTTCCTTTTTCAAGATTAACACTCCCTGTTATTCTTAATAGGTTAATATTTCTCAGAATTAGGGTTCCAAACCAGATTAACCCAAAAGAGTCATTAAACATGATTTCCCTATCAAATTAGGGCTTTACCATAATTTAATACATCAAAGGTGATAACTTGGTGTACTTTTTAAATTGCAAGCAATATCAGGTTCTAACTATGTTTTTGTTGGATTCTTCACATTTTTCTGATCAATTTTCATGTATTACTTTCTATCATCAGAGCTATAGATAATTAATTACATAATTGTGAAGAATATACCTTTTAAGCCAATCACTGGCCGCCACATCAGCCAAGCGGTCCCTTTGCTAGCAACTTAGCCAGGGCGCGAAAAGACCTCCGTGTCCCTCTGACAAAGTAGTATCCGGCCCACGCTCTTGGGGTATCTTGGTCAATGCATCGTTTATTGTCTTCAAGCTCTCGATCCTCCTGGTTCGCGATCCAGGTCTCTGGCTTGGTCAACTGGATAGTTGACCCCAAGCATCTTTTTCTCTTAGCCGTCGGTGGAGAGCGCTACATCACCGCCGATCCCCATCAAAGTCAAAGGTAACCTTGGTTTTGCCAGTTCTGGCTGGAGACGGTGGAGAGCGCTACATCTCTGGCGAGCAGCAGCTTCGATTCAAAGGTTGAAACATCAATTCACCTCGCAATTGACCCTGCATACTTGCTAGCCTCTCCCATCCAAACTCAAAGGAAAGCTTTGGGCTTTCGCAGAGGGTGTGTAGCCCCTCATATATATAGGTAGGGTCGATGGTGCCCCTCCCTGTTTTGGGGAAATCCCACATACGCCATGCCAGGTCCTAAAACCTGGTATGTTTGGGATCCTTAGGACTTCCTGGTCCTAAAGGAGGTTCCCAGGAGTCCTGCTTGGACTGGGATCTACACGATGACCCAACGTCATTAGATGCGAGATCCGTGGTCCAGATAACATGCGTCAGAGCTTTTATTTCTTTTTAAATGAATTGTGACATCTATTTTAGGGATTTTCAAAAATCCATATCTCTTAAACTATACATCTAAATAATCCCAAATTTTAGGGAAACTTTTCTCTTGGCCTTATCTACTCGTATACCAAGTTTGTCTCCCAAACTCTAAAGTAAAAGGGTGTTTCCTTCATATGCAAGTTATTCATTATTAAATATCAAATTAATTGATATTTCCTCTTTCTTTTGTCATTATCTTATCACTTTGGATTCCTTGGACCTCAAGGAACTCTAAAGGCATGAAATCCCATCTCAGGGGATATTTCCTTACCTTTTCTTTTATCTTTTATCTATTATTTCCCATATCTTGTTTATTTCTTATTAAAATATCTCCTTTTTGAGGATTTCTATTTTATTTCTCTTTTATTTTCCTCATTGGTATTTCTTTTAATATTAGGAATCCTTTGGATATGAAAATCCATCAAGGATATCTTAATTACACCTCTTTCCACTTGTTTTCCACATATTACCATTATTCACAATTTCTTTCTTAATAAAGAAATATATAATTGATCTTCTCTTTTCTTATTGCTTTATCTTTACAATTTTGGACTCCTTGGGATCCAAGGAACCCAAGAGGCACGAGATCCACCTTTGGATTACACTCTTTTGCCTTCTAGAGGTTTCCACATCTTTCTTTTCTCAAATTCTGAATTATTCATTTATTAATCGAATTTCTTTTTTATTGGGCCCAATAGCCTATCAAGCCCACCAAACAATCAACAAGGCTATTGTAAATGAAATTCATCTATTCAAAACAAATTGTATTATTATTTGTCCAAATATGAGAAATTGCATTTCTCAGCAAATGAACCCAAAAATTGGGGTTGTAACATCCTTCCCCTCTTATAAGAATTTTTCCCTCAAAATTCCATCAAGCAAGCAAACAAACAGGATAAGTCTTTCTTATGTCCATCAGGGCTCCCATGTGGCTTCACCTTTTCCATGGTGCTTCCCAAGAACCTTCATAATCTCATATTCTTCCATCTGAGTTCTTCCTTACCTTGGTGTAACATACCCTCATAGGTGACTTAGGACACTTCAGCCTCTAAAAAGTTGAATAGGTTCAGGGCTTAGCACATGGCTTGGGTACCCCACATAGTGCTCTAGATCGGACTCATACAACACATTATTCATCATGTTATCCTGAGGGGTAAGGCTAAACACAACCATCTTCACCAATCCATCTCAAATGGACCCATATATCGGGGACTCAGCTTTCTCAGTTGTAGCTTAGTGTGGTCGGATTTTCACATCACATATTCTGCCATAGTGAACTGCATGTCAGTTTGCTTTGAATCAGCTCATGACTCATGTCACCACTGGGCTCTCTCTCAGCCATTGCATGATCAAGCGACTTCATCTGCACACACTGAGGTTCTATTCTGACCTTCGTGAGGCCTTCTTCACCAACATCATCATAATGAAGTGGTGACCGACACAACCTTCTTATCTAACTTCTTGCATCCCGATAAAGGCTAGGGTGGTTAACATCACATCTTAAGAACTATCTCTATGTATCTCCCTGAATGAGCACACGTGCTCTCATCAGACCCTCTAGTCTAGATCATACTATCCATTATTATGGGGTGATAATTTGTACTATCATCGAGTTCTTCATGTATCCACCTCCACCTCATGGAAGTGAACCTTGGTCATACCCAAGAACTTTTGAACTCGCAACATGGTGTAGTTGAACCATCTTTCTCTCTTAAGTAGTTCCACCGAATCTGTCCCATGACAGAACTCTTCCTTCCTCATGACATCTAGGTAAGTTGATATACCATAACCCATATTGCATCTTGACCTTCAGGGTCAAAGGGAGACTTACCACAACATCCATAGTGATGAACTCCCATTCCCTCTCAGGGACTCTTTTATCCTCTATATCGATACACTGGGTTACTGGTGTTCATCCTTCACCTCCTGGATTGCATGGCCACATGCTACATGCAACTTTGTTTTAAGCATCCAGAGTGCTACCATCACTTAATATCTTTGTAGTACCAAGGTATATCATGACCTCTTGTATTGTTATGATTCCTCAAGCTTGATACCTCGAAAACCCTAAACCACTCTCAAAAGTGTTTTATTACCTTCCTATCCAAGGAAGTATATTTGAGGTTCTATCCAAACAACCATTAACTTGTTCAACATATCTTATTAAATCTAAGTGTTAGCCAAAACACATCTACTTTCCAAACTTAGGGTTAGCCAAACAACCTCGACTTCTTCTAGATTCCAGCTAAACTAGGCAGCTATATCTCAACCAGAGTATTCATTACCCCTTATTATCCTTAGGTGTTAAGTAATGTCCAAGACATACACCTCCATGTATTATAATTATCATCTTATCTCCAACTCTAAGTTTGTCTTCATCAAGAAACTCTGATCTCATCCTCAGGGTGATCAAACTCAACCTTGATTAACTTGTAAATTTCACATAGCTCCTGATAAAACATCCTCACAAGCTGACTACACTACTCTCTCTTAATGTTTGTAAACCATCCATGTATCATTCACTCCACCAAGGTATGTTATCATCTCTATCCTCATACCTTGTACCAACGTTCCAACTCGCATCATGTTTTATTCTTGGTGTATGGCATGCGTACTGTCCCATCTCTCCCTCCCATAACAAGAGGAAATAAGCATTTGGCTGCAGTCCAAATACAGAGTTCTTCCTGTTCCAAGAATAGAGATGGTACATCCCACCTTTCCAGTACACCTTCAAATCTAAGTTGAAACAAGCAACTCATGTCTCCACATCACAAACATCATGATATCAAAAATTACTTCCATGGAAAACTAATCTGAAACCTACTTGGGTCACCACACAATCCTTGGTCATCTCCTCTAGGTCTATAGGGTGCCAGCACTTTTGGGGTCATCCCTCTTCCCTTATGCATCCAGAGAGTGCCCTACTCATCTGCCCTTTGGGTCCCATGAGTTCATGAAGGTGATCAATCTCCTAACCCATGGCCCTCCGACAATGATAGTTGTTACCTCCCGACCCTATTGTCATGTGCAACTAGGGAATTAGGCAACTCCTTCTTCCATCAGTCTTATCCCTACCTGACCCTAGGATAAACTTAGGATTATATTATTGTATATGTCTAACATAGAACCTTACCCAAACATTCATCATCTCTCTTCTTGCATTCATGGGCTGACTTTCATCCTTTCATAAGGGTCATGGCGACCTGCCTACCTTGGTCGAGCCCCATACCGGTTACTTCCATGGTAACACATCCACATGCACATAGAGATGGTTATCTACGGGTCTATAGGTTCATTCTCATGTCATGTACTCTTCACTTAGCTTCTCAAGATCCTACAAAACCTCCTTAGGTTACCTCAAAATCAACCAAACTGGTAAACTCCCTACCAAAGGGTCGCTCTCCCAGGATGGGAGGAAACTACACCTTTATAACAAAGGTCACAAGCATCCTTAGGGTTTACATCCATATGAGCATGCCTAAACCAACAACTACTAAGGCACAAGCGTACCTACAAAACCATGCTAGGTCGCACTTGTTCTCATCCTCAACATTACATCAACTTAGTTGTGAGGGGTTCATCAAACATACCCTTAACGTAAGGGATTTCCTTTACCTCTACACATGAGGAGTACCATGCTCGAAACTATAGAGACTCAAATCTCCTCATGAGCATCAGATACACTGCTTCCCATCTTAGGCCTAGGAACCCTAGGTTCTCCTTTGGGTATCCAACTACATGCTCAACCTCTTAACCACGAATCAAGCATGTCCAAGGTATGTCATGTACCTTCATGATCTTTCTACTCGAGCAACACTTCAGAGTTGAGTCCTCTTCCAGGGCAACCAACTAGGTATAAAGCCTCACAACTGGTTACTTAAACCTCCTCAGGGTCTAAAGCACTCTTTATCTCATCCAGCAGGTAACCACTTATACCATGGGTACTAGAAGCATCATCCTCTCTCTAGGGTTTAGTTCCTCTAAAGGCAACCACTATCATCCATGTGGGTCGCATCATCCTTAACTCCCCACTATTCCTCAAGTTTCGGGGTTTTAGACTTCCAACCTCCTTGTTGGGGTCCTGCTTCCTCTCTCTAGAGCTGAAACCACCTCCAACCATACCTACTAGAGGTCCCTTCTCCATGAAGGCTCATGTTCTCAAGCAAACCCCTATGTGGTTGAAGCCTATGCTCAACTCATTTTTGGCTCAAGATTATTCGTATCTCTTTATGCTTATCTCATAAGCCATCCATCATGCCCTTCTGGCTAGGGTTTCAACCTACTACCGTACCACTGACGTACTTTGGGGGCATGCTATCCCTTACTTGCATAAGCCATAAGGTTTCTGTAGGTCCTTCACTAACTTCATCCATGAAGGAGGTACCCTTTGCTTTAACATGCACGACCCTTTCCCGGGTTGCCAAAGGTGCTAGGTCACCCAACCTCACATGGCTCGTATAGCAATCCAAACATCTGGGCAACCATGACATCTAACTCATCATGTCATCTCTCTCTCTCTCTCTAATTTTCACTTAGGGTTAGGGATAACATCATACTCAAAGGATGTGCTAGGTCTCTACTTTTAATGGAGGTCTCTACCTCCAAGACTAATTCTCTCTACTCATCCTCCAGACAAGGAGGTCTATCCTCAGGTCTCTCCTGAGGGCAAAGACAACTCGTGTCATATGACCTAAGCATGTATCTATTCTTTAGTTTGTGCTTAATCTATTAAGCTTATGTCCATGACATCTTATTTACATGCTTTTTATTAATTTGGTGGAGGATTCCTTAGACCTTATTAACTTTTCCCATACCTCAAGAGGGTGAGGAGAAGAGAGAAAAACCTAATCCTTAATGTCCTTAACAGAATTTGAGTTAAGAAGGGATGAACAATATGAGAGAGTCCTAAAGGTATCTTATTTCGAATCATACCCTAAGACTTTGGCCAGGCAGTCACATGGATCCGGGAGTCCTCGTATTCTAACTAGTGGTGTGGAGGAAAATATTGCCAGCCCCCAGTTGTGATCCTTTTCTAGACACCTCTGTCTTTCGGATAATCCTCTAATAACTCCCTTGGGTTCTACAGAATTTGTAAAATTTAATAATTATTAAAGATTACTTGAGGAACATAGGCTCTGATACCAATTGTAACGACCCCGCCTCCCGGTAACCCCCAATTAAGGGAGACCGAAAGGTCAGTGCCGTTATCCAATTAACAAGATCAAAGGTTTGGAAAATAATCAATAACAATTATGAGATTCTACTAACTAACTGGAATTTGGTATAAAATTAAAACTTTACTTACCTTTGAAAACCTTGGAAATCTATCTATCCTGGTCTTGAAGTATTCTATCTAATCCTCCTTGCACTTTATTTCTTTTTCCACAATGTATCACTTTACTGTTTGTTCTTTCAATTGTTGTTCCTAAAACGCCGACAAACAAAATGTCGGTCAGTATATCGAAAAATATTGGTATGTGGGAACAATCAAAATCTTGCAAATATGGCTAACAATTTAATAATCACAATCAAATTAATTAGCAAGCCAATTTACACTTTTCAGTATGACATTCTCCACCGCTTTTTACCTAACCCTGGCATACCCACCTTAGGGTGCCCTTTGCCAATGACTTAAGGCCACCTTCTCAGTCCCGAGCTTGGTGCCTGGGGGTCACCACTCATGGTGCCCACTAGTCATGCAATATCATAGGCCACCTTCTCATTCCCAAGCTTGGTGCCTGGGGTCACCACTCAAGGTGTCCATTGGTCTACCCATCTGGGCCTGACCTTTGGCATCATCCAATAGGGTGGCATGTAGGTGCGAGAATACATACATCTATTTTTAATGTGATAATCATAGTGACTTTATGATTTGCAAATATGAACATACAACAGATAATTTGCATTCAATGCGATTAACCATCTGAAAAATCCTCGGGAAACTAAGGTGGTTATCCATAATTAACCACATACCTGTCAGGCAGACTTAGGTGCAGGAATAATCCAAACAAGCAAGTAATCCAGAATCAAGCAAGCACACAATTCAGTCCTAAAATTGCATTCAATACCTTTTTATCAAAATCTATTCAAACCATCTTGCTACTTATGGTTTCTATTCCCTTTTATGGTTTCTTCCTATTTTTAGGGTTTACTTTGCAATTAGGGTTTTACTTCCCTTTACTCTTTTACTATTTAAACCCTAATTATCTCATCTATTTTTCAATATTAAGGTTATCTTAACAACATATAACCCTATTTTCGGATTAAAGGCACCATTAACCATCAATTAAGTTCATTAAGCGTCTTTTACATTAAAGCTACTATTTTTATCCTTTTAATCCATGACAAAATCATTATACGCATTTATCATCAATTCATAGTTCATTATGGTCTAATTCACAAATGAACTCTATTTGTCATTAATTCTTCATTAGAAAAACCCTAATTACTCCATTAAGGGTATTTATCCACAATTAGGAACTTTTATACTCAAAATAGCTTATAACCTTTCAAATTCAGTTCTATAATTATATTTTCGGATTTAACCCAATAAAACCCATATTTTCCCAAATTAGGGTTTCTAAACATAATCATGTGCATAAAACCCTAAAACAAGCATGAAACTTCATTTTTCAAGATTAACACTCCCTTTTATTCTTAATAGGCTAATATTTCTCAGAATTAGGGTTCCAAACCAGATTAACCCAAAAGAGTCATTAAACATGAGTTCCCTATGAAATTAGGGCTTTACCATAATTTAATACATAAAAGGTGATAACTTTGTGTACTTTTTAAATTGCAAGCAATATCAGGTTCTAATTATATTTTTATTGGATTCTTCACATTTTTTGATCAATTTTCATGTATTACTTTCTATCATCAGAGCTATAGATAATTAATTACATAATTGTGAAGAATATACCTTTTAAGACAATCACTGGCCGCCACGTCAGCCAAGCGGTCCCTTTGCTAGCAACTTAGCCAGGGCGTGAAAAGACCTCCGTGTCCCTCTGACAAAGTAGTAGCCAGTCCACGCGCTTGGGGTATCTTGGTCAATGCATCGTTTATCGTCTTCAAGCTCTCGATCCGCCTAGTTCGCGATCCAGGTCTCTGTCTTGGTCAACTGGATAGTTGACCCCAAGCATCTTGCTCCCTTAGCCGTCGGTGGAGAGCGCTACATCTCCTCTGAGCCCCATCGAAGTCGAAGGTAACCTTGGTTTCTCCAGTTCTGGCTGGAGACGATGGAACGGAGAAGCTCTTCTCTGGCGAGAAGAAGCTTCGATTCAAAGGTTGAAACATCAATTCACCTCGCAAATGACCCTGCATACTTGCTAGCCTATCCCATCTAAACTCAAAGGAAAGCTCTGGGCTTTCACAGAGGGTGTGTAGCCCCTCATATATATAGGTAGGGTTGATGGTGCCCCTCCCTATTTTGGGGAAATCCCACATACGCCATGCCAGGTCCTAAAACCTGGTATGTTTGGGATCCTCAGGACTTCCCAATCCTAAAGGAGGTTCCCAGGAGTCCTGCTCAGACTGGGATCTACACGATGACCCAACGTCGTTAGATGCGAGATCTGTGGTCCAGATAACATGCCTCAGAGCTTTTATTTCTTTTTAAATGAATTGTGACATCTATTTTAGGGATTTTCAAAAATCCATATCTCTTAAACTATGCATCCAAATAAACCCAAATTTTAGGGAAACTTTTCTCTTGGCCTTATCTACTCGTATACCAAGTTTGTCTCCCAAACTCTAAAGGAAAAGGGTGTTTCCTTCATATGCAAGTTATTCATTAATAAATATCAAATTAATTGATATTTCCTCTTTCTTTTGTCATTATCTTATCACTTTGGATTCCTTGGACCTCAAGGAACTCTAAAGGCATGAAATCCCATCTCAGGGGATATTCCCTTACCTTTTCTTTTATCTTTTATCTATTATTTCCCATATCTTGTTTATTTCTTATTAAAATATCTCCTTTTTGAGAATTTCTATTTTATTTCTCTTTTATTTTCCTCATTGGTATTCCTTTTAATATTAGGAATCCTTTGGATACGAAAATCCATCAAGGATATCTTAATTACACCTCTTTCCACTTGTTTTCCACATATTACCATTATTCAAAATTTCTTTCTTAATAAAGAAATATATAATTGATCTTCTCTTTTCTTATTGCTTTATCTTTACAATTTTGGACTCCTTGGGATCCAAGGAACCCAAGAGGCACGAGATCCACCTTTGGATTACACACTTTTGCCTTCTAGAGGTTTCCACATCTTTCTTTTCTCAAATTCTCAATTATTCATTTATTAATCGAATTTCCTTGTTATTGGGCCCAATAGCCTATCAAGCCCACCAAAAAATCAACAAGGCTATTGTAAACGAAATTCATCTATTCAAAACAAATTGTATTATTATTTGTCCAAATATGAGAAATTGCATTTCTCAGCAAATGAACCCAAAAATTGGGGTTGTAACACGACCTCTATTGAGTCAGCTATTTATTTAGCAATATGATTTGCTGGCCCAAAGATGATATCCAAAATTTCTATAACTAGGTCTTCTATATGTGTGTGGTCAGTATCATACATATTGCCTACAATTATAAGGAAGACAAAACTAAGATATGATTTCTATAACAAGAATTAGATAACAACTCATAGTTTGCATAAACAAAACTTCAACTAAATTATATATGAATATCAAATTAACATGTTCGCTACAGAATTCAATATTACAACAATAACTAAATGTAGTTAATGTTTTCAAACTTATCAAATAATTCAAGAAATAGCTAACTGATGGTGTTGAGTCTAACTATGGTGTGTCACCTCTTCTAGTCCCTCTTGTGCCACCATCATCATTGGTAGTATGATGCATGGATGGCATACTTGATGTCTGAAAGCCCAAGGGGGGGGATTGTGTAGCAAATCCATGCGGATATGGCCCAAAAGAGGGGGTCATGGAAGGTAGCGATGTAGCATTAGCAATGTGGGGCCTTTTGTAAAGGTCTTACAACCAGATCAATACTTTGTGCGGGGAATGTCGAAGGCTGAGGTAGATACTACGGTTGGTTGACTCGTTCATGGAATTAACAAGAGTAGTAAAAACATAGGTAGGGACATCAGGGAAAGTCTCATGGAAATGTTTCAAAATCGTTGCAAACTTATCGTTTTCAATGGATCGGGTGGCTACACTAGTCTCTAACTTTTGCACCTTTGCATACACCTTTGTGAATTCAGATACCACATCACTAGATAGAGAACATCACTCAGGTGTCATTGATTCTCGCTTCCTATGTATGTGTCTAGGAGTCCTTATATCAGTGGCTTGGTTATCCGTTCTGGCATTGTATGCCTCACTCTAAGTGCCAAAAAAGGTTGTGTATGCTACAACACTGGTGCTACCTATATTGACAGGATTATCAGAAGCATTCAAGTCAATATCAACATCATCCTTGGAGGTGACGTCCGATGATAGTTGTTTGCTTGTTGAAGACATTGTGTGATGGCCTATAGAAATGTTCCTTCCCCCCATTAATTTGATGTCATGGTAATGGTAGAAGGGTTGGTTAATCATCCTTTCTAGTTCCTTATTTCCCTATTGTCAAATACTTTCAATTAGGAGGATAAATTTAATTACAAAACATGAATGTTATGTCGGTGTGTTATTGTGCAAACCAAAGTGTCTCCTTCCACTCTGGGATGTCTGACAATATTGGATTGTTCCTGGTCTCATCCTATCCAACATCGATCTTGTTGGTCACAAGCTTCAAATTTGCAAATTCCTTTTTTAGGTTCTTCCAATGAGTTTTCACTTGGTCCAATGTACAGTGTGGGTTCGCCAACCTATTCTGCCAATCACAGAGTGTCTCCCTCTGAGCATCCCTAGTAAAATGCCCATCTATACTCCTTCCTATGTCAAACAATCTCCTCAATTCTAAAACTAGAGCCTCATCAACCCCCCTCAGCCATACAATACGGAGTTTAGAATCTGCAAAAGACATACCATCATAGGTTCTGCAATACAATATGACAATAGGGTGTTTAGATTAAAAGTTGTTCAACCTAGCAATTAATGCAATCTTAGGTGCACATTATAGTAGCACATTTTCTATAATAGAACACGAGATCAATGTAACATAATTTCAAATCTAGTCAATCATGTCAAATGTAGCGGAAGTTGGGTATAAATACGTGAACAGACAAAAGTTAGATGATACAAATGTAGATGATGGGCCCAAATTTTGGATTGTTGGCATAAAGTGGTTAGTCTAAGGAGTATTTTATGTGTAAGAGTTGGATTTCAAAGTTGGGTATGTAAAAGCCAATTCAAGTTGGATTTCATACTGAACATTAGCATTTGTGCAGTAGTTGGAATTCAAAATAAAGAATATTTTGGTATAACATAAAATTCACACACCAAATAGCATAATTTTTTTTGGAAAATCATGTTCAACTTGCCTAGGATTCATTTCATTTCAGTTTATTCTAGACTTTTCATGCCAAAGTTGGTTTTCATTCTGAAGAATTGTTAAATTACAAGAGTTGGATTTTAGATTCAATAATATTTTTGTATTACATAATTAAAGACAAAAAATCCTAGTAAATACCCATATACCATATATTTTATATTTGAAACCAAGGTCATCGCCAACAGATTAAAGCCATACCTTCCATCCTGGATCTCACCCCACCAATCCATCTTCATGCCCGGCCAGAAAATTGGAGACAATATAGTACTTGTCCAAGAGATCATCCATTCCCTTGAATCAAAATAGAATTGAAAGCACTATTGTGCCATCAAGCTCGATCTTATGAAGGCTTTCGACAAACTTAGTTGGCCCTTTATCGCAGACGCTCTCTCCAGCACCCAAATCCCCAGCAACCTTGCACATATAATCATGCAGATCATTACCTCGGGCACGACCTCAGTTCTCTAGAATGGGGAGGAAATAGGCTCTTTCAAACTGACTTGTGGAGTGAAGCAAGGAGATCCCCTCTCTCCATACCTCTTCATCCTTTGCCTCAAACATTTAAGCCAATTAATCGAAGAAGAAACTTCTCTAGGCCACTGGAAATCCGTTCGTTTAACTAGACAAAAGCTCGCCTTCTCCCACGTCAGCTTCACGGGTGACATCATCCTCTTTAGTGAAGCCTCTGTATGCCAGGCGAACACCATCAACCGGTGCCTCTACCGCTTCAGCCAAGCTTCAGGACAGGTACTTTCCAATGGGAAATCCTCAATTTTATTCTCTTCAAATACCCCAAGGCACATAAGAGCGGAGGTCAGCAGAGCATTAGACAACAAAGAGACCTCTGACTTGGGAAGACACTTAGGCATTCTGATCATCCACAAGAGGAAAAGCAAGGGCCATTATCAATATCTTATAGACAGGATCTGTTCACAAATTAACAGCTGGAAAAATAGATTTCTTTCCTTGGCAGGCAGAGTCACCTTGGCAAAATCAGTACTATCCACCCAATCATGCTATACAATGCAATACATTTTTCTACATGTCTCTACATCAGATAGAATTGACCAAATGATTCGTAATTTCATATGGAGTGGATCGCAGAACACCAAGAAATTGAACTTGGTTTCTTGGAGGCACATTACCAAACCTCCACACAGAGGTGGCCTTGGAGTGAGAGCAACAGTAGGTTCCAACAAATCTCTATTGGAAACGATCGCTTGGGAGTACATTTAGAAAGGTCTGACACCCTAGATACAACTTATGCATGCCAAATATGGCAGGCAAAGCACTGAAACCACACATGGTTCACACACCTAGAGGGGGATCAAACTTCTTTTCCCTCTCATTTTAAACAATTCGTCTATGACTGCTATTTCCAGCGACAAAACGAATATGTTGACAGACCTTTGGGTCGGAGATGGGCTTGTCCCTACCCTTAAGATGGATCTCATGATCCCGGAAGATCTAAGAGACAAGATAGTTTCATGCCTCATATTTGACTCTAGAGAATGGGACACGAGCTTTATCAACTTCTGGTTTGACGAAACCTCAGCACGAGCCATTACCCTCATGCCCCCACCGAGACAATCTTATGGGAAGGATGGAAGAATATGTCTACCCTCTGCAGACGGTGCTTTCTCCTCCAACTCAACTTATAAGATCATCATGAACTTCATTGAAACGACCAGTATTGACTTCTACATCTCAATCTGGGGTTTGAAGACTCAACAATGGATTAAAACCACCATGTGCCAACTCCACCACAACATGCTTCTCACCAACGAGCTAAGGGTCAGACGACACCTAACATAATATATCATATGTGCAGTGCCAATGTCCTTTAGAGGACGCTAACCACGCCATAAGAGACTGTCTGCAGGCGAAGGCAGTGTAGATCCAACTGTTACCTCCTGACACAACACACTTCTTCAATTTCAACTCCACCCAGGACTGGATCTCATACAACTTGAAGGCCCTTAGCAGGATACCCATCTGGGGTGTTTGCTTCGCAACAGCTTGCTGGTAGCTATAAAAAACTGGAACCTCCGCATCTTTGATCACAAATCTTTACCTCCCTCGGTGATTGTCACTCATTGTAGAGCGTCGATGATCGCAGCTGCCTAGGTCTTTAATCCCCCCCACCAGCACCTTCGTCAGTGTCACCCCCGAGCACCACAAGCTTCTCCACCACTCTTAATTCCTTCATAATCCATGTGGATACGACTCTCAACAAAGAAGAAGGTACACGAGCTACAAGCCCGATAGTTAGAGACCTGCAAGGAGCCTAGCTCCGCGCCCAAGCTCAATGCTCTCCCAACATAGACCGAATGAGAGGAGAACTGATGGCCATCAGAGAAGCTTTGCTATATGCCAAACAAGAACATCTCAACTCTGGAATCCTGATCACAGACTCATGGAATGCCATGAACTGGATCAAGGGCCTCGAAGTACCCCCACCAAAATATGACCTCCTGATCAAGGCCATCCAACTCCTACGTGAAGAGCGCCCGCTCTTCAAGGAGGCATTTCAACGAAGAAGCCAGAACAAGCTAGCAGACTGGCTAGCTAAGCAATGCCTAAAACAACCTGACAACTCATGCTCATAGGATTCTTGCCCGGCCT
The DNA here is from genome assembly GCA_963693085.1 of Alisma plantago-aquatica. NCBI lineage: Eukaryota > Viridiplantae > Streptophyta > Magnoliopsida > Alismatales > Alismataceae > Alisma > Alisma plantago-aquatica. Next base: position 577,992,426 of record OY856413.1, read on the forward strand.
CCCTTCTTCCATCTTACTAGGAATATTTTTAGCTTTTCAATAGACTTTTCATCCCACTCTCAGTCAGTCTATAATATTTAGCTACTGTTTGTTATTTTATAAAAAAAATTATGTAAGATTGATCCATATGCATACCACATCACATCACCACAAAAACAAACACCATATTCCTAAACACAACCACAAACAAAACTAAACAACCCATTCACAAATAGATTAAGAAATAGGTAATAGTTCCCTTGTACAACTTTATAATTACAAAAGTCATTCTCAGATCCATGTACATATTGTAGGGGAATTGCTTCTTTAGAAATAAACATAAGTTGTTAGATCTTGTGGATTCTCAATTGGTCTTCAAGCTTGGTTTGAGTTTCAACTACAAAGTAAAGTGTTGTATTGTTGATGGTGCTTAGGAATGTCCTAAGTTCAGAGGAATTGAGATATACGAGATGTGTTAGCTGCTTAAGGAGATCCTATTCATAGTGAAGATAGAATTTCATATAAAGGACGTGAGCTAGGGAATGTTGGAACATTTGTAAGAGGAAATGGCACAAAGTATCTTAGGGGAAGTGGATATGGTCATCTTTTATACCTTGCAAGTTCTCTATTACTTTGTGGAACTTATTTTTGGGGAAATTACCAAGGATATATTATTTAAAGAGGATGGGTCTTCATTTTATATCTCTATGCCCATTTTGTTTTCAAAATGAGGAGTCCAGTGTTCATATGATTTTTAATTGAAGTTATAAGATTTGGGATGTCTTTTCAGAAGCATTGTGGGCATCGTCCAAGGTGTTCTGAAGAGCACCCTAACCACTTGTGGTATATCTTTATAATGCATGTAATCATTTTGTCACACCCTGACCACTTGTGTACCACACTCTCTCAAATGAGTCAGATAACCACATCTAGACATTGATTGTCTTTACTATACCAAAATAGGGTTCTCCTAGTAAGATAATGTGACATCGATTTCATTAATGACTTTCAAATCTTGGTTTGTCATTGAAATCATATTAGGATCACACCCAAATTCAAATGAACCCTAGATAAAACATTGTTAACTCTTTTATCAGTTGCCTCTAAAGATGAGACTCATTATAGAAAGGTTTTGCGGTAGGAAAATTCCTTTATTGAGTGGTGATGTTATGAGATTAAAAGATAGCTACAAGGATCATCACAAGATGTGTATATTAATGTAACATGTATTATGTAATTTTGTAGGATCATGGATTCAATCAGAAAAATCTTAATCCATGTGTGTCAAAAATTCAGGCATCCTCAGGAACTTATTCCAATTAGATATTACTAAAGTGATATCATTATTATAATGAGAAATTTCACAATAGAGATGCAGAGACTGGCACAAAGGTAAGAGTAATCATGTGTGTAAAAAAGTTTAGGGGTGAAAAAGTTCTCCCATGATCCAAGTATAACGTTTATAGGGAGTGCATAATCATGCCAAGTATAACGTTTATAGGGGTGAAAAAGTTCCTATATCACAAATGCAGATATGATTATTAATCCATGTGTGTGAAAAAGTTCAGGAGTCCTCAGGAACTTATTCCAATAGTATAACGTTTATAGGGAGTACATAATCATGCCTCATTCAAATATATCATTAGATATTGATTTTTGATCTAGTTAACACTACTCATGTAATATTAATACAAGCATCAAGAATTGTAGTGTTGTAACATTTGATAGTGGAAAAGGACAATAATGTGGGTAAAGTATATATAGACATAAACAATGTAGTATAATATAAACATTAACCCCATATTAAACCATACATTTCATGTGTTATGAAGAGATTGTAGAATTTGTATTTCAAATACAATCCAAAATATCATATATATATATATATATATATATATATATATATATATATATATATATATATATATATATATATATATATCAAATACAATCCACAATATCATATATATATATATATAATTTGATGATGTTTTGAAACATTCCATGACCACCTTTGCTCTTGGACATCCAATAGATATATAATACTTATTTGACTACATTAAAAAGATTTTTGTTTGATGATAGAATAGGTTTTATAGATTTCTCTTATTGATTAAAAGAGAGAGTCTTGTTGTTTTATAGAGACATTGGTGCCTTGGTGAAGGAGGAGATTTATGAGGAGTTTGGGGTGTTTTATATTCGATTGTGTGTGTGAATATAAGAATTGTTTAGCTTTGAATGGTGAACTTAAGATAGGAATCAATTTCATAAAAATAAAGTCAAGAATATACGACCACTAGTACGAAGTAGTTGAACTAAGTTATAAGTTATACATACTAATAAAGAGAAGTAGATGACCATATATGTAACTCAAAATTGTTCCAATGGAGGAGAATTGATCATTTGAAATGACTTCAGATATCTATGATTGGTGACGAGGAGATGCCATAACAAGAACTCATAAATATAATATTGATATTACAGTATCTAATTCTTAGATTACCCAAAATCTTGATCAATATTTTTCTATATAGGATTATTGGTCATGTACTACGATAACATCATGGCTTACATAATAAAATACAAATGTATCTCTGCACCTTCCAACAAGACTATTCCCGAACCAAGATGTAATAGGATGAGATTGTTACCACCACTATCTTGATGAAATTTTAAAATGAAGACAATTTGTATTGGTTTGTTTTTATGGACATACATTAATATTACAAATGAAGCTCTCACTATGACTGTAAAAAAATTTGAAAATTACAAAGTTGAAGGATATGGATCAATCATCATCAATGTTCACCACTTTGCAGAAATTTTAAGCCTTTAAATGTATTTAAACTCTATAGACCAGTATTAAAATTCATCAACATGACCTAATCTATGTAGTAGCATGTGCATCGTCTATGTTTGGGTCATTATACATCTAAAATTGCAACATATACCAAAATCATCACTCATGTTCATATTATAAAGTTTCAATTTGTGTTGGGAGACATTGAGCCCCTGATCGAGCATAAAAAAAAAGATAACAAAAAATGGGGGGATGGAATACTTGGGATTGAAGAAAAGTACCCACATTCACCACAATGTCTAGATCAATCGATTAGCACAAAGAAAATAACAACTAAACAATTAATAACCCTTAGTATGATTCCAACATCAGGAGAAAAAATGGAAAAACAAACAAAACCTATTAGAGAAGACGACCCACCTAAGCAGTTAGGAGAGGTCGGAAATGGTGGAATATGAACCATCCGTATCTGCGATTACCTGGAGAATGATGTGAAACTATAGTATGAGAAATTTGACTAAGGAAAACCCTATTTTATAGCACAACATGGACCCCAGGTGATAGGGTTTCTCTCTCCCCTCTGCCCCTTCCCGCCTCTTCCTTGAAAACTTGGCAAAGAATGGTCAAATTGATGGTAGCATATGCCACTAGATCGATGAAAACATGCTTTACCTATTAGTAGTTGTTCACCTTTTAATTCTGCTCCTTTTACCACATGTTCCACCCATAAGGCATCTGCTTCTCACACAGCCATGGCGTAAAGAAGAGGGTAGACCATAGACGATAGGATTTCGCCTCCTATTTTGCCTCATAGAACATGTTCCCCCATCGGGACTAAGGGTAGACCACTTCATTTTCACTGCTAGTAGACAGCGTAGCAGGTTTCTTGGGAGTATGTGTTGGCTTTCATCTTCCTTGGGAGAAGCTGGTGTGTGAGACATGTGAGATAGAGTAAAGTCGGGGGATTTGGGGGGTGTCGAGGGGAGAAACGAGCTAACAAAACCTAATCTGGATTACAATTTGCAATCCTGCTCAGATCGAGACCGAGTTGGTACGAATTTGGGGATAATAGAACCCTAAAATGGGGCCATTTTGAGACAACAAACCAAACGCCGATAGAATCTAACCCAGATGATATTATGTTGACCTGGCACAAAATGATAGTCGGGAATTTGGGATGGGTCCTGAACCAAACATGTGTTAAAGGATCGGAAGGTGTCGTTGAGTTCGCCGGAGAAAGGAGAAGGTGAAGAGCCTCTTTCTCGCTAAAGGTAAGGACTGGATTGCAAAGTCAACTACTGGTTTGACCACTTGTTCATGTGAGAAGGAGCGAGCTGAGGTTGAAGAAGGCTCGCAGTGAAACTACCTTCATACCCCGACTCTTCTTCTGTATTGGTAAGGGCAATTCCATCCTTTTATTTCTTTTTGCTTAGCCAAGTGCACTTCCATGCATGTGAGCCAAGTTGAGTTTGCGCGAACCCATTGGTTCCGCCCAGTGGCATTGGCACGACGGGTCATAGGATCCCTTGCTTAGTTGTCGGCCTGATATTGGCCTAAAAGGGTTTTTTTAGAAAAATCATAACTAATTGTAGGATTATCTAATGGAGACAAATAATGTATGGTTTTTAATCAGATAATCCATAGAACCCAATAAAAATAAGTTTGAGGCCTAAATCTGCTTGCAATTTGAAAAGTGTATAAATTTGTCATTGTTAAAGGTTTTATTAATGAAAAACCCTATGTTTTGATAATATTTAGATTTAATGATGTTCCTTGGATATTTTGAGTAAATAATAACTTGTTGTTAATAAAAGGAAGATCTAGATCTAAAAGAATGGTCTTTGTATATAATTAGCTTAATTTAGGTTTCCATTTATATGAAAATGCATTAATGGGCCTAGAAACCCTAATTTTGGTAAATATGAATTTTAATGGTTTTAATTATGAAAATCCATTAGTAAGACAGAGATAGGATGTTTTTAATCTTAATTGAGAATAAAGACCCTTAATGTTGAAATTTTGTGTAATTAGGGTTTTTTAAGTAGAAAAGATGTTTTAGGGTTTGTTGACCTAAAAAGGATAAAGATTGACAAATAGATATAAGAAACCCTAATGAATCTTAAGGAGAGTTAGAAACCTTTGAAAGATGTCCCATGTCAATGAGGAGTGGATTGGGATATGATGGTAATAATTAGGTATTATACATGTTTTCAGGATCAATGATTGCTTGATTGGTTGCTTGACTTGATTTCTTGGACATCTTGTTTGGATTGTATATCTTACATCTTTTTGTGACTTCAAATCAGGTATGTGCTTACATTTATGGATAATCGTTTAAGTTTCATGATGTTTCTCAAAGTTTTTTCGATTGCTTGCAATTACATGCTTGGATGTATTTTAATTTCTGCAATCCATAAAGTGAATATGATTATCCTTATTATTAAGTTTATAACTTGCTCAAACCGGCATGACATCTCTAGATTTATGAATAAGATTATGATTGAAGTAATTTTCATGACTTAGAGACGAAGCCTAGGTTGGCAAGGTCATGAGAGGTCAAACCCAGGATGGGCAGATCAATGGCACCTAACTCCAGATTGAGGGGTGACCTGTGAGTTACCTAACTCCATATTCAAAGCTTGCCTAATGTCCACTGTAGGGACAAAAGTCTAAGAGACGGTATACCAGTGGATGGGAAAATGGTTAAGTGGTTATGAAGAAAAACGTAATTCTTGCTTGGCAACAAATAATTGATGTGATTATGTTGTTACAATCTATGTGCAAACTTTTGTTTCCCCCATATACCGGTATAACATGTTATACTAACCGACGTTCTATTTTTCGATGTTTTAGGGTTACTTCTAGATATACGCTTAACAGAAAATGGAAGAATATTTAAAGTGATATTGAAAGAATAAAGTTACATAAAGGTTGGAGGATCATATATAGATAGATTCCTATCTTGGGTGAAGTCCTAAAGTCCCATATTTGAAAGGTATGTGAAAAGAAAAATTTTATCCTGCATTAAGCTAAGTTTGTGTTAGAATTCATTAATTAGTTTTTATTATATTCAAAACCATATGATCCTATTTTGGGATAACATCACTAGCTTCTTGGCCTTCCTTAATTGGGGGTTACCGAGGTGTGGGGTCATTACATTTGGTATCAGAGCCTGGTTTTCCATCTAATTTCTAAAAATTATTCAATTTTATAAATTCTTTAGAACCCAAAGGAGTTATTAGAGGACTTTCCAAAGATGGAGGTGTCTAGAAAAGTATTGTGATCCAAGAGTTGGAAATATTTTCCTCTGCCCCGCTAGTCAGTTTACAAGGCCTTCCAGAATCTGTGACTGCCTGGCCAAAATTTGAGTATTTGACTCGAAATAAGATACCTCTAGATCTTCTCATCTTTCTTTATCCCTTATCTACCCTTCTTCTTTGAGAAACTATAGGTTCTTAGGGTTTTCTCTGTATCTCCACCTCCTCCTATATTTGAGGGTCAAGAGTACTAAGGATTAAGGAATCCTTCACCAAATGATAAAAAGCATGTAAGAAAGATGTCATGGACATAAGTTTAAATGTTGAAACTTAGATCGGGATTAGTTACATGCTTAAGTTGCATATCCATGTATTTGTGCCCTTGGATACCCCTCAGGAGAATGTTGAGGTTAGACCATCTTGTAGGAAAATGAGGATAGGCATAGCCTTGAAGGAAGAAGCCTCCAGGGAGAGGAAGAGACCTGATGCATCCTCTAAGGATGATGCTCAACCCAAAACCTTAGGCAGTGGATAGAGAAAGAGAGGACACTATGAGTTGGATGTCTTAGTTTTCCATGAATGCAAGTATGTGGGTTAGACATGGATGCCTTACATAGAGGTTTTGAGTAAACATGAGAAACATAAACTATGAGTGGTTGCATGACCCCTAGTGACTCTTGGTGACCCAACCTTGGGTGGGTTGTGCCCGACCAGAGAACATATATAATAGAGAGAGAGAACACCCTCATGTGTAAGGTTATGGTGACCTAATAGGAACCCTAATGGGCATATATGAGCAGGAAAGAGGCATGCACCTACATAGAAGTGAGCGACATCAAGGCTGGTAGCAAGTTTTAGTCCTAAGCCAAAAGGGTTATGCCTGTATGTTTCATCCCAGTAAAGATAGATATGTATATTAGGGTCCTTTAGTTTTAGGCCAGTTATAGGGTTATCTCAGGAGAGAATGAATCCAAGATTAAGAAGGTTAGAGACCTAGACTCGAATATATGAGCAACCATGATGAGGTTTGATATGATATGGCCTAGAATAGATGACCCTGAGTAGGTGTATCGAGTTTCTTCATTCGTGACCAATAGAGGCTTCTTGAACTGATGTACAGATGATATGTGAGTCTACCTTTTAGGTGTAGGGATGAGTGTTCCAAAGACCCTGAAGATGTATGGTATGGTAACAAGTCATGAGGCCTCGTACCGAATTGTTGTCCTTGTGTAGGACTCCAAGGGTTGTTCACGTGGAAGAATGTTAGGAAATATATGCCATATCATGTATAGGTTTGGTACAAGTTTGAACAGTTGAGTGTGTGGTTTAGATAACTTATGCATAAGCGGTGAGCCTGGGGTTCCGTGACCCAAAGAGGGGAATTACAGGTACCTAGGTGCACATAATGCTCATGAGGATGAAGTGGGTTCATAGAATTTAAGCATGGCACCACCCCCATGTTTTGGAATGAAAGGAAATCCCACTTGAACTGAGATATATGATTGATGAACCACTCACACAAACTGGTGACATATGTATGTATGATATTGGTCCAACCTTGAGGATTGATGAACATGTACAACATACCAAATGACTTGGAAATGGTTTAATAAGTTGTCTACCTGCTAGCCATGTGCATAGCATGATAGGAGGTATGTATATACATGATGATATAAACCTTGGATGTAAGAACGTTTTGTAACCTTTGTTACTATCAAGTGACAGTTTTCTCCTATCCTGGGAAATGACCCTTCATGTAGGAGTGAGCCCCAACTCTTGTTTAGGTTTGAGGTAACCTTAAAGGTCACTTATAAGAGATTGACTAACTGCAAGAGCACGTAGTTGAGTATGAATCTATAGACATGTGTATGACCATCTCAAAGGGACATAATGATTTGTTACTATGGAGGTAACCAGAAGTATGAGGCCAGACCGAGGTAAGTAGGTCGCCATGTTTTCCATGAAGGGATGTAAGGTTAACCATGAGTTCCCAGAGAGATGTTAGAGTTTTGGATGAGTATTTTAAGGATGAATCAAAGGAACCACCACCTATGATAGAATCCTAAGTCAACACTAAGGTCAAGGAGGGATAAGAGTAATGGAAGTGGGAGTTGATCGTTCCCTGAATACACTAGACCATAGGGTCGGAAGGTAACAACTACTATTGCTTGAGGTCCATGGGTTAGGAGGTTGGCCAACTTCATGTGGTCATGGGGCCTAAGGGGTAAATGTGAGAGGCACTCCCTAGAATCATAAGGGTAAGATCACCTTAAAAGCACTGGCACCCTAGAGACCTTGAGGAAATGACTAAGGACTGTATATATGAGTAATGATAGTACCCAAAAAGTGTTGTGGGATGCACCATCTCTACTCTTAGAACAAGATGAACTCTATATTTGGACTGTAGTCAAATGCTTATTTCATCTTTTTCTAGTTGTGAGAGATAGGAGAAAATGCATACCATACTAAGGATAAAGTGATATGAGAGATAAATACTTGAGTTGAAACCTTTTTATGGTAATGGAGGATCGAAGAAAGTACCACACCCTTTGGAGAATATATTGGATAGATGGTTTGAAAGAACAAAGGTAATATGAGGAAGTACCTATCTAGAGTAGCTTGGATTCTACGAGTTAAAGATTTGGGTTTGGTTACTGAGATGATGGAAGCAATAGCTTGAAGTTTTCCAGACTCAGAAAAACCTAAACCTGATACAAAGATGATGAGTGGAGTATATGAAGGCTTATGTCTTCACCATCACCTAGCATGCAACAAAGATAATGTGGTAATAGAATGTTCTCAGTTGGAAATAGCTCAGGTGTGTAGTTGTCTTGTCTAGCCAGGGGAGAGGGCTGGAAGAGGTTTCTAGGTGGACTCTATAGCCATTGGAAGCCTAGACCTATGTGGCTAACATCCAGATACAACCAAACCAACAGATCAAGTTGATAACTGCCCAGAGCTTGATGACATGAAATGTTTGTTAGAGAAATCTCATATGCACCTCTCAGGGAGAGTAGGTGGTAAAATCAATTACTAGAGTGTTTTAGGGTTTTCGAGGATTTGTCCCGGAAGAATCATGTCATGTAAGAAGCTCATGATTCTAAGTACACCGTACACCCTGGTACTACCAAGATGGTTAAGGTTTGTAGCGATACCTTGAAGGCCTAGAAAGAAGAAGGATATAGAGGTGCATGTATCTAGTGGCCATAAATGTCAGAGGGTGAAGGCTGAACACTAGTGACCTAGTGGATTACTATAGAGGATTGGAAATTCACTAGTAGAATGGAAGAAGATCACAATAGACATTGTGGTAAGTCTCCCCTGGACTGAGAGAGGTCATGATGCAATATGGGTTATCATAGATCTCTTTACCAAGTAGTTGCATGTCCTTACCTTAGAGACCACTACCAATGTGTAAGATCTAATTGAGCTATACATTTGAGAGATAGTTTGACTACATAGTGATCCAAGTTCAAATATTCTTGAGCATGGCCTTTAGTTAACATCCAAGTTGTGGAAGCAAGTGCAAGAAGAACTCGGGACCAGTCTCAAGTTTAGTACAACTTATCACCCCCTGACTGATGGACAGTCAAGAAAGTAAGATCCAGGCTTTAGAAAGTAAGATCCAGGCTTTATAAGGTCTGATGAGAGTATATGTTTTCATTTGGGGAGGATCATAGGAGTAGTACCTACCCCTAGCTGAGTTTATTTGTTATGACAACTACCACGACCAATATCGAGATGTATGATGCTCTTTATGGGAGGATGTATCAGCCACTGATTCACTAGGAGGATGTCGATGAGAGGACCTTGTAGAGGTCAGAGAAACCACAGTTGTATGCTAATAAAGTTGCTTTGATCGAGCAGTGGCTGAGAAATCCCAAGATCGACAGGATTTGTGTGCTTATGCGAAGCGGACTAACTTGTACTTCATTGTGGGTGAACGTGTGTTTTTACAAATCTGATGGCTCCAAGCTATGGATAAGAATAGAGGAAGATTGAGTCCTCGATACATGGGTCTGTTTGAGATTTTGGAAATGGATTGGTGAAGTTGCTTTTTTTTATCCTTACCCACTCAATATAATAATATGATGCATGATGTGTTCCATATGCCCAATGTAGAGAACTATGTGAGGTACTTGAGTCATATGTTAAGCATTGAACCTATTGAACTCCAAGGGAGGTTGACTTACCCTGAGTCACCTATGAAGGTATGAGATACCAAGGTGAGAGATCTTAGGAGTAAAGGATAGAGATGGTAAAGGTTTTTTTGGAAGCATCATGGAGAGGATGAAGCCACATGTGAGCTGAAGATGAACATTGGAAAGTCTTATCACGAATTGTTTGTATGTTTGGTGGAATTTAGAGGGCAAAAGTTCCTATAAAAGGGGAAGGATGTCACAACCCAATTGTCGAGTTTATATTGATTGAAATGCGATTTCTCAAATAAAATGTACATGTATGAATATTATATGATATATGTTCAATGAATGAGTTTCTTTTGCAATACTCCTTTAAATGAGTAATTTCATGGATCCAAATGAGTTAGTGACTCCAATGTGATAAAAAAGGAAGAAAAGACAAAATAAATCCCATAATATTAAAAAGGTAAAAGAAATAAGGATAATGGTGAGAATTATGTGGAATTCTCTAGAAAGTGTTATGGATGACCTTTATTGATTAGGTTTTGAATCCACATGGTTTCTAATGGTAAAAGGAATCCAAATAAAGGAAATAGAAGAGAAAGAGAGAAAATAGGAATAAAATATGCTTTATTAAGTGATAGCTTTCTTATAAAGAAAAGTATCTTTTATTTCCGATTTTTGTTTCAAACTTGGCACATAAGTATTTAAGTCATTATAGAGTTACCCTTAAAATTTGGGGTTATTTGGATAAAGGGTGAAAGAGATATGAATTTATTGACTTTCCCTAAAGTGTGTAGAATAATGGTTTAATGTGTGATTTGTCACATTTAAAATCCAAATCAAGAACTTAGGCCCGCCCATGCATGTGTAAACATAAAACGGCGATTGTTGGATGGTGATCTGACAATCTTGAGATCATATTCTACCCCGAATAGGAAATGGATACAGATAACAGTCACAAGGATTTTCCCGATCAATTTCCTCACTCTCTTAGTGCGTGGGAGAATCTGGAAAGTAGTTTGTTGGACTCGTAAGACCCATGTTAACTTTCCTAACCTCAGTTTTTCCACCTATAGTGGGATATTCCGAGTTTCCCCAAATCTCTAACTCCTCGCCAACAGACCCCATGACCCGGACCTATAAAAGGGGGCCAAAGACCCCTCTGTGAGATCATAAAGTTGTTGGAAAAACTCTACGTGATCTTCAACTCCCTCCTCTGCCTTCAATTTCTCTGCTAACCTTGGTCCTCATAGTTATCCTTAACCTACTTCCTTTTCAGAAAATAGTTTTACCGCCCAGTCAACTCAAATCTCCACTAAAGGATCGAAAGGTGCAATGAGTTTTTCGGAGTAGGGAAAAGGTGAAGGGCATCTTTCTTGCTAAAGGGAAGGACTGGATTGTGAAGTCAACTACTGGGTTGACCCCCTATTCACATGAGAAGGAGCGAGCTGAGGTTGAAGAAGGCTCACGGTGAAACTACCTTCATACCCCAACTCTTCTTCTATACTAGTAAGGGCACTTCTGTCCTTTTCTTTCTTTTTTTCGCTTAGCCAAGTCCTCTTCCACGCGGGAGAGCCAAGATGAGTTGGCATGAACCCATTAGTTTTTCCCAGCAGTGTTGGCCGAGACGGGTCACAGGATCCCTTGCTTAGTTGGCGGCCTGGTATTGGCCTAAAAAGGGTTTATTTAGAAAAATCATAACTAACTGTAGGATTGTCTAATGGAGACAAATAATATATGTTTTTTGATCAAAAAATTCATAAAACCCAATAAAAATAAGTTTGAGTCCTAAATCTACTTGCAATTCAAAAAATTTATAAATTTGTCAACGTTAAAGGTTTTATTAATGAAAACCCCTAAGTTTTGATAATAATTAGATCTAATGATGTTCTCTGGATATTTTGAGTAAATACTAACATGCTGTTAAGAAAAGGAAGATCTAGATCTAAAAGAATGATCTTTGTACATAATTGGCTTAATTTAGGGTTCCATGTATATGAAAATGCATTAATGGGCCTAGAAACCCTAATTTTGGTAAATATGACTTTTAATGGTTTTAATTATGAAAATCCATTAGTAAGATAGAGATATGATGTTTTTAATATTAATTGAGAATAATGACCCTTAATGTGTATAATTTGTGTAATTAGGGTTTTGTAAGTAGAAAAGATGTTTTAGGGTTTGTTGACCTAAAAAGGTTAAAGATTGAGAAATAGATCTAAGAAACCCTAATGAATCCTAAGGATACTTTGAAACATTTAAAAGGTGTCCAAAGTTAATGAGGAGTGGTTTGGGATATGATGGTAACAATTAGATATTATACATGTTTTCAGGATCAAGGATTGCTTGATTGGTTGCTTGACTTGATTGCTTGGATTGGATATCTTACATCTTTTTGTGACTTCAATTCAGGTAAGTGGTTACATTTATGGCTAATAGTTTAAGTTTCATGATGATTCTATAAGTTTTATTGATTGCTTGCAATTACATACTTAGTTGTACTTTAATTCCTAAAATCCATAAAGTGATTGTGATTATCATTATTATTAAATTTATAACTTGTTCAAACCGTCATGACATCTCTGGGATTTAAGAATAAGATTATGAGTGAATTCATGTTGATGACTAAGAGACCAAGCCTAGGTTGGGAAGGTCATGAGAGGTCAAACCTAGGATGGGCAGACCTATGAGACCTAACTTCAGATTGAGAGGGTGACCAATGAGGTACCGAACTCCAAATTGAAAGGTAGCCTAATGTCCACTGTAGGGACAAAACCTAAGAGAGGGTATACCATAGAATGGGCAAAACGGTTGAGAGGTTATGAGGAAAAATGTAGTTCTTGCTTGGTAACAAATAATTGATTTGATTATGTTGTTACAATCTATGTGCAAACTATTGTTACCCCCCACATACCGGTATAACATGTTATATTGACCGACGTTTTGTTTATCGACATTTTAGGATTACTTCTAGATATATGCTTAACGGAGAGTGGATGAATATTTAAAGTGACATTGAAAGAATAAGGTTACATTAACATTGGAGGATCTGAGACAGATAGATTCCTATCTTGGGTAAAGTTCCAAAGTCCCATATTTGACAGGTATGTGAAAAGAAAAAAATTATCCTGCATTAAGCTTAGTTTGTGGTAGAATCTATTAATTTTTTTTATTTGCAAAACCATATGATCATGTTTTGGGATAATGACACTAGCTTCTTTGTCTTCCTTAATTGGGGGTTCCCGAGGGGTGGGATCATTATAAGTATGCTCAAGATCAATTTTATGGTTAAATAGAAATCAAAAATACTAATCTAAATCAAACACTGAGATTTGGGGCACACTTAATCAAGTTTGAGAATACATCTAATGGTCATAGAATTAAAGTTCATATAATACACATTTAGTGTGATATGATCGCATTTTTTCACAATATAGTGATCAAGTTTGAATTTGAGTCCATCATACATTAAAATGCAAAAACGTAGTTGAGGTTGAGGTACAACACCAAGTTGAGTCATTATTGATAATGATTTGACATAATGTAGCATTATCCATATAAAAGAGATAAAAATGGGAATATTTAGTAAAATAGAAGAACTATGAGTAGAATTAGGATATTAAACTAATTGTATAGTATATACTCATTTTACTAACTAAGTTTTAATATATATATATCCTTGAAATGGAGAGAGAAGGTATATTTACCAATTAATACATCATCATGGGTCGAGAAAGTCAGGCGGCCCACCAGCAAAAGAGAGTGAGAGAAAAGTGAGGTCCATGTGCTACTAGCCCTTGTATGCAAATCCAAGGGCCCAACCTTCATCATTCTTTTGGGACTCCTTCTAGCTACATGTTGTCACTGCATGAGCAAGCTCACCGGAGTTACAGGTACATGGGGTGGAAGTCCATGGTAGGAACCATGATGGTGTCGTATAGGCATGGTTTACCTATGTTAACCTACAACTAGCCTTATTTCGTGCCTAGGCCATGGTGGGTGAGAGGGTCTAAAATGAAATCCATGGTGGCAACACGAGCTGTAAAGAATACAAGGAAGAGAGGGAGGAGAAAAATTAGGACGTTGAAGGTGTGGAATGAAGTGGAAAAGAGAGGGGAAATGATGAGTGATGCGAGGATTTTGAGTCGCATTTATAGACCTGTTTTACATTTGTTTTATGTGTTTATTAGTCACCTTTGTGGTTAGTATCACATAATTCACTTACTTCAGTCTATAATCTCATTCTGTATCAAATCTCTCATATTTTATCTTTGTGAGTATAAACAATTATAATAATGGATTTTAGATTAGCTGATTTGGTTTTGTCTTGCAATTTCAGGAAAAACGAGTATACACAGTTGTCGATACCATCGACCTGTGTCGATCGTATCGACACTATCACAGTGAGATAGCCGCAAGGAGCCAAGATGAGTCGATACTATCGACATTGAAATGGATGGTATTGAGATACCTTCAGCGAGCCAGCAATCAACCTATCGATACTATCGACACAAAAGTCGATACTATTGACATTCTATAGCTTCAGTGTCAGAAAGGTGACAAAATCGACGCCTAAAGGTGTCGATACCATCGACCCGCGTCGATGGCATCGAGTCTACATCAGGCGGAGCATCAAAGAAGAAGGAAAGCTTGCCGATATCATGAGGGGTTGATACCATCGACCCGCGTCGATGGTATCGACGCCGTCAGATTAGTTTTTGTTCCAGATCGGCCTCAATCCAACGGTGGGGATATTTCAAAGATCTAATGTGGTGTTTATATCTAATGATGGTGGCCAGGAGCTATCTATCACATCATTAGCTACTGCACAAGTCCTGAGGAGGTGTGGAGAAGAGAACGGAGCCTAGAAGCACACCTTGATCGTTTCGAGAGCCGAAGAAGACATTTTGCACCGCCGGAAGGCTGTAGATTGCACACTCTACGTCAAGGAACTCTTGGATATTCTCCGTTCAGGGGTTTACATCACTTCATCCACGTTTT
Organism: Alisma plantago-aquatica; assembly: GCA_963693085.1. NCBI lineage: Eukaryota > Viridiplantae > Streptophyta > Magnoliopsida > Alismatales > Alismataceae > Alisma > Alisma plantago-aquatica. Next base: position 578,007,608 of record OY856413.1, read on the forward strand.
ATCCATGTTTTCCCTTTCTTCCATCATGTCTTGCTTTGAGATGAACATGCGGGGCTAATCCCCTTCGTCTTTAGGACCGGGAGTAGTCCGGGTAATCGTTGTATGATGTTTTTATCATAGTAATTCATATTTCATCTCTTAAATCCGTGGTATGATTTCATTTTCTCCATAATATCATTATGATTGATCACCCTAATGATAATATAATGCCTTTAACTGCTTTAAAAGAAGAATTTAATGGTTGAAAAGAGACTAAATTCACATTAATTAAAAAATCCCTTGAATAAGGTGATGTACGGTTAATGGTGGAAACCCAGAGTATGGTCTTCATGCACCTAGTTTAGGGTATAGGTTACTATGACCTTGGAACCGACCTAGATTTAGGTAGTAAATTGTATCACTATAGTGAACAATTATGACTACAGGCCACTACCCCGAATGAGAGACGAGTGTGATTAACTATATAGAAATAAATACAACAAGAACCCACGGTGAAACCGTAATCCTAAAGATTCCCATCTAATTTGATTAAACTAAACATTTAATCAATTGCTTTGTTTTCTTTTATTTTTCAATCAACTCTCAAAACTTTTTAATTGGTCTAGCTGATTGCGAGTAGTTAGTAAGTAGTCTATCGATAGTTCAGTGTCTCTGTGTTCGACTCGGGCCTCACAAAGGCCTATATTACTCTGACGTGTACACTTGTATTATACACACGGTAAAATCGTGTCAAGTTTTTGACACCGTTGTCGGGGACACGGCAACTATCGACACTACGAGTGCTGCAAGCGGCCACTCTAGGCCACATTTTATTTTTATTTTTATTTTTGAAATTCATCGTTCATCCTTCATATTTGGTAATCATCTAGCACTGTACTGAATCAAATTTATTACCTTGCAGGTACCAGTGCATGGTGAAGAAGCGTAGTACAGACTACACACAGCCATCACCAGAGGTCCCATTCTGGGGATCATACGATGAGGAGAACAACATTCAAGATCAACCTGAGGATATAGATTCAGACTCTGAACCAAAAGCTATGGCTGAGGAATAGAAAATCTGGGAGAAGATCAAGACGTCTTCTGCATCTGCATCGAAAGGGTCGATCAAGAGGTAGGCTATCAACATTCCAAATTATAAGATAGATCCATGCCTAATAAATTTGTTCAAATCAAATGCATTTCATGGGCTTAAAAATGAAGATCCGGTGACTCACATTAGCCACTTTGTGGAGAACTGTGATATGATCAAAATCGACAGGTTCCCGCAAGAGACACTCTGTTTGAAATTATTTCCTAGCTCACTAGCGGGAAATGCCCGAGAATGGCTGCATAACTTGGACGACGAGTACGTGGAGTCGTGGGATCATATGGTCGAGGTGTTCTTCGAGAGATTCTTTCCACCCAAGAAGACTAATGATCTTGTAATAAAGATCCACAACTTCATCCAGAAAGTCGGGGAGACATATTCTGAGACTTGGGAACATTTTCAGATAATGATGAGGAGGTGCCCACACCATGGGTTGGATAAGGATAAATAGGTTAAGATTTTCTATTTTTCCCTTTCTGAGCATGATAGAAGCAACCTAGATTCAGCATGTTTGGGGTTCTTCTTGAATAACACTGGCACTAGGTGTTGGGAGATTTTGAAGAATATGGCCAAAAAGCAGTCTTGGGGTGATAGAGATGCACCCGAACAGGTTCGAGTGGCAGGTGAGTCAAAGGCAATCAAGGAGCTGAATGAGAAGATGGACCTTTTAGCCAAGAAATTGCTAGCAAAGGAAGACCCTGAATCTGATGATGAAGCACAGGTGAAATGTATGCGCCAGCAACAGGGGTACAGAAACAATGATTATTCTTAGAGGAAAGATAAGAAATTGTCATGAAAGGACCAAACAATTTCCTATAGGACCCCGATGCAAAACCACAACCGCCGGTAGAGGACAAGAGCAATGAGTTTCTCAATCAAGTAATCAAGCAGAATCAAGAACTCATGAGCTCATTTGGTCAGTAGATTAAGCAACAAGGAGAATTTATGAATCAATTTGGGCAGACCTTACAAAGTCATGGGGCTCATATGAGAACTATGGAGACAACGTTAGCACAGTTAGCAGCTGAGATAGCAAATATGAAAAAGCCAACACAACAAGGTTTTCCCGAAAATACAAATGTTCCAGGAGGAAATCAGCAAGCCAAGGCAATTCTGTTATGGAGTGGAAAGAAGATTTTAAACCGTAGGGTCGATGAACCAAGCACACCCCAGCCAGAAACCACAGGTGAGGCCATAGAGGAGGTCACAATCACAGAGCCAATAGAGGATGTGGTAGACGATACCACACCAGAACCATTGCTGAGGGAGAGACGCAGAAGAGGACACCATATGTGCCGCCACATCTGCGGGCAAAGACTATCCCAGTCCCATATCCAAATAGTTTGAAGGCCAAGAAAGTGGACGCTCAGTTCAAGAAGTTCCTAGATAGATTTAGGAAACTCTCTGTCAACATTCTGTTGTTAGAAGCAATAGAGCAGATACCCTCTTATGGCAAGTTTCTAAAAGTTATAATCACAAAGAAGAGGAAGATTCCTGATACCGAGGTCATGGTTCTTAAAGAGCAAGTGAGCGCCTTCGTTATGGGCACATTGCCACCAGAAAGACAAGATCCAGGCTTCTTCAATATTTCATGTTACATCGGTAAGGTGAAGTTCAGCGAAGCATTGTGTGACTCCGGGGCAAGTATCAATTTGATGCCTCTTTCTACTTTCAAGAAGTTGGGATTTAAAGAATCGAGACATAGTAACATGATGATTCAGTTAGTGGACAATTCTGTGGTTAAGTTGTATGGTATTTGCGAGGATGTTCTAGTTAAAGTTGACATGTTTGTATATCCAGTAGATTTTGTGGTAATGGAAATGCAAGATGAATAAGGAAATGAGCTACTCCTTGGAAGACCCTTCCAAGCTACGGCAAATATGATACTCGAGATGGGAAGAGGCTGTATGACATTGGGAATCGCAGATGACCGATTTGAAATGGTTATGCCCCCAAGTACAACACAATCAAAGGCAAAAGAGCAGTGTCGCATGGTGAAACATTTTGATCAGAAAATTTCTCTTTGTCTAGGGAAGCCATTTTAAGATATGGCTCATGTAATGACCAAGGTAGATAAGGGGACACTAGCTGTAGATATTATGGAACAAACCAAGGTTGTTTCTCTTTGTAGAGCTGTGGAGTACCCAAATGATGAAGAGGAGGAAATTCCACTTCCTACTGAAGATGATGCAATAGCAAGTTCGGTCCTCGACGCCTATCCAGAATTGCCCCTTGCAGCTTGCCTTGCCAACATAATGCATGACTGGATGAGAAGCAAGTCATTACAAGAATGCATCAAGATGCTTAAAGTGCTTTCGTGCTAGTATGCCAAGTATTATGAAGATCTTGGGCCCCTCCCACCACCGCTTCAATCATCATTGATCAGTCCACCAGAGTTAGAACTAAAGCCACTGCCTCCCCATTTGAAGTATACAATCTTAGCAGATGGTGAAAGACTACTGGTGATTATTTCGGCATATCTGAGTGTCGAGGAAGAGGAGCAATTGTTGATCGTGCTGAAGAACCACCGTGGCACATTCAGATGATCAGTTGCAGATATTAAGGGGATCTCCCCTACACTTTGCCAGCACAAGATCGGGCTCGAGGAAGGAGCCAAACCTATAATTCAGCCACAGTGTAGACTCAATCCAAGCATGATGGAGGTAGTCAAGAAGGAGGTGATCAAGATCCTTTCTGTAGGCATCATTTACGCTATCTCTGATTCGATGTGGGTGAGCCCCACACAGGTAGTCCCTAAAAAGGGGGGAATCACTGTCACTCACAACTTGTTAAATGAGCCGGTCATGACCTGACTGGTAACTGAGTGGCGTGTGTGCATTGACTACCATCGATTGAACTCCGCTACGTTAAAGGATCATTTTCCTCTTCCGTTCATCGATCAAATCTTAGAGCGACTGGATGGTCGATCTCATTTTTGTTCTCTAGATGGCTACTCTGGCTACAATCAGATCTCCATTGATCCTAAGGACCAAGAGAAGTCTACCTTCACTTTTTGCTACGAAACATTTGCATACCTCCGTATACCTTTTGGCTTGTGTAACACACCATCAACCTTTCAGCGCTGCATGCTTGCCATTTTCTCTTATATGGTTGAGTGTTGTTTATAGGTCTTCATGGACAATTTTTCCATCTATGGTGTGTCATTTGATGAGTGCTTGTATAATTTGGATAAAGTTTTACAACGATGTGAGGACACGCATTTAGTTCTCAACTGGGAAAAAGGCAATATGATGGTTAGTGAAGGGATTGTGCTTGGACATAAAGTGTCAAAAAAGGGGCTGGAGGTGGATCCAATTAAGATTGAGGTTATTTCAAAATTACCCCAACCTAATTCGGTTAAAGGGGTAAGGAGTTTTCTAGGTCACGTAGGATTTTATCACCACTTTATCAAAGATTTCTCGAAAATTGCTAAACCATTGTCTGAACTGCTTGAGAAAGATGCGATGTTTGACTTTAATGAAAAGTGTTTGCATGCTTTAAAAGTACTCAAGGAGAAATTAATTTCTGCACCGGTTGTTCAAACGCCGGATTGGATAAAGCCTTTTGAGCTAATGTGTGATGCTTCAGATTTTGTGGTAGGGTATGTTCTCGGGCAACATTTTGAAAACAAACCCGTTGTGATTTTCTATGCATCCAAGACTTTAAACGAAGCACAACTTAACTACACCACAACTGAAAAGGAACTTCTCGCCATCATTTTTGCATTCAAAAAATTTTGGCAATGCCTAGTAGGGTCAAAAGATGTGGTATGGATGGACCACGCCGCCATAAAATATTTGATGGAAAAGAAATATGCTAAACATAGATTGATTAGGTGGATCTTACTGTTACAATAATTTGACATTGAAATTAAAGATAAGGTGAGTATTGAGAATGTGGTTGCGGACCACTGGTCTAGGTTAGAACGGGTAGATGAGAAGGACATTAATATACCCATCACCGAGACATTCTCTGATGAGAAAATCCTTTCTGTAAAATCCAAGGATCCATGGTTTTCATATATTGTTAATTATCTTGCCTGTAAAATAATCCCAGATGATTGGACTTATCAAGAGAAAAAAAAAATTCCATTCTTTGAGATATTATTTCTGGGATGATCCCATTTTGTTGAAGCAATGCAGGGACGGCGTTTTGCATAGGTGTGTATCGGAGATAGAATATGACAGTGTACTTAGTCATTGTCACACACTACCAATCGGTGGTCATCATGCGAGTTCAAGAACGGAGGCCAAGGTGCTAGAGAGTGGTCTTTATTAGCCTACACTCTTCCGGGATGCTTACGAGTACGTGCGAAGATGTGACTCCTATCAAAGGGCAGGTAATATTTCCAAGTGGCAAGAGATGCCCCTCAACATGTTTCAAGAAATTGAGGTATTTGATTTGTGGGGCATCGATTTTATGGGACCCATTGTGTCCTCGAACTCTAATTTGTATATTTTACTTGCTGTTGATTATGTATCTAAGTGGTTAGAGGCAATACCCACAAGGACTAACGACGCTGTTGTAGTGTGCATGTTTGTAAAGGATCACATTTTCTGCAGATTTGGTGTGCCAAGGATGATTATTAGCGATGGAGGCACCCATTTCAAGAATCAAAAGTTTGTTGCATTATTTAGAAAATATGGGGTGAAGCATAATGTTGGTACCCCATACCACCCGTAGATACAAGGGTAGGTTGAGGTGTCAAACAGAGAAATCAAGAAAATTTTGGAGCGCACAGTGGCTTCGACAAGAAAGAATTGGAGTACTTTACTACCGGATGCATTATGGGCGTATAGGACCACATTTAAAAACCTATACGCACTACACCCTTTAGGTTGGCTTATGGGTGGGCCTGCCATTTACCGGTAGAACTGGAACACAAGGCGCACTGGGTGCTAAGGAAGCTTAATTTGACTTATGATGAGGTAGGGAAGAAGCGAATGCTAGAGCTGAATGAGTTGGATGAGCTGCGGATGAACGCCTATGAAAACTCACAGATTTACAAGGAGAGAACAAAACTAATTCACAATTGACACATTCAACTGTGTGTCTTCAAAAAGGGAGATCGTGTGTTATTCTTCAACTCGAGGTTGAAGCTGCATCCTAGGAAATTGAAATCTCAGTGGAGTGGACCTTTTATTGTGGAGGAGGTACGGTCACATGGTGCCATCTTGGTGCGTGATGGAGAGATGACATTTCCAGTTAATGGACAAAGGTTGAAGCTTTACTTTGGTGGGGACTACATGAGGAAAGTGCATGACGTCAAACTCATAGCACTTAAGGATGCAAGATGAGCTTGAGTTTGTCTAGCCTAAGACGTTAAAGAAGGGCGCTTGTTGGGAGGCAACCCAACCATTGGTAGTTTCTTCATTTTCCTTCACATTTACAAGTTAGTTTGGTTTAATTTTGTTTTTAGTGTAAAAATGATACCTTGATCGTTTGTTCAGTGTGCAGAACTGAGGCAGAGTCGATACTATCGACCATTGTGTCGATGGTAGCGACATGGGTACAGGGAAGCGGTTGCAAAAAAATTTATGAGTCGATACCATCGATGGCTACGTCGATGGTATCGACCTACCATCAATGACGCCAAAGAAAAAGATGCCACGGGGTCGATAGTATCGACTAAGATGTCGATACTCGTGAGATCCCTAAAGATTTATAGAAGATTTTGTCTCAGTGAAGTCGATACCATCTACGGCCATGTCGATGGTATCGACACAGCAACAGCAAGGAAGCGGCGCCCGGACCTCGTGAGGGTAATTGATCCATGCAGAGTCGATACCATCGACTCCCATCGATCCCGTCGATGGTATCGACGCGACACGTCACCGATCCGTGAGAAGTAATCAACAGTGATTGCTAAATCAAGGAATTTGATCCATGGGATGGGTCGATACCATTGACCTGTGACGATAGTATCGAGCGTCATCGATCAGGGCCCCCACATCAAGCAATTGACAACCGTCGATACCAGCGAAGACACAGATTGTGCTACAGGTGTCGATGCCATCGACACTCCCGTCGATAGTATCGACGGAGTGGCAGCAGCGACGGACTATGTTATAAAATGAAAGGTTGATTGTCAATTATCTACACACCTTCAGAGCTTCTTCCTTCCACTTGTTCTTGGAGCATTATTGAGCGACCAAAGGCCTTCATCGAGCATCCAAGGATTGGAATATCTTCACCAAACTCTGCATCGAGCGGAGATCGTCTTCTCCAACCTTCACCGAGCTCTCTCTCTTATTCCCTTTCTCTCTGAGATGATGGTGCAGATGGAAGGAGCGTTTTCTTCAAGGGCGGCCCCGATGGAGATCCCGACTTTTGTTCCTCTGCCACCCAGATCCATTCCTCGTTCGAGGATTGTTCATCCTTTGGCAGAAGTACGGAAGATATACGAGGAGTTGCTCAAGCAGAAGATCGAGCCAACCCGGTATGTCGATCGTACCATGATCAACGACCTTGGGTTCGAGGCCAATCTCACTTATATCCTTTAAGGGAAAGCACATCATATGACAAGGAGGTCTGATGAGGTCCAATTTCACGTTGAGGGCCACCCCTTCTTCGGCGAGTGGCCAACCTACAAGGAGTTAGTGGAGGAGTTTATGGCATCGTTGGATATATGCATCCTACCTAACAACCTCATTGCCACTGATCGGGAATGGATCAAGGGCCGCATTTCTTTCCGGCTCTACAACAACAATTACAATCTCACCCTCCAGCAGTTCAATTCAATTTACAACTGGTACCATTCTCTGAATCAGCACAGGAGGCCGGACAACCAGATGGATTATGATGAGATCTTCGCCCAGCTGGTGACCACACCTCCAGGGAAGTCCGTCAGCTATCATAATGCAGCTGTCGCTGATTTCGAGCATCCCTTTATGCGGATTCTACATCGCATGCTCTGCACTACACTCTTTGCTCGAGGCAACCTTTCTCTCAGTAAATTTCAAGAGACAGACTTGTTCTTTTTGTATAAGCTATTGTAGCGAGAAGAATGCAACTGGGGTGCGTTTTTCTTGACGTGTGTGTTGGCTGTGCGGAGGAGTACATGAAAAGCTCCTATACACTTTGGGGGGCTTATAACATCGTTGGCTCTCTACCTTGGGTTGGATTTTTCCCAACTCACTCTGCTGTCCAATAGGAATAAAATCAACCTCCATCATCTACACCGATCCAACCTTCTTACGCTCAGTGATGGCATGGCTTATGCACAATGCCATGTCAACCAGGAGTACCAGGAGTGTGCGCTTCCCGATCCTATCTTCAACATCTAGGAAGCTCAACACTTTTGGTGGCCCATCATCGCCATCGACGACTTTGATGAAGAAGATGACGGTAATGATAATGACAATGACGACGGCGACGAGCAAGAAGAGGTAGAGGAGGCCTTCACTCCTCTTCGTTCACGAGTGGCACCGCGGAAGCATCCAGGCTTCCACCCGGGTGCATCATCATCTTCGCAGCCTCCGCCACCTCAGCCCTCTCAACAAGGAGAGGATGCCTATTCTATGCAGGGAATGTATTCTATGCTATAGGAGATCCAGCAGACACAACAGCGGCACACTGTGTCATCTGCTGATATTCAGGAGACTACAAATCGACTCTATGTTAATCAGCAAGCTATCTTTGAGAACGAGCGTCAGTTGTTCGCCAATCAACAACAGGTCTATGATTGGTTGGGAAGGATCGAGCAGCAGCAGCAGCCGTTCTACGATAATTATTGAAGCCAAAACTACTTCGGGGGATACCCTCAACCTTCACCCATGCCCCTGTATGATCCAAATTTCCAGGGGAAGTATCCATCATGGGATCCCACTGCCCCGCACTACCCGCCGCCACCTTAACAATGATTGGTATCACTATTCCACCATCATGTCATCTCTTTGTTTGTCACATGGGAGTCAGGGGTCAATTTGAAATTTTTTAATGAAGTTGTGAGCTTGCTTTGTTTGAATTTGAGCATATGACTTATGAAAATATTTGGGTTTGTCAACTTTAAAACATAAAACCACAACTGTACATACCTATGATTCACGAAAAGTGGACGGAAATGGATGTTGAGCCTAAACTAATCAAATGGTAATGAGACTTTAATCTGAAATAAAAGATAGAAACCTCTTGAATGTACGCATGTCAGTAAGGAGAGACATATAATATCTTCCAATTGTTCTGTCAATTAATCTTGGGATCTATCCACTTCATATCATCTACACTCCACCATAAGAATTCGGAGCACTATACAGTTTGTCATCTTTTGGTTGCATGACATGTAGTTAAGATTTCATTGTAGTTAGAGTTTACTTTGGGTGCATTGAAAAAAAAGGTTGCATTATAATCCTGCATTGACAAATTGTAGAGTGCATGTCAATGTTATTTTAGTTGCATTTTGCATAACTTGAATCATCTTGTATATGATGTGCCTGGCTTCTTCTGAAAATAAAAGACTTGTTCCAAACTCTTTGAAAAAAATGGCAGTTATGAAAATAAGCCCAAGACAAAGATGTGTGAATGTCAGCTTAGTTCATGAAGCGAAGGGAGGGCTTATATATATATATATATATATATATATAATAAGTAAGTGAAAAATTAGAGAGAGAAAGGAACTTTCTCACTTGCATAATAAGAAGAACAAGTACATGTGTAGGTTTGTAGATATTCTGTCTCTCATTGGGATAGAATGATAGTGCATGCATCATTCCACCTAAAATATAGCATTAGGACATTTTCACGTGCATTTTGCATCATGATAGGTCAATAATTTTTGTATTGCATGATTGAATGTTATGTGTTTCCATTTCTTCCACAGCCACCTATTCCATCCACCTGTTGCTCAAATTAGTAGGCCATTGTGATTATCTCCTCACTCATTAATATCAGGAGAGCTGCTTCCATTTAGTTGGTAGTTGGGAAACGAGTAACGTAGATAGAAGATCACAAAGATGCACCAAGCCTGAACTGGAGGATTTTATTATGTTAACTGCCTTATGTGATAGTGTTCATCAATCTTGGGGTAGACATCTCTTATGGATGATCATTGTCTCCTTGAGGGTAATTATCACTCTGTGGATAGTGAGGGTCGGAATGTGATTGTCTGGCGGGGATCATATGGCAATGTCTGTTGTGATAATATGTTCTTTAGTTGACCCTCACAATTTTATTCTATAGTTTTATTGCTCTAGAACGAGCAATGTTTAAGCTTAGGGGAGTTTGATGCGAGGATTTTGAGTCGCATTTATAGACATGTTTTACATGTGTTTTATGTGTTTATTAGTCACTTTTGTGGTTAGTATCACATAATTCACTTACTTTAGTCTATAATCTCATTCTGCATCAAATCTCTCATATTTTATCTGTGTGAGTATAAATGATTATAATAATGGGTTTTAGGTTAGCTGATTTGGTTTTGTCTTGCAATTTTAGGAAAAATGAGTATACACAGCTGTCGATACCATCGACCTGTGTCGATGGTATCGACACAATCACAATGAGACAGCCACAAGGAGCCAAGACGAGTCGATACTATCGACATTGAAGTCGATGGTATCGAGATACCTTCAGTGAGCCAACAATCAACCTGTCGATACTATCGATACAAAAGTCGATACTATCGATACAAAAGTCGATACTATCGACGTTCTACAGCTTCAGTGTCAGAAAGGTGACAAAACTGACGCCTAAAGGTGTCGATACCATCGACCCACGTCGATGATATTGAGTCTGCATCAGGCGGAGTGTCAGATAAGAAGGAAAGCTTGTTGATATCATGAGGTTTCGATACCATCGACCCACGTCGATGGTATCGACACCGTCAGATTAGTTTTTGTTCCAGATCGGCCCGAATCCAACGGTGGGGATATTTCGACGATCTAATGTGGTGTTTATACCTAATGATGGTGTCCAGGAGCTATCTATCACGTCATTAGCCACTGCACAAGTCCCGAGGAGGTGTGGAGAAGAGAACTGAGCCCAGAAGCACACTCTGATCATTCCGAGAGTCGAAGAAGACGTTTTCCACCTCCGGAAGGCTGTAGATTGCGCACTTCATCCACATTTTCTCCATGTTTTCCCTTTCTTCCATCATGTCTTGCTTTCAGATGAACATACGGGGTTAATCCCCTTCGTCTTTAGGACCGGGAGTAGCCCGGGTAATCGTTGTATGACATTTTTATCATAGTAATTCATATTTCATCTCTTAAATATATGGTATGATTTCGTTTTCTCCATAATATCATTATGATTGATCACCCTGATGATAATCTAATGCCTTTAATTGCTTTGAAAGAAGAATTTAACAATTGAAAAGAGACGAAATTCACATTAATTAATAAATCCCTTGAACAAGGTGATGTACGGTTAATGGTGGAAACCCAGAGTATGCTCTTCATGCACCTAGTTTAGGGTATAGGTTACTATGACCGTGGAACCGACCCAGATTTAGGTAGTGAATTGTATCACGACAGTGAACAATTCTGACTACAGGCCACTACCCGGAATGAGAGATGAGTGTGATTAACTATATAGAAATAAATACAACAAGAACCCGCAGTGAAACCGCAATCCTAAAGATTCCCATCTAATTTGATTAAACTAAACATTTAATCGATTACTTTGTTTTCTTTTATTTTTATTTTATTTTTCAATAAACTCTCAAAACCTTTTAATTGGTCTAGCTGATTGTGAGTAGTTAGTAAGTAGTCTACTGATAGTTTAGTGTCCCTGTGTTTGACTCTGGCCTCACGAAGGCCTATATTACTCTGACGCATACACTTGCATTATACGCACGGTAAAATCGTGTCAATGAGGGAGTCAAAGAAAAGATAATGACATCATCAACATTGCATCAAGGATGGTGCACATGGAATTTGGATTGGTCTCCAAACATGTGGCATGGTGATACAATATGCGACATGGAGCGAAGAGGAGGACATTACAAGGACCGTTGGATCAATCTCACCCAAAAGAGTGACTAGATCAGGTGGCTATATGGCTTGGATCCACTCATGGAGATTGAGTGGGAGAGGGATCCATGTCTTCCTGCCTTATGGCTTCTCATTGGCCAAGAGAAGGGGCCACATATTGCCGACCTGACAAAGGATATAGTGAAGTGGTTTCCAATTTGTGATTCTCAAATAATCTTCTAAAATATGACTTTCAAACCATATCTCTAAATGAGGTGAATTTTTTATATATGATTAAAAAATTTCTTCTATTTATTATATAATAAGTTTATATCTAAAATAATAGTTTCTAAGGGACTTGGTAATTGATTTGAATATTCAAAAGTTAAAATATACACTCAACTTTTATCAATTAAGCTCAATGTGAAATTTAATCAAATGCAGTTCATCAATTGAGCACAATGTGACTCAAAGTCATCCAATTGATGGTAAGGGAGGTTACTAAATGTAATTGAGCATATTATGAGCATGGAAGTACATTGAATATTTTAATATGAAATTCTACTTTGTCATAACATATATGGTCTTGATCATTGATTGAATGACAAAAAATGAGGTGTCAACAATTTGTTCCAGTTAATATTGTTTATGGTGACTAAGAGAACCCACCTAGGGCAAGCCAGACATTGTAAACTCTTGAGGCATGAGAGGGTGTGGTTCGGTCACTGACCCCCCCTCGCGCGTGCCAAATCAACATGGATTGTTGTTCACAAAATGTCTTCGGTGAGGTTCGAACTCATGTCCTTCATTGGGACTTACCGAGCTCTTACCATCAGGGCTACTATGGTTAGACAACTCATTCGGTCCTCTAAATATTTGGTTCATGTAAGAGTGAGAACTGCAGTACTGGGCCAACATGACCCCATTTTTTAAGACGGACCAAAAAGGTGAGACTCCTTAGGGAATGTTCTTTTGAATCATGAGTTTGTATCATGGCAAACTCATTTATGGGGATAAAGGGAGAAAGGGGTCTTAACAAACTTTCTCTTGTTGTTCATCTATATACTATATCTAAATCAATAACATACATGCTTTTACTAAGTTACCAGATTATATACTTTTCATGATCTAACTAATTATATACTCATACATGATATAACTGTAACATCCCTGACCTGGGTTATACTCTAACCCTATGTGTTTTGATTAATAAAGATGATTATATGCTTAATAATATCGTGTGAAAAGTAATTAGGGCTCATGAGGAGCTTATGTTTCAATTTTGGTCCTGTTTGGACAATGTTGAAGCAATGTTTGCTTATTTTGGACTAATGTGCAAATTACCCAAGTTGAGCGGTTTAAGTGCAAATTGTGCATGATAATATGTTCCTCATATTTTGAATCATCATGAGAGTGAAAATTATGCTGAGGTATGGCTTATGGAAGCCTGAATACCAAGAAAGAGCTGGTAAAGCAATATACGTGCATGAAAACCTAGTTTTGGTGTAATATGCAATTTACCCAAAACCTAGGGTGCAATATGTAATTTATCACTACAATAAGGTCCCTAATGTTTCTTGGCATCATGTAGAGCAAATAAAATGAGAGGGGCACCTCTTTTGGATTATGTTGGAGGAGAGCGAATCTTGATATTAAAATAATCAAGATTTAATCCTAATTGAAACCCTAATTCAATTTAGGGCAAAAATGAATATATTAATTAAAGGGCCTTCAACCAAAATGTTATTGGTTGAGTTTGAATAAGGATAGACGTCCTTTTACATAGATAAGGCACGAAAATATCTAAAGGAGGTGAAACTCCACTCACCTTATTATAAAGGAAAGTAATATCCACTCACATTATGGATATTACTATTATATGATTAAGGTGCTTAATTTGCTTTTCTTTTAATTTGAGGATAATGAAGGAGAATTAAAGGCAAAGGAAGGTGACTTCGTACACAAGGGAGTGAGGGGGTTTATGTGGTACCAATTTGAGAGTTGAGGGAAATTAAAAATGCTTTCTCTCTCCTCAATTTCCTTTATAAAAACTTCATTTCCAAATCAATTGAAAGGATTTTTTCGGCCCTCTCTTCTTCCCTTGCTTTGGATGAGCTCAAGGGGACTTAGGATCAACGGGAGGACGAGCCCCAACCTGTTGGTAAGCTTATTAACCCTCATTCATCTTGATTCCATGGTGGAAATCAAAAATAAATTATGGATTCCTTCTTATTTCGATCTCCTCTTCAACCCTAGCCAACTTTTACAACCAAAATCTTTAGGACGAGCCTAAGGGGGAGTTGCAAAAACTTCATCCACCATTGATGTCGTGAGCTTGGAGATTTGGAGCTCATTTGGAGGTGGGTTTTATAACTTAAACCCATAATCATTGCTATTGCATCAATTCTCTATGCTTTGTTGATTGTTTTCTTCAATTTGATACACTTTTGTTTCTTTGCTGCAATTTCCATCAAGAACGGTTGTTGTTCTTGGTTGTTCGAAGGAATGGGATGATGACATCATCCTAGATTCTTATCCAAAGAAAAGTATCAAGCCAAATGGTTTTGATAGCTATTCCAAATCATTTTAATTTGATTGGCTATGCGGTTTCAGCAAACCGTTTAAAGGCAAACGGTTTGAAACCGTTTGGAAGAAAACGGTTTCAAGACCGTTTGAGATGGTTGACCAAGCATTGAACGTTTGGGAATTTTGTTCCAAATTATGTAGGATAATGACCCACCAAATTTGAGGGGTTAACTCCAAAGGAATCGTAGGTTGAAGTCCAATCACTTAGGCAAATAGAATTGAATTAAATGCTGATTTTCAACCTGATGAACTTGACCTGTTTGGGAAAACGGCTTCAAGACCATTCGAGATGGTTGACCAAGCGTTGACCGTTTGGGAATTTTGTCCCTAATTATGTATTATAATGACCCAACAAATTTTAGGGGTTAACTCCAAAGGAATCATAGGTTTAAGGCCAATCAATTAGGCAAATCGAATTGAATTAAATGCTGATTTTCAACCTGATTAACTTGACCTGTTTGGGAAAACGGTTTCAAGACCGTTTGACTGAGTTGACAAAGCGTTGACCGTTTGGGATTCCTATTCATAATTATGTTGGTTGATGACACTTCAAATTTGAGGGATTAACTCCCAAGGAATCGTGAGTTGAAGTCTAATCAATTAGGGAAATCTAATTGGATTAAGTGCTGATTATCAATCTGATTTAATTGAACTTTTTGGGAAAACGGTCTCAAGACCGTTTGGGTGCGTTGACCAAGGGTTTACCGTTTGGTATTACTGTTCCTAATTATGTGGTCTAATGACTCACCAAATTTTAGGGATTAACTCCCAAGGAATCGTGAGTTGAAGGCTATTCAATTGGGAAAACCCTAATTGAAAACAGTGCTGAAATTCTAATGAGTTAATTGGAGATTTTGGGTTGATTAGCCCAAACGGTTTCAAGACCGTTTGGGAATCACCCAAACGGTCTCAAGACCGTTTGGGGGTCACCCCAAGACCGTTTGGAGGTCTGGGGTCAAGTATCGTTGACTAATTGAAGGTCTAAAGGTACCAAATCATATTGCAATTAAGTGCTGATTTGTTGATCAACTTGATAGACCAAACCTTGATGATTTTTCACTAGAATCCAAGGTTTGGATGAGCCAAACGGTCTCAAGACCGTTTGGGACTCATCCAAACGGTCTCAAGACCGTTTGGAGGTCTAGGGTTGAGTATGGTTAAGCAATTGAAAATCCAATGTCACTAAGTTGAAGTGTAATCAATTGCTGATTTGGTGATCAATCCAATGATCCAAACCTTAATTGGTTGACTTGGATATTGATGATATGATGGAAAAACGGTATCAAGACCGTTTGGTGTTCATACAAATGACCTCAAGACCGTTTGGGGTCAGGTCATGTTCAATTTGAATGATGGTTCAATAGTTTCAATGTAACCAATCTTGTATTGATTAGTGTTGATGAATCATCGATTCCAAACCCTAATTCAATTGAACCAAACCCTAATTGATGACCAATTGAGGGTCAATTTAGGGTCAAATCATTTGAAGGTTGACCTATTAAACTCAATTGAAGTATGAGTATAGGTCCAATTGATGATTGATTCCATGAATTCAATGATTGAAGGAATCAACATTGGAAACCCTAATTCAATTGGATACTTATGTAATGGAGGTCCAATGTGATTGAATCTCTTGAGAATCAAGATGGTGAATGATCCATTGATCCAATTTTGATTAGTAATGATAGTCAATGAAGGTACAAAGGTTGAAACCCTATTAGTACCTAAGTGGTTAGTGCCAATGAAGGGATGAACCCTAATTACTTATAGGATCAATGACTTGATATACTATGTTAATCATAGTTGTATGAACTCGATTGAAGGGTTGATATGACCTAATCAAGTTGAGATGATGATATCATGAATTCCTATAAGAATATGATTCATGTGGTATTTAAGGGTATGATCCTTAAGTAGAGAGATCATGAAACCCTAATCATGAACATAAACCCTAATTATGGGCAATGTGATATGAAACCCAAATGAAGGGTGATGCTATATGCAATCCCTATTCTAAAGAAGGGAGATGGTATGTGAAACCCTAATCCCTAATGAGAGAATAGAATTCATACTTGAATATGATTCATGAGGTGAACTCCCTTTGCACGACCATGCAAGGTAGCACGGTCGTGGTAGCTTCCCCTCGCACGGCCGTTTCTTGGTTGCACGGCCGTGGTGATCTATGCTTGATTTAGAGGTGATTTGAAAGTGACCTCGTATGATCGTATACCTTGATATGATTATAATTCCAATATAGTTGGATGAAGGATACATAAGATATGTGATGAGAAACCCTAGTTGAGGGTGTATCATTGTGATTGTTTATAAGCAACTTTATAATAAAGTCATGCCTTAAACTAAGATAAGTCCATATCATGTGAGATAGCTGTACAATTCTAATGTGTGGCCTTTGCATTATATGCTAAAGGTAAGAGATTAGTGATGGAATGTATTAAGAGGGAAATACCTTAATATAAAATAAGATGGATAACTCAACAGTGTTTGAAATGATGAGAAAGTGATACATCAAGATATGATACTTATCACATTCAGCATTTCAGGGTTTATATGCCTTGATGTACTTCAAATACAATATAATTGGGTAAGAAACATATGAAGTGTGTTATGCAACTATTACAATGAAATGTAATGAGTTGTTACACATTGATGAGTGTTAATTAATGTACCTTGAGAATGGGGTTAAGCCCAAATGATGTGTATGATATAATCATACCATGATAAGGATGAGAAATGAACTCATACCTTGAATTGATGATCATTAATGTTATATGATGAAAGTAATGTTCTAGAATAATCAAATAAGATATCCTTGAATGCCCCAGAGGTATGGAATAATGTATTAAGGGTTGGACAGATAATGAGATCATGAACTTTTTATTAATGAGAAATGGGGAACCCTAACCCTAATTTGGGTAAAGGGAATGAAAAGCCCTATTTGATAGTAAACCCTAATTCCTAGTAGAGGAATAATGGTGTTACTATCACATCACATGATGTGATGAATATCTTGTATGACTGTTATCATGCCTAATAACCATACAAATATTATGAGATGATGTATATAGCTAGTGTGAGCTGTGACATTTATATAATAAATGTTGATTGGCATTATGTGCCTTAATGTTGTTGTTTCTTAGTAAAAGAAGCAATATGCATGGACTTTTATGAGTCACATGAGTAAGATGTTACCCAGTGAGAGGTGATAAGATATTTCATGGCCTTGTGAGCCAGGTGTGATGCTTGTGTAACAAGTATCATGAATGCCTTGGTCAGATGACCTGAAGGTGATAGTTACCTAAAAAAGGTATAATAATGCTCAATGATGAGTTAAGGGTTTGAATACCCAGAACCATATGATTATGGTGATGAGAAAATGAAGGGATGATAATTCCCAATATTGAAATGAGGGACTGAGTTCCCAGGGTCTTTGAAAGACTGATAAATATCTGATAAAAGTAGTACATGTCTCTTTATAGCATAGTTGTAATAAGTTATGTTTGAGAACTTGGCTAATGCTAAAAGAATATGAGAATGTACTTAATAAATAAAGTGAAATCTATTCATGTAGTGCTCTGACCATAGATCATCGTCAGGAATAGGTGATGGTGAAATGGGTGCCCGCGGCAAAACCCGGAGCACATATTTTGAATATGTGGGGGTAAATGGGCGAAAATATCCTTACGTCCTCTTGAAGAGATTGTTGGAAGGTAAACAAGAAACCTCTCAATCCTTCGTGAATATGTCGGGATGGATGTATCATGAATCTCCCAATGATACTTAATGTAGGATCGAGGAGATAAACAAGAAATCTCTCGATTGGCGATGAGAGTGCAGTTGACGCTGTAACTCTGTAGCAAAGGTGCCAGAATACCCTGGCTAGCTAGTTAGCAGAGACACGAGATGTCCTGCATGTGGTCTCGTACTGAATGAGACAGATGAGGTCATAAGAATCCGACTCTTTTGATGACCTATGTATGGTACTGAGGCGATTTCGTAATGGTCGGTTGGAGTATGAGCAGTATATCTCATCTCCTCAGAGCATAAGTGTGATTTCAAAATGTAATCAGCCGTATAGCATGTTTGCTTAAGGATTGAATACAGAGATTCATTGGCTGATGTTGCATTTCTTTGTGCATTCCTTAGTAGATAAATGTTAATTATGTTTCTTTATATTCTCTGCAAAGTAGACAAATGAATTAATTATCTACCATGGGTAGATGCAATGACCTCCTTGAGAATGGAGATTATCTTATTCTATTCTATGATGAATAATTCTACATGATAATGTAAAAGTAACCCCTACTCAGTTTTAATTTGATAAACTGCAATAATAATGTTTTTGGCGGAGAGTTATATCTCTCGCTGGGGCAATTTTCAATTGTCTCACCCCCATGTGAAACATTTTTAGGTATGCATGGAAGGCAGAGCAGAAACCCTAGAACAGGGAAAGAGCAGCAGCAACAGCAGGGACAGCAATAAAATCTCAGGTGGAAATATTGTCTGTCTAGTCATATAGATAGTAGTCTTATGTGTCGTCTCTGTACTCTCAGGTCCTCGGAGTTTTAAATGTATCAATATGAGTTTTGGCTTAGTGCCTCGAAGTTTTTATACTGCCTGTGTATATTTGTTAACAGGGCAGTCAATGTTGTAATCCTTGAAAAGGAATGGTACAGGTTGTGTACTTGTGAACCAGGATGAATTTGGAATACTTTGGTTCATGGTTAAAGAGTTTTCCTGTGAATGGATCTCTTTGCAAAAAGTTTTAAATTTTCAGTGATTTTCAGTAATCCGCTGCAAATAATTCGCTTCCGCATTAGTTAATCCTGTTTTCGCGAGACGGTCGTTTCAATAACTAAGTAACAACTTGTTCATGATCTATATGTTTATCTATCTAGATGTTTATTACACATCATTGTCATGACTATGTGTATAAATGGAATTGAATCTTTCCTTTCTTATCAAGTCAGATCTTTCATCTTAATTACAACTCCTTAAATGAAAGCATATCTCCCCTTTCTTATCTAGTTGCGTCTTTTATATTGATCTCATATTGAACCCAAACTTTTTGTGTGTAATTCACCAATCTCTTTTACATGCTTGTTCTAAAGATCACATCTTGCTCATTATCAAAATTTCCTTAAAACATTATAATTTATTATATACATTGATAATATTAAGATAATAAATCACATACACCCATCTAGATATCACTTTATATAATTAACATTTTATCTATCATCTCTCTCTATTTCAAACATCTCATCCATTTCTCAAGGGATGGACCTCCACCGTGGAATAACTTGAGACAGTGGGATCCCTTACTCAAGCTAGAGCTTTTTGGCTGACGACATCTTAAGGTCTCTAAGATTTGCACACATTTAACCATGTTTTGTTGATTTGATTTATAGTTCCTAAATCGAACCAAAGTGAATGCTCTACAAAGTACTATTTTTGGGCAATGAGGGGGTGCCTAATACCTTCCCTACTCATAATAGGATTGCCTTACCCGATCTCATGACTATATTTTCATCGTCTCGCCTTCTCTTGGGTGAAGTCATTTTTTTATTTTATTTTTTGTGTTTTCACGTTGATTTAAATGCTCACCTACAATATCTCTAATTGTTCTTATAAAATAAGATGGTGATTGTTGATTTCTTATCTTTCCCCTTTCATTAAGTTTTATAGTCACCACATAAGATTAGATTTATGTAGATTTTTTGCAAAGGATAAAACACATATCAACTACATGATACTTTGAGGAAATTCTAGGATAATAATTGAAGTTTCCTTATAAATCTCGTCCAATTGGGTTTTGGTAGTATGTAACTTGTCTTGTTCCAAATTACTTAGAACTAATAATTTCTATGATAAGAGTACAGGGAGAACTAAAAATAATTACATTTAGAAGAAAAAAAAACCAATGATTAGGGTTTTCTTTTGAGTTATGTTTAACGAATTCAATTTGGTTATTTGTTTGAAATTTCACAAACATTTCTTATCAAGTTGGTCCAATTTAGAATTTATTGTAAAGACTAATATACTTCATTGACTCAAACATACTCAGATGCATTATTTCTATAGTGAGAGAATAAGGGAAGAATTTTTTTTGTTGAAAAATACTACTTCAAGTAAATTAAAGAAATTATGTTACAGTCATCTAGAAATCGAATAAAATGTCAAGCTACATGTCACAAATGAGGGATGCAATCTAATATAGTAGGTGGAAGGGGTAACATAATTTGTCACATTGGAAGGAGTTTGTGGAATTTTTTAAAAAGAGACTGAGCTTTGGGGAGGTGGGACTTAAATAATTATAAAATTGAGTTGACAAGGGTTGTACATAGAACTTGCAACTAGTTTGCATGAAGTTGAGAATCCTATAACTAGTTCTTTCCATTCTGGATGTCAACATGCATCAACCTTTCATCTTTGACACAATCCATGGGCAAGCATTCATACAACTAACACACTCAGTCAAGTGATGTCCATATAACCCTTAACCAAGGACACCAACATGGCATCATTTGAGTTCCTACATTAAATTGAGGAGTTTTCCATGGTGCTTGTCAACATTAAGCCATAATGGCAGTAGGTCAAACCCCTTTGTGACATATAACTTCTATAGTTAATAGGTTTCTACCACCTAACCCTAAAGTTAGGGCATCAATAGAGTTCTTGCAATCCAACTTACTTCATTTGGTATATATGCATGGCGAGGATGACATACGTTGGCGGGCCGTCAAAAGACCAAATAACAAAAACATGGATCTGGTGTGCTAGCATGATACATCACCATCCTCCTCATTTATTATTTTATGTTGGCCTAAAAATCTATGTATCATTTTGAATATTTCAATTACCAATTTTCCATTTTCAAATATATTGTTTATCAAAAGTTCACTTTCCTAGGTCGATGAGTCCGACTTCCTTATGCATTGCTCCTTGTGGGGACAATTTCTCAACGTCTGGGTTGTAATTCCCAATGCATCCAATCTGAGGACACATTGCTTAATGCATCCAGCCTAAGGATGCATGGCCCTCCTAAAACTTTTTTATGATATGATGTTATCTTTTATATTCTGTACAATGTTCATAGGGCGTCTATACAACCCAAATAATTAGTAAAATATATATATATATATATATATATCATAATTATACTTAAAATGAAATAATAGAAAAAAATCTAAACACAAAAACATAGTCATTGTATACATGTCTATGAGTGTCCAATATTATTAGATACAACACTAAAATATCAACATGGTAGTTAATTATTGAATCAATAAGTTGTACAATATTTAAAATTTGAAAATAACACTAAGGAAACAGATAATATGATACAAAGCGCTGCATATAAAAAATAAGGTATAAAAGGTTAATATAATAAATATATTAATCATGTAAAAAGAAGCATGTAGCTTTAAACTTTTAATTTTTTATGATAACATATAGTTTAAACATTATAAAAAAATATAATGCATAATATTTTTTAAGGATAAATATATTTTTCAACCTAATATATACATGGTAAAGTATAGAAATATTATCCATACAAAACTACATAATTATGTAAGCATAAATATGATTCTTTTTCTTGTTGGAAAAAACTCAGAACACATATACATGTTTATATTGTGGCTGAAAGTAATGTATTTACATGGATGCATCATATAGGTGTTAATTAATCTTATCTTACCATATAATCGTTAACATCTATCTTCTTAATATAACTTAATGGGTTTTCAAAAAAAAATGTCTTTATATTTTAGAAATCATAATGTAAATTTATGGTTGTGAAAATTTATGCATTCTCCTTAAACACCATATATTTAATATTTTTTTCATATCTATCCATATAAAAAATTAAAATAATATTTTTGTGTGTCATGTACTTTTATTTAATGAGTGTATTATATTATCTTTGTATATATTAATCTGATTGCATGTAGTTATGTGAACTGTATTATTTACTTCATATCATGATTGTGTTCTTTTCAAGTTATAATGAGTGTAGAATTTGTATGTAATGGTCCAATTATATAGTACTATACTGTATAGTATTCTATCTTCATGGACAACAATATACATGTATATTCTTGACTATATATTGTAAACAATTGTATTTCACTAATAATATTAATTTTTAAGTATCATTCAAATAGATTATTTTTAATAACTATTAAGATTTTTAGGAGACCTAAAAGTTTGGTTAAAATATAGAAACTCACTATGGTATCATAACTAAAACAAATTTGAATAAAATTAAGACAAGAATGCGTCCCAGTCGGGACACGTTAAAAAATGTGCCATGACAACAGGGATGCATTGCCTACTACAATGTGACATTTTGGTAGATTTATTTTGAAAAAATAAAAATCATAATGTGAATATTGAGAAGAGATGATATTTTTTATTTTAGCACTTTACAATTTTATCTATTTTTACAATAAGCCACCTTTCTACCTAGGGAAACAATTCCTAACTTTGAAATATGAAGCATGTCAAACAAAGCACCAAACAAACATTCATGATGCATTCCAAAGGTCCCTAGAGATGAGAGGCAACAAGAGTCTACTAATAGCTACCACAAAAATAATTTTAGAATCTAGTGAAAGAGATTATTTAGTGAGTATCATAACAAATATGGCGTTGATGTAATGTATTTAACTAAAAAATATGTATTTAAACTATAATTATAAATAAAAAATTATTAAGTAACACTAAAATAAAGGAAAATCACTTGTGTGCATGGTACATGGAGTTTCAATAGACAAATGGAATCCACTACGTTATATTTGCATTAACTTTTTAACAAAAAATTGAACCGAACTATATATACTTAGATGAAAACAACCACCATCTTCATTTACTACTCAACTTCGATCTCAATTCTAGGTGTTACCCATCATACCAGAATCCTATACCCCATTGTTGTTGAATGTACGACAAAGATGCTTCTATGATCCATCTCTTATAAGAATATAGTTAACACCTATATGTGTTCTTATAAAATATTTATAAAATGGAAGTACTCTAACTAACAAGTAGATACTTACATGAACATCGTCATTAACATCATTATCACCCTCTTCCGTACTACTTCAGTTTAGAAAGAAAACATAATAGGTACAATCTTCCCCGCACTAGTTCTATATCCATCATTGTTATATTTAGATGTATCGGTAAAAAAAAGATATGACTATATCAATGTATTCCAACCATGTTTTTTTCTTAAGACATTCCGTTATTATTTCTCCCGCATCATCAATTAGAAGTGGCCACATAAGTTTCATATAAGCTCAAATCTTCTTATCACCCAGTTACACAAAGAGGACTAAGGCACATATAGCTGAAAATATCATACAGAAACAAATCATGAATGTCACCTTTTATGAAATTAAGGTAATGTCTCCATACCAGTTCTTGTCAATACTGCGATCACATATAATACAATATCATTGTGATCCATCGACTTGTCTTTGTCGCGTCACTTATGTAATAACAAATCATTGCATATGTTACATTCCATAAATGTGATTACGATTGTATGACAACCTATAAATTTGTTACACTCTTATCCCCACAGTTATATAAACCAAATATGTTTTCGTCAACTTTCTTTGCTCAAATCTCATACTTACATAAACTTTTATTCCTGGTTCATAGACTTTCCCACTCTCGTCCCTGGAGTTACACACACTACTTTTGCCACTTCATAGTCTGCTTTTGCAGCTTGCATAATCATGTCAGTTAGATTTTTACCCAATTATGTTAGATCTCTTCCATGACTTGATTATGACATCTTTCCATACTGACAAATTAGTGAAGAAAGGCCAGTTTAGCAAGAGAAAAAACTTGTGTGATCATTTCATCCAATCACCATCCACATTCACTGCTTAATTAGGCAGAAAAAATATTATATTTTTTGAAAATTTTAATTATCAATATGTCATCTTTAAGAATCCGTATAATGTTGCTTTTATACAACAATGTGCTCCCATAGGTGACATATTTGGACAATGTGTCACCAATCAGGATCCATTGCCGATATGGGAACAAAACGTCCCGATCGGAAACATATATTGTTCTTATTATGATACCATATCGCTAATCTTTGTATTATATTCATTGAGTTTCTTGACAACTCTCGTTAACTATAGTAAATACGTTCATTTTCTTTTTTACCATAATTTTAGGCTTTTTTAGTTATAAAACTAATATATATTTCAAAATAAAATGATAACTAGATATACACAATGAAACTAAAATTTACGAATTTCTTGAAATTGAAAGTGACTATATTATTATTTCTAATTTATAATTAACATCAGTATATATTTTGTTTATTTGCATTTGTATTGTTTGTTTTTATATTGGACTTTTTTGTGTTTAGTTTAATATTATGTTATATACTTCATTTTATTGTTGTTACATTATAGGGTCTCATGTTTATTGATTTTACATAATAATATGCATATATTCTTATGTATAATGAAAAGTTTATTATTTATGAAAAAATAATGTCAATTTATACATTAAAACCTAAAGTTACGTGTAATCATCTCGTTTCCTTCTATATATTTTATTATATTATTTATATACATTAATTTTATTGTGAAATATTGTTTATAATATTATTTATTTTTGATGTTATCTCCATTATTCTAAATTTAAGTATAAATCTTTTGTATATATTGATTTAATATTTATATTATACATTATATTGTTAATATTTTATATTGTCAATGCTCTGTATTCAAGGTCATTGTTTAAAGCGAGAATCATTGACAGCGATGTCACCGGCTGGATGGAGTCAGAAAAATCATTGTTGTTGTCATACGTTTAGAACTCCCTGACTTAATGGGGAATCTTCCGCCTTGACGGTGAATCTTGGATCAAGCATGGGTACTATATACAACACAGGCGTCATTACCAAAAACTCCATGGGCAATTATCCTCATACCCTCATCTGCATTAGTCTTTCTGACTTCAATCCTTCAGTCACCTCCTCGCTGGTGCTAGATCTATTACAACCAACCAAGTTACTTCTGGAAGCAATACATGATCATGCTCTTCCTGCAACCCCCATTGGAACCTGACTCATCGCAGTATCAATATAAGCCCATGTCGCTGGACAACTATCTGCTCCATGCTGCACACCGGTTGGGCAGTTGACAAAGCATGTGAAGTTATCCTCCATGTAGCATTCAGACTTGGTGCATGGTATCGTTTTCACAATATCAGGACCATAGAATAAGCCAGTGTATGTAGGCAGTTGTTCCTAATGCTTCTGATAATAATTTCAACAAATTTCAAGAAAATGAAGTTATCCGATTAGAGTCCCATGTTTTATGGAATTGGATAATCCAAAGCGAGTGATCGGGAAATAATAAAACTGTGGTGAATTTCACGCGATCTCAATTGAATATAACAAGTCCAAATCGTTGGGGAGAGTATAAGGACGGAGACGAGTGATGGACAGTTGCCACTAATGCTTTTGATAACAATTTCAAAAGAATTTAAGGAATTGAATTTATTGGATTAGAGTCCCGCCTTTTATGAAATTGGATAATCCAAAATGAGTGGCCGAAAAATAATACAATTGTAGCATGTTTCACGCGATCTCGATTAAATATAACAAGTCCAACTCGTTGGGGAGAGTACGAGGACGGAGACGAGTGGTAGGGGGTTGGTGCTTAGTATGGTATAATAGTAGATGACGACATTTAACTTAGCTTATAAATATAGATTCGTTGGTAATTAGGAGACGCCTCCCCCTCCATATCCAGAATGTTTTCACTCAAATATTCATTGATATA
The DNA here is from genome assembly GCA_963693085.1 of Alisma plantago-aquatica. Classification (NCBI taxonomy): domain Eukaryota; kingdom Viridiplantae; phylum Streptophyta; class Magnoliopsida; order Alismatales; family Alismataceae; genus Alisma; species Alisma plantago-aquatica. The sequence goes on from OY856413.1 coordinate 578,034,037, forward strand.
GGAATGCTAGTATCATAAATAGTAGGGCATCATAAATTGACAATTTTTTCATATCCATGACATATTATGAGATATTATAACTTACTGAGAAGGAAATCTGAAACCAATCTAGTAACAAGTGGGGGTTCGTTTTTTACTGTCAGTTGAGTGTTTGTAATTTATTTGGTTTTCGTATGGTTGTTCAGAACTACATGAACTACAACACGTTATGAGCAATAATGACAAACTAAAAGGGATTTGGTATTCAATGCATAGAAGCATTACATTGCAGTTTTCAGACTTGACTCTATGCGGATCTTGGTTGTATGGTGAAAAAAAATTATCTTAGCAAAACAGATAGAACTTACATCAACATCCACACTTGGTTTCAGAATAGCTCAAAATTATCAAAGTTATTTTTCAAAATTATCATCAGGACGTCAGCTTTCTAAAAATAATGATAAAAGTGTCATTTTTGCGTAGCCATGCATGTGTCCTTCTCTCTATGTTGTAACTACTCATAATAAAAAAAAACTTGGGTCAACAGACGATGTCCAGCTTGATTGTCGGCCTAGTTAGTCACTAGACTTGTGGTCCTTCAATCTAGTACTAGACTTGGGCCAGTGTCCTAGTGACTAGCTAGGCCAGCAATCCTGCTGGACACAGATATGTCATACCAGACAGCTGCTATTCGTAACATAGAGAATTGGACCACCCAACTAACTTTATTGCGCAGCTCAAGTCGGTGCCTTCTGGTGTGACTGTGTGTGTACACTGCATCATCATTACGGCCACCGGGACTGGAAGCAACATACCCTAGTCTTGCCTCCCACACCATATAGTGTGTTCTGGACCGGCGGATCTCCCATAATTCAAACCTCACCGGTAGGGCAGTAGGCGGCATCTTAGTTCCCACGACACATTTGTTGTTTTTGAGTATATCTTCCCGATCAACACCACATCAGAGACGATCCATGATCGGCTACGGCTACAAGATCCACCGCCTAACCACAGGACAGAACACCGAATATCTGACTCCGCACAGCTAGCAAACTTAGTTTATGTTTGGTAGGGTGTAACTTCAAACCACGAAAAATTAACTCGAATTTAGGCCGAAAATTTATTTAGCTATCTACCATGAATACGAATTCATGGAATAGAAATTCACCATTAGGACAACTTTTTGCCAAAAATCCCAGAAAACCAAGCATGATCTTTTTACACTCCTAACCTACAAACCTGATCTCCCTCTCCGTGAAAGAAGTACAACACACCTCTCTCTCATATAAAAACACATGCCTACTGCATAATACGATCAGACCTAAAACAAATGAAACAAAAATCAAAATGAATTCGTATCGCATCGTACCATTGAAGCAAGTGCAGTCAAAATCTATGCCTTTCGGGCTTCAAACTCACGTTGTGCTTTTTTTTACATCTTACCAAACATGTCTTAGTGTGAAAAATGTGGGTTCTAAAACATGGAAATGAAATGTATATCTTTTAATCTACATTCTTTTTATTTGGTTTAATGCATTTTACCAATCAATGAAAGTGATCCTTTTCATTTGGTTAGCTGTGAATCTGCAAATCGTGTACTCATCTTTGACCATATTGGAAGTAGGGCTACAGAAACTCGTGAACGAGCTATGTAATATGTTGATAGATGGAGACTCGCGTGACACAGGCAGTGATATCCAACAACTAATAACCACACGGATCAAAGAGAGAAAGGCATAAAGCAATAGAATGGCATATTCCGATAAACTAGTAAACACACGTGTCCATGCACGTGACAGATAATATTTGAAACATTTTTATTCGTATCTTTGTTCAGTATGTGAGATGGACAACAAATATATGAGTAATCAAAATTAAAGTTTAAGAGAATGCAGATTATAGGAGAGAGAAAAAGCACGGGGAGAGAATAATAATGTGGGAGAGGAAAATGAAGGATATGGGAGATGCAAAGGGAGAGTGGACGTGGGGAGGAAATTAGGAAAAAGGGTAATAAAACATTTTGAAACTAAGAGAATCCATAGACAATTTATTAAAATTAATAGAATTCGACAACTGGAGGCAAAGAGAATAGTTACCTAGGAAAGTAGGTTAGCATGTTCGGTGTGCTAAGGGTAGGGAGTTGAGATGGGGAGAAGTGGCCGCATTTGTTGTTCTTTTCATGGTGCGCGAGAAGTTCGGACATGAACTGAGAGGATAGACGAAGTAGTTATCCTGATGAATGTGGTCAGATTAGTAAAAACTTGAGAGATTTTTTCAACTTTAAACTGTTATAGATTTTTGACAATAGTCTACAAAAAGTAGGAAGTATATTCTTGTAGTCGTTCTTGATTTTTAGTAGCCTTATTAAAATTGTACATTTTTATTCTAAAAGTATGTAATTAAATTAACTAAAAGGGTAAAATTAACTAATAACGTCGTTGAAAGATTTTAGGAAAAGAGAGAGTGTAACATACTAAATCTCAGGGTCTTCCCTGCAATTTACCCACTTTTGAACTTTTCTTGGACTTATAGTCCATTTGGACCTTTTTCATAAATTTCCCTTATTTTATATTCTTTTTGGACCCCTTGTGCAATTTGAGCACAATTCAATGTTTAAAATTATCTCTTTCCCTCATTTATGATAATGAAGGGGTGTTTGCACAAATAACCCAATTAAGGAGTTAAGTGAAGGTTAATAATGTAATTTGGTCATTAAGGATGGAAATAAGTAGATAATATTAATTTGGAGCTTTTTGGATAAATATATTAGCAACAATGTGCATTTGAGTTAATTATGATTATATTAACCTCTTTATTTTCTCTCTCCTTTTAAGTGGATAAAATGTGTTAAAATGGGATAATATGGTGAGTTATTTCTCTTGAAATAATTAGGAGATGATTGCCTCAAAATATTACTCCCATATTTCAATAAATTAGTTTTCCATATTATTTCACCTCTTTTAATATATTAATACATGTAATAATGGACAACATATGAGTTATGAGCCTTAGTGAGCTTAAATATGAAATCTAATTATATAGCATGATGCTACACTTTAATGTGAACCTATGGTCCAAATTAGGTGGCTTTTGGACTTCGTTTGACCCTTCAAATCCATTTTATGAGCTTTTAATCAAGTATAACTATGGATTTTAATCGATTTCATTTATATCGATTTGCAACACTAATGTTCGGGTTATTCTTCTGTCACGCGCCCTTAGCTGCTCATCTGATGGTCACGATTTAATCGCTCTCTGATCTAACGGCAGAGAGGTCGTCACCTTCCTCCCGCCCACTGAACAGGCGCGGCGCCCCAGCTCCTCGGAGCCGTTCTCCCTCTCCTCTGCGCCTTTTAGCACGACTTAACTCCCATTGAATCCATCTCGTTGCGGCGATTCTAATGAGCCGAAACTTGTATCCTCTTATCCATCGTAGAGGAAACGCCCATTTGTGCCCTTCTCCTCTTCTTCGCGGAGAGGTTACAGAGCGGGGTAGAGTTCCCCTTTTTGCCTATTCAAGGTCGGAAACCATCCTCAGCCCCCGCGCATCACTCCTCCACGCTCAATTGACCCTAGACTGCCCTCAGTCACCCCAACCTACTCAATGTGCATCTCCGGTGACCCTGGCTACTCCCTCGCGTCTCTGGCCATATTCGAACCAATTGGATACTCGGTGAGCATCTAGGACCTTCTTCCTTACCCCTCGTACCCCCTTCTTGGACCAAGGGTGCTCCAAACGTCGGAGCCTATAACCTGGTTCAGAGCTCCACCGCCGCCATCTGTTTTTGGGCTTTGTTGCTCCTCCGCCCTTGCCGACTCCTTCCCTTGATTCACCTTTCATCCGCGAGCATTTTCTGAGGTTTTTCTTCTCGAAACTCAGCCTCAATACTTGGTTTTGTTCTCGATTGTGCTTCTCTGCTCTCAGGGATTTCCGACGAGTTTGGTGATCGTATGGAGTCTTCGCCTGGTGGTGAATGCATCCTTGAATTTGCCGAACCACCACAGTCCCTCCCGAATTTCCTGGTTGCAGACTTGAGGCATGGGGTGCGGAGTCTCACTGGACTCGAGCTCCAGTAGTTGCTGCTCCGCACCATGGATCGACTGAAGATCCCTGATCATAGAATGACCAAGGCACCCATGCCCCTGCCATGGGGCCTTTGTTTTCGGGCTTGGGCATTTTGGCCTTTTCGCCCCTGGTTCTCTCTCGGTGTCGCAAGCAATCGATTTGTTCAAATGACCAAACTGCTCCTACGACTGTGATGAACCTATTTAACCCACAAGGGTATTTTAGTCATTGCATCTACTAATTACAACGAATTGCATTTTGATTTAAATACATGTCACGCTATGGTTTTCTTGCATTCTGATTGGCTGAGATGATTTAATTCATAATAAATCATTCCCATGTCAGAAAAATGCAAATAAATAGTCAATGGAAAGGATTTTTCATGTAGAACCTGATTTTATAGTTTTTAAGTCATGATTTGGATTCCTATTTCGAAGTTTACTTTGAATGACTTTTTAAGTATATAAAATGTTCTAAAATACCTAATTAATTCATTTTAACTCCAAACTGGAAAATAAAATATGTTTTATTAATTAGGAGAATATGAATAATCGTTTGGTCAAGGTTTTGAGTCACAAATCGAGCTTTGGTTTTCAAGGTAGAAAATTAGGGTTTTTCCTATGCTTTATGTCATTATATATATTAATACATGTGTAATAATGTAACTAGGGAAATATGGAATTGGATGCAATCAGATTGGTGAATGTGATGGTAAGTAATTAAAATAGGTATGTGAAGCCTATTTTAATATGTGGACCCTATTCATATATGTGATCTCTATGGATGAATGTGAATGATTATTGTGCAAACAATCCTAATCTCTCAGTTGGGTCTTTTCCAACCCCACAATCATTATTGTGCTGGCCTTGTTATTCTCCTAAATGCATTTTTTTGGCTCTTTTACTTCTTTGATGAATCAATTGCATTTGTGGTTCACTTATGTGAAATATTTAATCTTGTTATGGCCAGTGTTGGATCATCCTTTTGAAATACTTGGAAACATTGTATATTGTTGTTGCCTATGATGGCCTATTTATTTATTCCTTGGGTTTTATTCCCAATGCTAAGTTGTTATCCTGATATACTTTTCACTCTACTGCCAAGTGAATATTTATGCATGATATAGTTATTGGCCAATTGACAATATAGTGTACATGAGTACAAACCACCCATAGGGCACTGGGGTTTTAGTCCCCCTGTCATTTTATATATTAGGCACTGGGGTTTTAGTCCCCCTGCCACTTTTTAGGCACTGGGGTTTTAGTCCCCCTGCCATTGGTGAGGTCTGGTAGGTGCCTCACCCTACATTGAGATGATTTTGAGTCATAATTTATATTCATGCAAAGATGATATTTGTTGATATTGAAATGTGGCAGTTTTCTAACATCTTATTTACTCAATTGCCTCTCTCTCCTTGAAATTCCTTAGTGGAATCTTTTGTTATGAAATGCTTATCTTTATGATTGCCTTTATCCTTTTATTGACACATACCTTTTATCTTTCTCTTGCTGGATGACCCCAACCATCCAGGCTAGGATCAGAGTGCGCATGGAAGCTTGGTGAACCTAAGGCTAAGGATAAGGACAAGAAGAAAAAGGAACATATAGCTTGCATGATCATAGTTGCTTTTATGTTATAAGTTGTTTTGTTTGGAGACAATGTTGTATTAGTCTAAGTCTTCCTCTACCTAGATCTTAGTTCCTTGTATAAAGATGTACCCCTTTTGGGAAAAATTTGTAATGTACTCTTTATACATTTTGAATAAAGTCAAGATTTAAATTTCCACTGCTACACAATTGATGATTTTGGTTGCCATGTTTTATAGTAGAGACTTGGTCTTTACAGAGAGATCGGGTCAACATAAAGAGAACATAATGATGATGAAAGGGGAGAAAAGTGTTGACACTAAATATAGAAAAGAGAAAAAATATCATTCTTTTCATTAGATGTCTACCTTTATTTTAACTAAAGGATCGTAACATAATGTATTAAACAAAAAATATGTGGACTATCGTTACACATGTTTGTATCCTTATTCTCTTGAAAGGCCCATCTGAAATAGTTCCTCATTCCCTCCTTCACATTAGTTTTGTACTTCCCTCTTTCACTCCCCATGATTGAAATGGTTCCTCCTTCCCTCTTTAATCCCTCCATCTTAACTCCCCATTATCATAACTGACTAAATATCTAGCGCACAACTAACTTCAGATACCCAACCAACAAACTGACCCCTTCTGCTTCTCTCATTTTCTCTCTCCCATCTTCAATTTCAACTCCCTTTTCCTAAATATCCTCCCTATGCCATTATCCCATAATGTCAGATTCTATCTTTCTCTCTCCACTTCTCATTAGAAGTCATTTTCAACTCTCTTCCTATACTCCTCCCAATTAGCATGTGTTTAGAAATAAGTTAGAACAAATTTTGTGTCAATAAAAATGAAGTCAGTCTATATTCTTCTGTTGTATGCTTTTGATTGAAGGCTGAAAATATTAAAAAAAGTATTCCTTTATCTATATTATTATAAAAGAAAATTCTTATTATAAATTACAAACCGTGTGTTTTAGTTCATCTAAAAACATATAGCCAATCGGAATAATTTATCTTGAGATTACTTCCCTACCTCGTCTTCCCTGATAATTCTCAATACATCTTCCCTATAAAGGAGAGTAACATAATGGATTAACGAAAATTCACAATTCCTTCTCAGAATGTAAAATAAACTTAAATTATCGAAAGTTGGAAAATAGTAACACAAAATGAAAACATAAGTAAGACGTAGAAATATATTGTGAAAGGGAAGAAGCAGTCTACTATGAATGAGTCATTCTCAATATCAACACATCTATAGAATTGATAGAAAAGTACAGGGCTACACAGACTCTATAAATAATACCATTTGTTTCTTTTTAAAATCATATTCGATATGAGCTTTTTGTCTCATCAAGTTAGTCAGTGGCATTGTTCCATCTTCTAGTAAAATAGTCGGATTGAAATTCATTTGTGTGTATATTGATAGACAAGTAGAGACAAACTATTCTTGGAAGCACGTTAAGGTGGTAAATTTTGGTCTCGAGCATCTAAAACATTCTGTGGTGCAACAACAATTTCTGCAATGACCTGTAACTATGAGTAGCATCCATTGTTCATTGTGAAATAATAGTTACCGTGATTTGGCTAAGAGCTATACGTATACATACAAGAAAGTTGAAAAAGGTCCTCCTTAAGACGGAACTAAACAATCATACATAATCACAAAAAGACAAAAGGGACCATGCAACCATATAGGAAAATTGAAATAAATTAGAAGTAGCTAAATTGGGATATTAAACGAAATAAACATTTATAGTTTAACATTAGAGGAAGATAATAAGTAACTTACATTGGAATATGACTATCGTTACACATGTTTGCAAGAAACTTATTATTACAATTTGTTTGGATATAAATCCATTGGATAATGAGACCAAACCATTAAATTGCAGTACTAATACACTACTCTCCTATTCCTTGGCTGCCTAGGTGCCCGTCCTTCATCTTTGTATCCTTATTCTCTTGAAAGGACTGTCTGTTCTCCTTCCATAGTTACGTATATACAGGAAGGAAAGCTTTTTATATCACGTTCATGCAAATAGAGGCAAATGGGTAATGATTCTAGAGATAAGACATACCTAAACATGCATCATATCATTGGAACCTCTAATAAGATACATGATGGATCGTGTGGTGGTCCACCATCCCCCTAGCACGTCTGAGTCCTTCTTCTCAACCCCATTGTCGTTATGGTGTCTACCAAGCTTCGACCCTATTAGTGGTCGTCCATTCTATAATTAGTAGAAGCCGATGTCAGTATGGTGGAGCTCAAAGTAAGGGTCACTCGTGTATCCATCCAGTTGTAATGCAATTCCTAGCGTACCTGTTGAGGCTCAGCAACTACCAGCGTGTCAACAAAGAAATAATGGAACAACATGATATGAGTCAAATAATACACAATTGATTGAAACTACGAACAATGTTGATACAACCATGAAAACCAAGTTGTATCCCCGTCTGAGCCCCACCATCTCCCACCTGGAGCTACATCCGCGGTTGGCTTTGGTGGTGCGCCTGGTGCTGCATCGGGACCTGCTACTATTGTTGCCTCTCCTTACACTTCGTCATCGGTACCCAGATGCTCTTGACATGGGTCGGGCACTGGAACCCTCGGCTCTTGCAATACATCTAGCACCTCATGTGTGCAGTCCTTCGTAGCTTGGTTCCCATAGTCCTTAGCTTGGTTCCCACAGTCCTGGAAACTCATACCTCTAATACTTCCTCTAATCTGTCTCCCACTCCCACACCCTGACGACCCGCCACCACCTCCTCCATTACCAATATTCGCACCTAGTGATTATGGGCCTCCTCCACCGCTCCCTGGGATTTGCAGTCGGTCATCTAGAAACATGTCGAGACCAGGAGTTTCTACTACGGAATAGAGGTGGTGGGGCGCCTGGAATTGGTGGTGGTGGTGGGAAGGGTCAGTTGTGGCCACTGTCGCAACTGAGGTGGCTGCTTGGTGCTACTGCCATAGCTCGAAGCCCTTGGTGTATGTCTTTGTAATCTCCTCAATGTTGTTGCATGGTGTGTTGATCCCCCTCCTCTATTGTGGTGGTATAGGAAGAGGCTCTCCAGCGAGAGCCCCTACATGTTGGGTGGTTAGATGTGTTGGTTCCCGCTGCCGCAACCCAAAGAGAAGTGACATCATCTTGTTAACAAACTTGTCCATGTGCCGTCTAAGGCCACGATGTGCTATACCAGTGTCGTCGTGCTTTCCATTCCAGCATGCTTTCCAAGAACACATATTGCATAACGCTACACAGGTACAGTACTGTATAAGCCAACTCCCCATTGAGAACATACAGGGTAACCGTCCACCTGAATGTCGCACGCTCCGTGGGTTTTGAACAACTACTTGGAGGTCCTATGTCATAGAGAAAAGATGGCGGGATGAAACATAGTTGGAGGCATGCGATGATCATCAAGCAGTGGATATGTTATAACTCCAGTAGTTATTGATGGTGACTAACCTGTTATCTAGTCTGAGCAAGTATGTCATTTGGCCATTGCAACTGTCTGGGGTTATAATGAGCGATTTGTATTTTGAACTGGTTATAGTCGTGTAGTTCGTGGAGGTGTACAACGTGGAATATGGGGGGTTGCAGACTTGCAATTGTCATTTTCTTTGGGATATTTCTTTGGTATTATCCATCACATTAGTTTTGGTGATAATGACAGTGCAAAATAGCGACGTGTGCAACATGGTTGTTGGAGGAGATGTGTAGAAGTTTGTTTTTGTAAGTGGAGCAGTTCATGGAGTGAGTTGAGAGATTAAAAAAAGGATAAAAATAGAGAAAAAGGTGAGAAAAAATCTGAGAAAACATTAAACGGAGGACAGATGTGTGATTCAAAATGTTGTCCTCTGATTAGTTACGGCGGGCTGGAATGACTGGTTTGTAAATAGTCATAAAAACTCTCTCTTTTTATAGTAGTATAGATTATCTATAAAGATAAATATATTCATTGCACAAACTCATTTTGTATTGAATTATCTGTGAATTATCTAATAAAAACAATTTGCGTTGGAGGGAAATGAGTTTGACTGATGGTTATGGGTGAGAGAGAGAAGGGTGTGGGAAATTCAAATTCAAATACTAGAGAGTTCAAAAAGAGTGAGTTCTGGTTTTTCAAACTAAATCATTTTTTTGAAGTAAAAATAGCTAAAAAAATGTGAGAGCAACTTGAGTGAAGGAGAGTGCAAGATTTTTCCACGTTGGCAAAACTGTGGTATGTGATTGGTCAATATGACTTTGGGTTGATGTATTTGAACTGCCTGCAAAACTCGCTCTATTATAGTAGTATAGATATATAAGTATTCAGCAAATTCTGCAACCGACCACGCGGTAAATAAGCGTAATATAATTTCTTGAAGTTTACTGTGAAGTTAGAGATCAGCCAACTGCACCTTAACGCATCCTACCAAATGGAAAACTAAACACAAAAATTTACATTCAAATTCATAAAAACTAATTACATCCCACCAAACATGCCCTGGTATCCGTGGGAGGTGACTGTACCGGTTGCTGTCACTAGCCTTCTGTTATTTTCATGATCTCTTGGTGAACTAAGATAATATAAACATATAAGACATGGTTTGGTAGGATGTGGAATAAAATCATTTCAATCATTTCTCAGGAATGTTAACGACAATTTTGTTAGGTTAGGCATGTGGAGGATAAATTCATTACTCAACCCATAATTGGTTTACTTTTTGGCCAGAAAACACCGAATACAAACCACGCCCTTGATGGGGTGGCAATTCTGGAAATGCAGTTGTACTTTTTTGGCATATGAATGTATGTCATGCAACTAATTTCTCCTATATCATTGCATCCATCCGGTACCCAATCAAACGATAACAAATAGGATCATCACGTTCATCCTACAACTAACCAAAAAAAATTGCACTCTTTGTTTGACAAAATCACATAACTGCACCCTAGTACACCATGATTGTTTGGTATGGTGTAAAATAAGAAAAAAATGGACAGATGAAAGCAACATGTAGGAGTGAGTTTTTTGTTTGGTTGGGTTCTGTGTAAACAAAATCATTGGTTTCAAACTGTGCATCTTGGCTATTTTTCCACACATGATTTTTACTGTGTCAGATTCTCATGTAGTCAGGTGCAGAAAGACCAGTGTTGCTCTCTTGGACAGGAAACATTTGTTTCTGCAGCGTGACTACTGCCCAACCAAATAGAAAGAAATGAAATCTATAAGTTCAACCTACACCCAACCAAATAAAGCATCTAAAGTTTAAAACCAATCTTTATGAACACTTTGTTTATAAAATCATACAACTGCATCCGAGTACGTTGTACCAAACTAGTCCTAGTAAGCATAATCATGACAACAACTCATTGGTTGGTCGCCCGTAACTCCTTCATGCTTCCATCCTGGGGGACACAAATCTCGCAAGCCCACAACCCTCAACTACTACGGATCTCTTATCATCAAAATATCGTCCTCATACCCGCCAGTAGTCTCTGCATTTGTACATCTCATTGACTTCTTGTTCATTGGTATCAAGATAGATAGAGTTTCCACCCGCACCTTAGACTAACCCGACCCCCAACATAAGAATTGACTGTATTAGCTAGCTCAATGGCATCTTAGCCTGCTACAACACCGACTTGTGTTGACTTAGACATGTTCTAGCATAAGAAAAGATGATACTAGCTAACACAGGCCACATAGCCAGAAGCAGAGATGATAAACCAACATCATACTTTATTTTAGAGGTAGAGAAAGAATTTTAAAGTGGTTGAGGCCCATACATAATAGATGGTTTGATAGGAGGGGGTGTTATCTCTACAATCTTGACATTCCAGGTATGTTCTTGTGTGGTGCCTTATTGTCAATGATGGGTGAAACATGACTTAAAGTTCATGTCAGTTAAACAAATTAATAAATTCCTCAGTGTCATGGAGGCTTTAATGTTGATGAAGATAAATGCAATACACTAAAAATAACTCGGGAAAGATCAATGAAAACATATTTTAAGTTGGTATTATCTTACAAGGAAATTCTAACCAAATAAGGCATGGATATAGTATGCCCTATTCTCATTTTCAAACAATTAAAGCTACTAATCAACACAATTGTCGATATATTACATGTTATACATGGTTGGTTATTGTAACGCCCGGGCCCACTTCCCAAGGCTCTAGTAGAGTTTCAGGAATGACGAATGGCCCCACAGACCACCACTAGCCTTAACTACAAGCTTTTTGTCCACTTACGTTCATGCCAGGATCAACTTCCTGATAGGTCACCCATCCCAGTACTACTCCAAACTGAGCACACTTAACTATGGAGTTCTTAGTGATGGGCTCCCGGAAAAAGAGGTGCACCTTGGTGATATGGGTAGTCCAATCATTCCTTTTAAGATTAACTTATCCGAGGCCTCAAATCCTGCGATGTTACAATCTCCCCCACTTAGACTCTTGACATCCTCATCAAGGCTCAACTGTAAGGCCTCATAATCTCTTCCCCATTTCAGTGCAGACCCACAATGGCCCATGGACACCCAGCTCCCGATCACGGAATACCAGCGTAAGGGTGGCTACGTCAACCATGGACAACCCTTTCCTACATGCCTGGACCGCACGGCCCAAGGCGGCCATGCCATGCCCATGTGGGCCCCACCTACTAGAGGATAATTGACTCTGATACCATTTGTAATGCCCGGGCCCACTGCCCAAGGCTCTAGTAGAGTTTTAGGAATGACGGATGGCCCCAAAGACCACCCCTAGCCTTAACTGCACGCTTTTTGTCCACTCACGCGCATGCCAGGATCAACTTCCCGACAGGTCACTCATTCCAGTACTACTCCAAGCTGAGCATGCTTAACTATGGAGTTCTTAGTGATTGGCTCCAGGAAAAAGCGGTGCACCTTGGTGATATGGGTAGTCCAATCATTCCTTTTAAGATCAACTTATCTGAGGCCTCAAATACTGGGATGTTACAGTTATGATATTTTTTATTGCTATTGAGGGGTGATTAGGGCTATCTAAATATTGGTTCGTTCGGCTAAAAAGACCGATCCATTTTATTATAGCCAGTCTCAGAACCGATCAGGACCAAAATTTTTATCAGGATGTCATGATCTGAAATCGTTCGGAGTTGTTGCATTTTATATCCCAAATCAACTCATACCTAGACTTTAATCAACCTATTCAACCTAAAATTGACCTAAATTTATAAAAATTAGAACCCATAACTAGGTGTTTCAAAATTTTAGTTATCCATTTCCTATATATTAGCATGACTTAACCCAAAACCTGACCTAGATAGAGATTTATATATATATATATATATATATAATTGAGTTGCTTATGTAACTTAGAACCTAAGATTGACTAAACTCATATTTCAATCTATTTCCATATATTGTATCCAACTTAGATTGTTAAACATAGATAGGGAATTGATATTCTTTAGATCAAACGACAATGGTTTCCTGTACATCAATGTCCTTGGCTTTTAAAGTTATTTAACTTTGAATCTTACATCACGTTCTCTGGAAATTAATTAATTTCAATGTGATGTTCATAGCTGCCAGTTTTTAGAATTCGACATTTATAAATTCCTTCACATCAATATTACTTTTCGTCATCCCCCTCAGAAAGGTAGTATGAAACATTCTTGTTGGAGGTTCAATTTTGGTGTCCTTTTGTAGGAAAATGTATGGGAGAAATACTTGGACGACTAGTGTCAATAGACCTTGGTTCCTTAAAAGTGATAGGAGAGTCTCAGTCTATTGGAAGAAGACATGGGAAATCTCTCCGCTAGTTATAAACAACTTTAGATGAGGGAGAAAATAGGGACATATATAAACTGTCTGATGCGGTGATACGACCATGACTATTTGGAAGAAAGAGGGCATCTAGATAGACCCCAATCTTACTATCAAGATTCTTACATGAAGGGGAGGCGGTTGGAACCTTGAGATGGAAATGAACTTGATAGACAAAGAAGGGATGAATGCCATAGAACATTCTAGAGATAGAGATACTAGTGGTAATACTAGTATGGATCTGACGTTTAATGTAACTTTTATTGACATCAATTCTTTAGAGAAACTGACACCAATGCACCAACAACATCAATTTTTTGTGACAACCATCACCATATGTAAAGTCCTATCGATTTAAAAAGGCACGGGTACTATTTTCACTTTGACATTGGTTTCTTTTCATAGAAATAGACATCTTAAATTTCCGGCGAAATATAATTTTTCATGGAAATTTTTTTGCCTCCAAAACATTCAGTCTGACGTTAGTTTTGTATATAACTGACGATAAAGTGTCCATGCCATGTCCCCACAGAAAAAATTACTCCCCCATTAGTCGTCAAGTCTACCAAAGAACCGACGACTAAGTCACCTCGATCATTTGCGGGAAAAAGTATCCCCCATTAGTCGCCGAGTCTATATCATCAGTTTTTTAGATGAAATTGACGACTAGGTATTTTCACATCATGTCACTGCAAAAATGTTTTACCCCTAAATTGCTTCTTCGTCGTCAGTTTCTCTTGTAAAACTGACAACTATACCCCTAACGCTAGGGCAAATTTTTTTTTGGATATGTCCATTTTTTCAGACATAACTGACGACTATGCCCTATAGCGGTGTCTATTTTTCTATTTGGTTTAGGTATTATTCGTCTATTTTGTATTCTTAACTAACCACTATACCCCTAACTCAAGGGCATTTTTTGTTTGGATATGTAGTTAGTTGTCAATTTTTTCAAAAGTAACCAACGACTATGACCCTAAATCAGTGACTTTTTTTACTTTAGGAGTTAGTCGTTGATTTTGTCTTCTTAACCGATGACAATGTTCTTATAGCAAATTTTTCAAAACAATCAACGACTAAGAGTAACTTAATAGTACCTGTCCAAAATAGACTTTCTCCAAGTCTCTATTTCATTGTGATTTTCCCCCTCCAACTTAGGTCTCTAGTGATTCCCCCTGCTCCAGCTACTCAATATGCTGCCACCACTGCTCGCTGACACCATTGCGTCAGTGCTCGCTGCTAACATTGGTTGCCACTGCTCTCGCTAAGTAGTCTTCCTCCATCAACCTTCTGCGTGTCATCTATCACCTCCATCTACTTGCCTCCATCTTCTACCTCCAGGCTATGGAGCTAGTGTGTCACTTCCTTCATTGCTTCCACCACTACTGCCATCGTTGCAACTTCTAAGGTAAATATGTCATCACCGCCAATACCACATTGCCACCAACTTTGATTTGATTATTCATCAAATGACTATCCCATTTTGAAATAAATAAAATTCATGTTGCTATGTGAATGTTAGATAAGATATCATGCCTCTTTACATGGGTATCTCATATAACATAAAAATTCATCTTTGTTAAATGATTAGACCTAACATAATTTTCAACCACATATTGAACTGTAATATATTAAGATTCATTATCTAATATGACACATGTTATCCTAAGACTTCAAATCAATAGACTTATCATACTTGTAGCCCTAAATCCCCAACATAGACTACCTTATGCTCTTTTATGATCATATGACTTGAAAATAAGACACTATTGCACAAACAAAGTACATGAAGATGATCCACAAACCATCATAATATAGTCATAGATTCAACCCTCGTAATATAGAGTCATAGATTCACTCATATAGTGGGGGCGAACCGAAGTTCCTTATGACACTAAGATAATAGGTCTATAAATGACAACATTGTATTATAGCCTAGAAACCCGTCTGAGATTTACTCATTAGGAGTAAATCTTGGATAGTCCATGGATTGGGACTATTCTTGAACACTTAATATCACTTAGGATGTAAGTGTATAATGTATATTCAGTTCTCAAGATGTTTCGTTAGCACTTCTCCCTTTGTTCTTTAAGTACATATGTGGGTGGGCATCTACCCAACTACATCAGTATACTTGGAGAACTGTGGGAAAATGTTGCTGAAATTTTCTTAAAAACTGAATACACATTAAACACTTACTAGTGAGATTAGGTGTTCAAGAATGAGATAGTTGGTACACACATTCATTACTGAACCCTAAACCCTAACCTCTAAATCATAAACCCTAATATTTAAATCCTAATCCATAAACCTTTATCCCTAAATCTAAAACAATAAATTGTAATCTATCTATAAATCCATAACCTAATATGTAAACCCTAAACCCTAATACTTGTTTTCTCTTTGATCATAGAAATGATACATCATGGATGTCCATGCCAAATCACTACACCCCAGAGTATATTATTGGTCTTGATCAGTTTAGATAATTTGTGGAGGAACATAGGAAACAACTTGGAGATAGGTCCTATTGTCCATGTAGGCATTGCGGTAACAACTTGAAAGTCAACACTGGTGAGGAAATCAAAAGTCATGTCATGTGCAATGGGATTGTACATGCCTATAAAGAATGGTACTAGCATGGAGAGATTCCAAACTTGAGACCAGTAGATGTCGATAGAAGTACTTGTATTGAAGAATAAATTGTCTCTGATGATGTAGATGTGAACGAACCAAAACTAATAGACATGGTTGATGTGATGCTAGATAGTTGTGGGGTGGAGCACACCGATCCACCTTCCTTATTTAGGAACATTGTGCATGATGTTGAGAGACCGTTAGACATAGGTTGTACTAATTTTTACGAAGTTGAGTGCTGTGTTGAGATTGTATAATCTGAAGGCTAACAATAGATGGAGTGACAAAAGCTGCACTTCATTGTTGTCTTTGTTGAAAGAAACTCTTTCTAAACCCAAAGAGCTTCCAATCTCAACACAAATTAAAGAAAATATTATGCCCAATGGGAATGAAGGCTATGAAGATGCACACATGCACAAATTATTGTGTGCTATTTCAAAAAGACTATGTCAATTTGAAATATTGTCCAAAATGTGGGACGTCAAGATATAAAATGACAACTTCAGGAAGTCCAAAACTGGCTCTCCTTCCAAGGTGATGTGGTATCTACCTATAATACCACAGTTTCAATGCTTCTTTACCAATCTGATGGATGCAGAGAATTTAAGGTGGCATGCAGAGGTTAAGAAAACCAATGATGGGATCCTAGGACATGCGTCTGATTCTCCACAATGGAAGAAGATTGATTTCTTGTACCCTAAATTTGTTGAAGAAGACGAGAATCTATGATTTGGGATTTGTATTGATGGGATGAATCCATACGACACATTGAGCAACTAACATAGCACTTGTCCTATTATGCTTGTTAAATATAATCTTCCTTCCTGGTTGTGTATGAAAAATAAGTCCAGTATGATGTCGATGTTGATATAGGGCCCTAAACAACCTGAAAATGATGTTGACGTTTATCTTGAACTTCTGGTTGATGACTTAAAGAAACTATAGGGTGAAGGTGTGATGATCTATGATGCTTTCACATAGAGAGACATTTCATTTACATGCTATGTTGTTTTACACTATTAATGACTTTCCAACATATGGGAATTTGTCTGGATATAGTGTAAAAGGATCCAAATCATGCCCTATATGTGAAGAGAACACTATTTCAATATGACTCAAACATGGAAAAAAGACAGTATATCTTTCTCATCGAAGGTTTCTTCCAAAAGTCCAACTTTATTGAAGGTTGTGCAAACCGTTCAATGGATTGAATGAGGAAAGGAGTGCCTCTAAACCTATACTAGGTGAGGTTGTTTATGAAAGAATAAAATATTTTGTCAATGAATTTGATAATAGATCACAATGTACCATTCTCACACAGATTGACAAATATTTATTCAAGAAGTGGTCAATATTCTAGGATTTTTCTTATCAGAATTCTTTAGCAGTTAGGCATTTTATCGATGTCATGCATGTTGAGAAAAATGTTTGTGACAGTGTCATTGGTACTATGTTAAATATATCAAGTAAGACTAAAGATGGCATCAAATCTAGAATGGACCTACATGAAATGGGAATAACAAAAAAGTTAACAAAAGTAGTTAGGAGTGATTGGAAATTAAATTTACCTCCTTCTTGTTACATGTTGTCTAGAAAGGAGAAGAAAACTTTTTGTGAGTGTTTGCTTAATGTTAAGGTACCACAGGGATACACTCCCATTATCCGTAGACTGACATCAATGAAATATCTGCTAATGATAGGTCTTAAATAACATGATTATCACACTCTAATGCAAAAAATATTACCCATGGCAATTCAATCTATACTGTTGAAGCATGTAAGGTTTGCAATCACCAAAATTTGTTTCTTCTTCAACACTCTATGCAGCAAAGTTATTGATTAAGATAATCTTGATATGTT
Organism: Alisma plantago-aquatica; assembly: GCA_963693085.1. Classification (NCBI taxonomy): domain Eukaryota; kingdom Viridiplantae; phylum Streptophyta; class Magnoliopsida; order Alismatales; family Alismataceae; genus Alisma; species Alisma plantago-aquatica. The sequence goes on from OY856413.1 coordinate 578,051,971, forward strand.
ACAAAGAGAAGTAATTATTACCCTATTCCAGCTTGAGATGTATTTTCCTCCTTCATTCTTTGATATCATGGTACATCTTGTTGTCAATTTTACTGGGAAAGTGAAAATGCTAGGACCAGTTTTCTTGCATCAGATGTATCCTTTTGAATGATACATGAGTATTTATAAAGGTAATGCTCAAAATCATTATTAGCTTGAAGGGAGTATTATTGAGGGTTATGTGGCGATGGAGGTTATGTACTTTTTTAATGACTTTCTTTGTTGAAATGAAGCTCCTATAAATGACAAGAATATTGAAGACTATTCTGATAAAGGGACTTTAGGAGCACAAGTGCAAGTAATTAGTCATGAGTTGTGGGAACAAGCTCACTTGTATATTTTGTACAACATCGACGAAGTGAGTATTCATATCACCGTACATACCAATTTCATCAAGAAACAATATCCTCGAGTCAATTCAATGTGGCTTGCTAGAGAGCTTAACAAGACATTTATTAGGTGGTTTGAAGATAAAGTCTCACGTCAACTATCTCAAACACAAAATAATGTTGTTGAAAATATCAAATGTCCCACATTTAAACTAAAAATGAATGTTATGTCCTATGAAGGGTTTGACATAAATGGGTTCTCATACTACACAAAGCGTCAAGATGATAAGAGTGTCATCCAAAATAGTGGGACATTCTTCAAGCGCCTTCATTGTTTTTTTCTACTGCAAAGGATAAGAGTCCTTGTGAAGCTAAAATGTCATATTAGGGTGTCATTGAAGACATATGGGAGTTTAACTATGTATATTTCAAAATTATGGTCTTTAAGTGTAATTGGGTTGATAACACCAAAGGAGTTGTAGTGGATGATTTGGATTTCAAATTAATGAATTTTGAAAAGATTGGCAAGAAGGGTGAACCATTTATAATGGCATCTCAAGCAAATCAAGTATTTTATATCGATGATCCTACAAATGAAAAATGGCTAGTTGTTCTTCACGGTAAAAGATAGTTCATTGAAGATCATATAGATGAAGAAGAGTACTATGACAAGCATGATGACTCCAGTCCTTTCTCAGTTGGCTTGCCAACACCAAACATTGAAACTGATGCTGACTTATATATATGTGGAGATCACACTGAAGGAATTTTAATTGATAAAAGATCTCATATTAGAAGCATGCTTTATTTTTTAAATGATATATGTGCATTTTATAATCTTATATTTCATTGTTTGACTATTTTTATATGACATTTTTAAAATGGTGTATGACCATGAATATGATGAGTGTGATGATGATTATTATGAGGATGAGCAGCATCCTGCTGACACTAGTGTAAGTTTTGTATTGTTTTATCAACACTCTATGCATTTTACAATATGTCTATCTTGTTGTATCGCATTTAATAAGTTATATCTGTTTATGACCTATATGTGTTTTTTTTGTCAATTTTAGGTTGAGGATGTACATCCTGGGAATCTTGTTCATCTTAATGAGCAGCATTAAAAAAGAAAAAATAAGGGGTGCCACCATGATGAACAAGTTGATACAACAAAGGGGTAACAAACCAAAGATGGTCGTTGTGTTTGATCATGCAAGAAATCCTATTGGAAAGAACTAGAGCACTTTTGTTTCATATGTAGGGGTTCTTACTCATAGCCATTGTTGTATAGCAGTAGAATCTTGGTATAAAATTGATAAAAGCAAGAAAGACTTCATATGGAAAGAATTATGTGTGAGATATTATCATTTGTGATTTTTTTTAAAACTATTACAATTTCATTTTTAAGAATATTCCATAAATTATATGAAATTTTACAGAGCATATTTGACCTGGATGAAAAATCTACATCTCAAAAAGGTGATGCAACATTGTGGGAGGGTTTTTAGGAATTATACAACAAGTTTGACAAGACTATACATATGGGAGGCTGAGAAGAGGAAGAAGTTAGCCACTCAGCAATGGAGCTATCTTGACCCAGCAACATGGGAGGTGTTTATTGCTATCAAAAACACCAAGATTTCAAGGTATTAAGTCTCACTCCCCATTTTGAATACATTCTTATGAATTCATTATTTTACCTTGACATAATAGGTTATGTTATACTTACCAATTACTATCGATGATTGTTACTAACTAGGATACAAGTGATGCTCATAGAGAAAGGCAAGCAAAGAATGTACACAACCACACGATTGGTCGAGGTGGCTATGCAAATCTTTGCAAAAAGCTACTACAATCATCTTCTTCTCAACAACCTACTCCTAGGACTGATGAGTCATCTACTACTATTGAACCTCTACTTTTCCATGATATATGGATAGCTGGGAGGCAATCCAAATCTAGAGAAATAATGAACCCTGCAATTGTTAAGGTGGCTGCAAAAATGGTAAAATTCAACTCTTAGAGAAATTTGTATTGATGATTGTTATGTTTACTTACCGATTACTATTAATTATGATTAGCGGGAGCTCTACGAACAAAGAAAACAAGGCAAGTTCATTCCTGAGGAAACAAGGAATGAATTGACAATTTCTCTAGGTAACCCAGAGCATCCTGGATGCGTTAGGGATGTAGGAGTTGGTTTGGGTATAAGAGCATTCTTTGGGCCATTAGAGCGTAGATATGTCTAGAAATGGGGATTCTCTAAAGAGGAGGTAAAAGAGTTAATTGCAAAGGGAATTCATGAATAAATGAGCCAGTGGGACGCTTCTCAGTTAGCTACTCAGACAATACCAGATGTGCTGCCCTATTCTTCATACAAGGTGGACCCCCTTACAAAGGATGTTAGGGAGTAATCATGTGGACCCAACACCTATCACATCCTCTGTAAGTATTTTTATCAAATAGTACTCTATTTAAGATGGTATGTTTAGGTATATATAATAGTCTATGCATATTTATAGGGGTTGAGGCCATGCCATCTAAAATTATAATAACATGTCATTGTTGTAGGTGAGGCTTACCCACTCCTTACAGGTGCAACGATTCATGGTGCTTCATTACCCGCCAATGCGGTTCGTGTGTGCTCGGGGCTTGTCTATGAATCTTGGAAGAAGTATCCACTACCATATGACCACCCCGACAGTGAGACGATAGGTGAAGAAGATGGCAGCATGGTCGTGTGGTTCAAAGTGGGAGTTATCTATACTGATCGTGATGTATGATAAATTTACATTATGTTTTTTATATACATGACAATTGATATGAAATTATATATATGCAGGACATAGGGCCTAAGAAACCCCTTAGAGCCCATCCCCCTCCACCTCCACATCCTTCTCAATTACCAAGTTGGCTTTTACAAGAGTTATTCGACTTGATAAGTCCTCAATGCATTGGTATGGCACTATTTATAGGCGAACATGAAGAAGATTTTCCTATGACAGTTTCTATTAAGGAGGACGATGTAGGACAACGTTATGATAGTAATATATTTCTACAAGATGTTTTGGAGTTGTTTCATTTTACTTGGTTGAATACATAGAACTTTGGATATGGTGATATCTTATATAGCTATATACCTCATTTTATATATGGTTATCTATTTTCTTATATATTAATGCATATAGGATATATGATTTTCAGCCACTTACATAGGGTCTATATAGAGTTTTAAATGGCCCATGTGGGATTTCTAGTTCCATCCTTGATTAGTCGTGCAATTAAAGAACATGCATCTGTTACCCTATACTACTCTATCGCATTTAAATTTTTTGGTAAAATGAGAAAGAGTGTGATATTAGCTCCATACAATGTTGGGTAAATTTACTTACTTCTCTTATAATTTTGAATTAAGAAATAACATTTCATTGTGGATTTTGAGTTATATTTTTTTACCTTCTTATCACTCAGGAATTACCATTGGGTCTTATTGGTTGTTGTCTCTGCAATGCAAAATATTTATTATCTTGATCCTAAGGGTGAAAAAATAGAAGATGAGGGACACGATTTGAAAAAGGCATTATTCATGTAAGTACATTTTTATATTTATATTTGTAAACATATATATTACATGACTATTTACTAATGTCAATTCAATGTGTTACATTGACACATAGGGCTATAAAATGATTCAAAAAAGTTGGAAGAAAGTGGACACAAAAATGAAAATGGTAGTTGGGAGAATGTTGAGGTAGTTTTCTAACTCCAATGCATATTTATACCAACTATGTTTACTTTTATTTATTAATGTTTTGTATGATGAAATTTATAGTGTTCTGTACAAAATCACGGTTGGGCATAAACATACTACTTGATGTGGTATATGGACATGATTGTATTATATGAGGTAGTAGACATCAAAGAGATAAATAATATAATCCATATATATAGTATTGATCATCATAAATGTATAGTCTCATTAGATAATATGAACATATCAAACTTATTAATTGTATGCATCATTCTCTTTGCAAGTGTTTAAAATGAAAGCCTTTGATACGCAAGAAAAGCTAGTAGATGTACATGTGCCCTATATGAGAGAAAAACTAGATGAGATACGAGAACAATGGGCAGAAGCCTTCAAAAGGGAAGTGAACTTTGAATTTGATTGGGATGAAGAAAATGAATAACTTTGAATTCTATTATCATGTGGTGATTATGACTTCTTGCAACTCTAATTTTGATGCATGCATATGTGAATGATTATCTATATACATATGTGTGAATGTGAAGATGGATGAATGAATATTTCTACATGTCATGAGAATAAAATTAGTATATATGTAAATGGAGTAACATGTGTGTGAATGAATGTGAAGATGGATGAATTATGATTGCACATGCGATGAAATAGAATTGGAGAATGAATAAAATTATGTGCATATTATGTTTGTTATTGTATGTTTGGTGGCCTACTGTTAAGCTGAACTCACATGATTTTGTTAACCTACAGTTGAACTACATGTTTTGCATCCTGCTGACCAGCGGTGCAGTAGGTTCCAGGCCTGTTATTTTAAAAAAAAACTTTGTCGTAGTTGTATAAAAAATTTGACATTATAGTTCTAACTCATCGGTTTTAGTAAAATAACCTATGTTAAAGGACAAAACCAAAATGGTCATGTTGAACAACACGGCTTCACTGGGTAACATGTCATAGTCATCGGTTTGTTATATATAAATGTTACTTTACCTCAAAATCATTGGTTATTTTGGATACAACTGAGATTTTACACCATGATAGGTGTCAGATTATTACCAACTCATGATGTAGTTCATTTACCAATTACAAATGTGACCTGGAAAGGCTCTTTTGATGTCAGTTTTAGCATGCAACCGACACCTGGGACCCCTATCTGTGTCACTTTCAATTACTACATAATCGATGTTGGTTCTCTGGCATCGGTCTTGCCTTCCCCAAAGAACTGACGTCTTAGACATATGGCTATAGTGTCACCCACTTAGGTGTTGGTTTTAAACCAATGTTATAGGGTTGTTTTAACTACCGCAAGAGATAGTTTTTGTACTAGTATAAAGGCTCACTCATCTGGTGCCCTACTAAAGATGGGTTGTTCATGATTCAATATGTAGCCAAGTTTTACAAGAAAGTTATCCTAGGAAGCCTCCACCTTTACTCTAGAAAAAATGGATACGACATGATGTTTTATCGCTAAAATTTTCCTCCTTCAGTTGGACTACTAAAAGAGTGATCCCACTAGAGTATATGGTTAGAGCTTGTAATATCCAATTAGCATCTCAATTGAATGTTGTAACAAGAAGGAAGAGGAGAACCCCGACCACATTTTTTGGCAGGAAAAATGGCTAGTTTAGTATGGGATATGACTTAAATATTACTTGAGTGAGACATCCTAACATCAAAATAATGGATGAGGATGCCTCACAAATACACTTGGTATACACCATATCATTGTAGTTGAGCAACGTGTGAGCAGATGTGACAGTAAAAACATGGAAACTAATAGGATCCCCGTGAGAGAATAAAATGTCTTTCAAATCATTATGCATCACAAACGTTTATAACCTTTGGCAGGTTGTGCGATCTATGTTTTAGTATTGGGTTTCTTTGGGATATAAGAGTGCATGAGATAACTATCCAATAAGTGAAATGGGAGAAACCACATCTAAGTTTGATCAAATTGAAGAAATGTTTTATATCCCAGGAAAAACACAGACTAGGCTATCAGGGTAGAGACACATTGATGGGAGTATAATGAATCATGAAGGTTTATTTGTACTAGGTTTGTAGGTCCAAGCACGGGAGTGGATGGTTTGTCTTGCAGGATAGAGGCAAATAAGGTTGTTCTTGAGATCCTTAAGTCCTTTAGGAATAGGGTAGGAGTGTAGGTGGAGGTTGATGATATTAGATTTATAAGAATCCACAATGGGCTAGTCCCCTCTCCTTGTAGGTACAATAGACATTTCACTGATATATCCTCTTTTTTTAATGGATGGGGTCGAGACTGTAGGTTCCTATATAGGGAAGCAAACATTTTGTCAGGAAGACATCAAGAATATGGGGCTGGTCTTTTAGACATATACATATCATGAGGTTGTGTGAGATGGAACCACTAGTTAGGGTTGTATATAGGTTGGAATTCTAAAATCTTGCATACCTGAGGAGAACTACAGTTCCAATGAAGAGCCTACTTAGAATCTAAGAAATATACATACATTATATGTACCGATAGATATTTTAAATGGACATTCCATCTTGTAAAGTAAGTCACTTTAGGTCTTTGGATTTTCTACTGGTGACACCTTTTTTGTCGAGTATGGATCTAATAGCCTTGTAGTCCATCTTTTTTAGCATGTTGGGGATCGAGATAAATGGAATTCATCCATAGTTGAAAAAAGACCCAACGTGAAGTCCCATGATTAAAAGGCTAGTCATGTAGCCAGGTATCAAAGGGATCTCTCTATATGGCACAAGCTTTGTGTGACTTTTTGAAGTGAAAAGAAAAAAAAAGTCTTGTGGCGGTTTTCCTATAGTTGATGACTAACTGGGAAAGTTGCTTTTATCTCTAAATTTAGGTGGGGTACGTGACTCATGCAGTCTTCATGTGGATATGCCACTACTTTGTTGAAATCTAACTCAAAATTATCATTGTTGCACACCAAGTGCATTAGCTACTAGTGGGCTACCTCTCAAATTCATTAGTATTCAATAGCTAGTATTCCTTTTAATTGGTTAGAATGGGAGGTTCATCATTGATGGTGTGGAGGACACAAATAATATCACAACATCCTTTAAACTCTAGATTTACTATAAATATGGTTGAGGCTGACCTAGATATATCATTGTTGTCTAAGATATGGATTCATGGTCTATGGTAATTGATGGAATACATGGAACTTTTCCACAATATCTCTTTTTTTCAAAAACATTGGGGTAATTCTATTCATCTTATTCCCTATTGGGAAAGAAATCTAAGGATAATACTATGCATTGTCCGGAATAACAAAATTAGATGTAAACCAGTCATTACTCTAGACTAACTCAACCCTTGCAACTTAGTGACCTATGAGAAACCAACATCCAAAAACCAAACATTCCTCGACAAAAACCACATATATATTTGCATAATATGTATATATGATATTAAGAGAGAAAGATTTCTCCCCCCCTCTCCCATAACCCATGGCAGAGGTCGGATGCCCAAGAGGGTGATAAATCAAGAGATGCTTCTCCGTGTGGTTTTGAACTCGGGTCCCTTCATTGGGAACCTGTGGAATTCGCCAACCGGGCTATTCCCTTGTCAGCAACAATATGTATATATGTATGTATGTATGTATGTATGTATGTGTGTGTCTATATATATATATATATATATATATATATATATATCTTTGTAAAGAAGCATATTACTTATCTTTGTTAGTCTAGACTAAAAAAGTTCTATATACTCCCCAAAACATGCCCTAGGTATGAAAGGCCAAGACCCTCAAGGCGGTAGATGCCCCTCACTAGAGATGTAATCTCAGGTGAAGTAGTAAATCACATATATCTTCTTTTAGTGATAAAGGTTTCCCTATAGAATAGTAGAAGAAATCAGTCTAATGAATCACAAGCACACAACAATCACAAAAATGCACCATCACACATGAAAATTGGAGGTGGATGAGACTACATACGATGGAATTAAAGGAACAAAGTAGGCGAGTGAGGCAAAAGAGAAAATAAGAAAGAACATATTTGACTAGGGAAAATCATAGAAGTGTAAATAAATATGTCTTTCTCAAATGCCAAGTTGTACATGTACTTGGTGTATGCTATTTCATAAAACTATTTCTAACCCAAATTGATTTATCTAAACAAGATGAGATTGATTGAATAAACACGAATTTAGCATTTTTTCACGTGTTAATTGTGTTCAGCCTCCAATAACATAATAGTGTTGGACTAGGTCACAAAAATTGATGGGACAAAGTGTCTTGTATTTGATAAAAGAATATAGGAGATGGTAGAAATGAACATGGTAAAAGAAACATAGTGGAGCAAGGAAGTTGTAAGATACACTCTCTATGTTAACACTAACATAGTTTATTAAAAGATCATTAACAATAAACATAAACTAAAGCATAATTATAAAAATATAGAACTAGACAATAACGAAAACTACAATGACAAAACTTTTCCTTTTCTTTAAGTTCTCTCTACTATCATGTTACTTATACAAGAATCACCACCTAAGAACCTATAGTAACATAAACATTTGTTGATTATGTCTACGACCACCACTCTATATGAGTTGCTACCAAGTGACACAATACTAGGAAGAACAGGGGATGAAATAAAAAATCATGAGAGCAAATAGCACTTACATCATACAAAATGGGAATATACAAAAGGAGATGTATAGGTAGGTTTGAAGAAAAAAATGAATAACTTCTTCAAAAGGCCATGTCTTAATACCCGTTACCAAATTTTATAGGAATCCAATACACTAAAACCCAATATAGGCACAAACAGCATAAGAAAACACATTCCACATACCAAGGTAACGATAAAATATTGTATCCCACCAAACAGTACAATGAACCTAGCAATCTAGAATATATCAATCCAGTATTTGTATTGATTTGGTTGCTAAAACAAATATGTGTAAAAGAAACAACAATATAAAGAACAATATGATAGACTAGGCTGATCAAGAATATGAATATGAAATGTTTATCAGTGATATTATAGGCAAGAATATAATGACTAGAAGTTTCCTAGTGATAAAATAATACATTTAGATCTACCAAAAAAAAATTTCATGGAAAGATAATACACATTTATAGACTAGACAAAATATGAGTAATATTTATTGATGATCATAATTTAAATATAGATGTTTTTGATATAATGTGTGATTTGAGTGGTCCAACAAAAGACCACACATGATATCTATTGATCAAGTGTCCTCAATTTTCACTTAAATACTCATATATCTTATTACCTCTAGCATAGCATTATTATTTTATGATCATTGCATCATGTAATTTTTATGGTACAATTGATAAAAAGGAAATGATTTTTTAGAAACTTAATTAGGGTCAATAGAATCCATATGATTATTTTACAATAAGCAAAAAACTTCTCATAGAAAACAATACCTATAAACAATGGGGGGAATCAAATGACAAAGCTATTATAAAAACCTACTGTTGGATTGAATGGTTGTATCCTAGTGGACTTGAATGTGAGGAAGCCCTTAATTAGTCTTTGCCATGCGTCATTTTGTCCATTATTCATATATAGATGTTTCATAAAGCATGCTTTATCCCAATTATTGGTTTTATGGTCAAATGCACTTATGGATATCCTTTACGTATTTTTAGGTACTTTGAATACACTTTTGATGTAAGGGAGAGAATTGGGAGGATCCTAGGGTTCATTCACCTTTAGAGGATCGAAAAGTGATCGCTACAGCTATCGCAACCTACCTCATGTGACCAAAGATAAAGCCAAGGAAAATCAAACCATCCATGAGCAGAGTCAAGATCAAAATACAAGTAAGAACCTCAACATGACTGTGATACAAAAAAATGTTGTGCCACCAATTGCAATATCAGAGTGAGAATGAACTAGGCACAGACTCCAAGGAACTCAAGTAGCACGACCATGTTGGCCATAATGGGCATGCCAAAAAGACCCCAGCATGGTTGTGCCAACATGAACGACTATTGTCAATAGCCCCCAAGATGCTTTTTTCGGGTGAATCAGACCTTCGTATTGCTATTTTTGGTTTTTGTAGGTACAAGTAAATGCACCATGGAGCCAATGAACTCCATGAGCTAAGAAAAGGCTCCACCAAGAGGTGAGAAAAAAAACATTGTACATCCAGAATAGAATAAGTTGTACAAGTCCAGGAGGAAATAAGCAAACAGATTGCCACCAAAATATAAAGGCAGTTAGCATCAAAAATAACTACAAGCAAAAACAATGTTGTTCCAAAGAACATTGTTGTCAACAGAGAGATTCATGAAAACATGAGAATTCCTCTCAAACCATATATAATGGATAGTAGAAAGGGCAAACAAGTGCTCCTTCATGACTTGAAATTGGCAAGGTCTTGTAATGAATTGGCAATGCAATGGAGTACTTCTCAACCACAACCCTTTACCAAATAGAAAGATTGTACTTGTAATCAGGAATAAGGTGTTGAGTGTTTTCAACATCGCACTGACACAAAACACATAAAGAGGGTGTAGAGATCCCTCTTTTTCTGGCATAATCAGTGGTGGGGAATCTGTCATGATAACACTTCCAAGCAAAAATTTGGAAGCTGTGAGGCACTTTGAAACTCCAAATCCATTTAAGCAAAGGGCTAACAACACCTTTTTCTCTAATTTTCATACGATTCATTGGTTGACAGTAAGTTCATTGTAGAAAAGGATCTTATCCTCTACACTCGTAGCTTTGTCAATCTTATCAAGGAACTCACACAGATGTTGATGTAGCCTAGAGGAGGAACTCATCCACCAATTTCCATTAATAATAGAGTTGACTTTGTAGGAGCTGATGAAACCAGACATAATAACCTCCTTGCTTCCAATACAATCTTTGAGGAATAACCCCTTGGGAACCTACAGATCCAGTCAAAGAAAGACATTATAGCCATTGTCAATCATGTAATAAATATGAAATCATCTAAGTGTTTCAAGACCTGAGTAAAATATCAAGAATGATGAGTAGAGATATCAACATTCCACAAGGAACCTTTATTTAAATACTTTTCATGAGTCCACTTGATCTACAATGTATCCTTCTTAGAAACACATACCCAAATATTGAACAGGACAATAACTTTGCAAACCTCTTTAACATTTCTAATCCCAAGGCCACCTTCTTCTTTTATCTTAGTGACACTATCCCACTTAATGAAATGTAAATTGTTCTTACCATCAATTTGACCCCATAAGAAGTTCCTTATAGTTCTCTCGATCTCCTCAAAAATAAAACTAGGGAGAGGAAAGGTTGAAGATTAGAATATGTGGATAGTAGAGAGAGTGGAGTTGCATAACTCTAATCTTCCAGCAAGAGAGAGTTGTTTGGACTTCCACCCATCCAGCCTCTTTTTTGTTCTGTCAATGATAGGATAACAATGAACTTTAGACAACTTGCCAACAAAAAGAGGAATACCCAGATACCTTTGGGGTATGAACCCATGTCTGATCCCCAAAGCATTAGTAACCAATTCGACATCAACACAAGTGCTAGTAAAGAAAGAACTCTTCTCTTATATAACTCTGATTCCAGTTAAACAAGCAAGTTTATAAAAGATTTTTTTGAGGTAAGCAACACCAAACTCATTAACACACATGAACACCATCAAATCATCAACAAAAGCCAAATGTGAAACACTCAGGGACTTAGAGGCATTAAGAGGTTTAATGCCTTCTAACTCAACCTCTGCCTTCATAAGTTGTGTGAACATTTGCATGACAATGGTGAACGAATAAGGGGCTAATGGATCCCCCTGCTTGATACCATTAGTGGGTTTTTATGGTTCAGTTGCTTTGTCATTAAATAAGATTTCATAAGACATAGTACGAAAGATCTCTCTTAACCAGACCACCCAACTTTTAGGAAAGTTCATAAGGTCCAAAATCTTGAACAAAGAAGCCCAATTAGCAGTGTCATATGCTTCAGTAAGGTCAACATTCACACAAATATTCTCACTGCTCCCCTTTCTATTAAAGTCATGAATCAACTCATTAGATAGAAAAATAGCATCATGGATGCTTCTTCCTCTTATAAAGGCACACTAATTGCCACTTATATAAGTAGCATGTTAGTGTGAACTTTAGAAATAATTGTATAAGTCACATTGCAGAGAGATATAGGTCTCCAATTCTTAATAAGATAGGCCTCATCACTCTTAGGGATAAGAGAAGTGAACGTTCTATTGGCATCTTTAAGCATTCTACCAGTTTTAAAAAACACCAAGGCAGTAGCAATAACATCCTCTTTGATAGTACTCCAACTAGATTTTAAAACATTACCATTAAGATCATTGGGACCCGACACTTATCAGTATTAAGCCACTGAACAAAATCATCAATTTCCTTTCTCGTGACAAATCTATCAAGAACATCCTTCTGTGAATCAGAAATGGAAGGAAAGTTTAGGTTCTCCAAAATAGAAATATCCACAGGAGAGTTTGTGTTAAACAAACTAGTATAGAAGTCAAGAACATAACTTCTAATCTCTTTAGAATTATGATTAAGATTTCCTTCAATTTCTAAGGCGTTAATGTGATTTCTATGTCTTCTAGTTTTGATAGTCGAGTAGAAAATTTTGGTATTGGAATCCCCCTCCTTAAGCCACTGAATTCCAGATTTTTGCCTTACCAACAATTCCTCATTAAGTCTAGACTCTCTAGTAAGCTTTCTACTCTCACAAGCTTGGATTTGAAGTTCAATATTAAGAGGGTCTTTTTCAAGACTAGATTGAATCATAACAACATCCCTTTTAAGAACAACAGCCATATCAAAAAGATTACCCATTTTTTCACGATTCCATTTAGAAAGGTTCTTTCTTAAAGTTTTGAACTTCAAATAAAGGACATACATAGGGAATCCCTAAATGTCATCCTTCCAAGAATCAATAACAATTTCCTCAAAATATTTCCTATTAGTCTAGGTATTTATAAATTTAAAGGGAGAAGTAACTTTCCTCTTTTTACCAGTGTTCAAGACCATAATCTTATGATCACTAGTGATGTTATCAATAAGAACACCATGCATCTCAGGAAAAGAATCCATGATAACATTGTTATAAAGGATCTTATCAATATTCAAAGTCACAAAGTCCATACCACCTTGATGGTTATCCCATGAGAAGAAAGATATACTTAAGGACAACTCAAATAGTCCATTATTAATCATACAATTGTTGAAGTCGACCATGAACCTTTTAGAGGGAGGATCCTTACCCACCTTTTCATTATAGCTTCTCACAACGTTAAAATCACCCAAGTTGGTCCAGGGTTCAAAAATATTCTTATGGATATCTTCCAAATCACACCACAAGGAAAACTCATCTGAATCTGGGTTATGCACGTACACAACTATAAGAAAGAAGCTCCCATCATCAACAAAAACTTATGTGTGAACAAACTATTCCAATTTAGAAATTTTATCAATAGTCCAATAGTTATTGTCTCACAATAGGAAAACCCTACCAAGAACATGACTCGCATGATTGGAAACCCATTTGTATTGAGATAAGAATGTGTTCATCAATCTATCAATTTCACCTACTCAAAATTTAGTTTCAACGGCAATTAAAATGTTAGGTCTAAGCCTCATAGCCTCCTCCTAAACTATTGGATTTTTAATATTAAGACCCCTTACATTCCAAGAGAAGATGTTTAGGTTGTCTTTAATCATTGGAAACATTTTGAACCTAGTACTTTACTAGCTTTATTCAACTCATCTTCGTCTTCACATCCAATGCTATCAAATTTTTTATGAAGAGTGGCACTATTATCTTGATCTTTTTTCCTTGCCCCTGGCTTTCTTTCCTCTATTACCCTTGGAACCTTGAATACCTCTAAAATATTTTTCCCAATAGAATTCGATGGAGTGGATAATTCAACTACTTCCCCATCTTGAGGTAGGCTAGGTTTAGTGTTGTCTTGAATAGCACTATTAGCACTCTGATCACTATCTTTGAAGGTTTCTTCAATAAGGTGGATCTCTTCATCTTCTGTTTCGACTTCTTGATTCTTATTTTCATTCATCTCTATTAGAAAGTATTAGCTTCAACATGCATTTCTACACTAATATTCATAGTACTGTCATCTACCAATGGTACAATAGAAACTTCCTTGACAATCTTCTTCTCAGACACTTTAGGAACCCATAATTTCTTCCCCCTATTATCCTGAATATCACCACTTAGGTCAACAAACCCTGAAATAGCTTTTCTATGCATCAAAACCCTAATTACACCAATTATCTATACTCAAGTTCCTTTATTATTAATTTGGATTAGAATCATCGTATCTTTGTCTTATACATTAATTTTTTAAATAAAAACCATTAAAAGTCATATTCACCTAAATTAGGGTTTCTAAGCCCATTAGTGCACATCATATACATGAAACCCTAAATTAAGCCGATTAAGCCCAAAGATTATATTTTTATATATATATCTTCTTTTTATTAACAACATGTTAATATCAGCTTAAATTATCTAAAGAACGTTACTAAATCCCATCAACATTAAAATTTGGATTTTTCGTTCATAAATTCATTAAAGGTAAAAACTTTAGCTACTTTTCGAATTTTAAGTATATTCATGCTTCAATTATATTTTTATTGAATTCCTTGAGTTCTCCTAATCAAAATTCATATATTATATGTCTTGATTAGAGCTACCAATCATTAGTTATGATTTTAGCAAGATAAATTACCTTTGCACCAATGGGACACTGCTCCGTCAGCATTGTGGCCCCTTTTCCTTTTCCACGCGGATTGGGAGAATCCAATGGGCCTCGACCACGCTGGTGGCTTGCTCCATGTGGGTAGGGTGTCGTGCCAAGATGGAAATACCTTACTGCCTCGTGCCCTTGGGTTTAAGGCCTCGCATGCCAGAGGGTATACTGGTAATTCTATCCTTTCTCTTCCCCTACCTTCGTTCGCTTCCTGCTCATGAGCCCAGGTCCTAGGTCAGTCAAACAGGCCATTGACTTGGAGCACCATGGTGTTGGAGGGCTAGAAATTAGTGTGCCACCCTTCGCAAGACTGAACTGAACCTGATGGTGGTCTTGGATGCATCGAATAGGGAGAAACATATGCACGTTGAGGTAGCACTCAACAGCGGTTAAACAGGGGATGGTGTTCAGTCCAGACCAGGAAATTGGAGGCAAAGCAGTGCCCTCTGTGGAGTTGGGGTTGTGATCCCTCTCGTTGGTCTCTCGTTTGGGGCTGGAAAGCCTTATATAGGCATGGTCACAACATGTTGGCCGCCAGTAGAGTCTGATCCCTTTTGGGATTTGGGGAAATCCCATCCTCACACAAAAATAGGGGAAACCAAGGATCGTTGGGCTCAGTTTCTTCTCCCTAACCTATTGGAGCAATTCTCAGACTCGCACATTGATTATGTTCATAGGAAATCGATCAGGAAGTATCCACTTATTGTTCCCCCTTCCTGATCCTAATCAAGATGGGTGAAGGTACAGACACTGTTGGATCTCAGATCCAACGACTATCATGCCACACACTAAAACAATAGCCTAAATTTATTTGGAAATAATTGTGATATTTAATGTTATCCTCTTCACTTTAGGAAACCTTAAAAAATTCATATCTTCTAATCTGTTTATCCTTTTTTATCCCAAATTTTAAAGGAAATTCCATAATGACTTAAATTACTTGTGTGCCAAGTTTGGGACTGAAATTCGAAAGTAAAACAAACTTTTCTTCATATGCAAGTTATCACTTAAAAAGTCATATTTTATTCATATTTTCTATCTCTTTCCCTTTTATTTTTTTTATTTTGATTCCTTTTACCATTATTAACCAAGTGGATTCAAAACCTAATCCATGAAGGTCATTCACACCATTTTCTAGATAATTCCACATGATCCTCATTATTATCTTAATTTCTTTCCCTTTTATACATTATTAATTATCCTTCATCTTTTCTTTCCTTTTTATCACATTGGACTCACTAACTCAATAGGGTCCATGAAATCATATATTTAAAGGAAATATTATCAAAGAAATCCATTCATCACACATAAATCATACAATTTTCATAATCATACATTTTATTGGAGAAATTGCATTTCAAACCATATAAGCCCAAAAATTGGGGTTGTAGCAATTAGACTTTTTACATATGTTATCTTAGGAGTTATTATTTGTCAAGGGCCTTAACTTTACTTTTCTCATGGTTTATCTAGGTGTAAACTATCTCTGTATAATGACGGTAGATGATTAAATTTACTTTGAGCTCATTCTTTACTGTGTGTACATTATTATGTTTGTATGTCATACATGTACAATACTTATCATTGACAGTCTAAGAAGTACAAAATACTATGCTAATAAAATATTTAGTAAAATATGATTGATGTGCTATATGAGATTATGAAACTAAGAGTTGTTTTAATTTATCTTTACATTTTGTATGAATCATTACATACTATTCAAGCATGAATAAAAATAAAACAAATATGTGATTGTCGTTTCATTGTAATCCAACTTGTGAGTATCATAATCAAATTCTAAAAGGCTATAAATTATTATAATCCATTGAAACATTAGTTGGATGGAACAAAAGAATAAAGACCCACAACTGTTATCTTATTATTAAAGTTTTATGAAACTAACTTAACACCACTTATAAAAAAATGATACATAGATACTAAAGTTGAGCAAGGTATTCTGATAAAAAAAATCAAGAGTAGTGAATTTTGAATGATTCTATTTACATCAAATTAAATCTTATTGAATTCAATTTCAGCATTATGTAGTAGACGGATATGCTAATATGAACTTATCATTGTGGTATGAACCAATAATGAGATTGTGTTTTATATCCAGAATCTCCACAAATCATATTTCTCAGAAGGCATATATTTGTTTAACCATCTTTTATGATGGTTAAAGTGCCTATATTTTTTTGATATATACAAAATATACATTGAATAGAACTTCTTATATATAGTGTTATCATCAAAAAACAAAATAGATTCCTTTGAAATTGACAAGAAGTAATACATTTTGGAAAGTATGAGCATATCTCCATACTATAAGATGATTAAAAATTTAAGGAATCAGTGAAAATTGTACAGGAATAGGAATGGTTTGATGTTCAACATTAAGTTACTCATACTATTTATAAAAACATTATTAATATGAAGGGGAAGATAATGGGTAAGAAAGAAAGATTGCATAATGAGTGTGAACATGGATAGGAGATTCATTCCATGTTCAGATCTAATAGGAAGGATTGTTGAACAATGGGTAGATTTGAACTCTAATCCCATCCCTAAATACATGCAATTATTGAGGGTAAAAGAAACTAATATGCATATTTATACTATTATATTGCTCATGGTTTAGTAAATAAGAATCCCCATACGAGAAAGATGAAAATAAAAATAAAAATGATTTTTTTTAATTCATAGATTCAAGATCTTTAATTAAGTTTCTCATATTAGGAAATCACTAAATCAATGTTATTATGTGGAGAGTCATTGCAAGGAAGATTGTTAGAGGTGCAATGTTGTAGCCATATATGAGTTAGATGTTGTCCTTTGTGGAGGCTAAATTGGTTGATATTTTGGTAGAAAATATATGTATAGATTAAAAAATGCAGATAACTTAAGAAAAAGAGTATAATATTGAAGAAGACCTCATAATTAGTTAGACAAACATAGTTGATATATAAATATAATATAATTGCAATGATAGCATATATTATAAAGTCAATAAAAAAAGTGAAGAAATTAATAGAAATTAAATGGTTCTTACTTCAAAAAGGGGGAGATGGATCCTAATCTCCATCCAAATAATGAGAAAATGCAATGCTCACTTGTTTAAGATTGTAGAAAAGAATTACGAACCATACATTTACATAACTCTCTTATTAACTAAATATTCATGAGTATATTGTATGTATTCATATGATATCCATCGTTGATAATGGTAGTAGTGTCATGAGCTAAGACGCTTTGTAGAAACTTCTATAATACTATCACATGAAGAAAAAGCGTTATTGAGCAACAGAAAAGGAGGGGAGCTATGGAGATATATTAGAGGGCAGTGTTTGACCGATGCATGAACATGTGTCCGTTTTGACAACGCGTAAAAATTTCATGAAAATAGAAATCAAGAAAACTAACCCGTCCTTCAGAGACATCTTGAGGGAATTGGCTGAAAATAGAAGTACAACATGCATGCCACCGTACGTATTGGTGGTCCAATGGTACATGAGGAAGTTGAAGGAATCTCTAGAACCTAGAGGGCCGATCATGCTCAGGATCCTCATCCCTTACCATCTTCCTCCTATAGGGAACCAATGCTTTAGGGCAATGAACACACCGAGCAACAAATATGAGATCTGCAGTAGGTGTTTGGTGACCAACATAAGAAATATACAAGATCTTCCCACGTGTTCCCACCCAAGAAGACTGAAAGTAGGGTTTAGCCACGAACAGCTGCCTCATTTCATAACAGGCTTGCACTGGTGCGTGAGGAGTCCACATAACTGAGGCTTGTATCACCATTGCGGATTCCACTGTATCGGATGCATCGCTCGCCTGGCATGCTCTATATGGCAATGTTTATGTTCAAAGTGGAGACTGCGACCATGTTATTCTGCCCTCTGTAGTCTGTACCGACTTCCTGAGCGCCATCTATTGCACCTCGTATACTATGGTGCAATCGCGCCAGCCACCAATGGAGGGTGAGGGTAGAAGCAGCAAAGAATGATATAAGGATTTGTCACTGGAGGCAAAGATATACATATCAAGGTCATTGTTTAAAGCGAGAATCATTGACAACGATGTCACCGGCTGGATGGAGTCAGAAAAATCATTGTTGTTGTGATACGTTTAGAACTCCCTGACTTAATGGGGAATCTTCCGCCTTGACGGTGAATCTTGGATCAAGCATGGGTACTATATACATTACAGGCGTCATTACCAAAAACTCCATGGGCAATTATCCTCATACCCCCAGCTGCATTAGTCTTTCTGACTTCAATCCTTCACAGTCGCCTCCTCGCTGGTGCTAGATCTATTACAACCAACCAAGTTACTTCTGGAAGCAATACATGATCATGCTCTTCCTGCAACCCCCATTGGAACATGACTCATCGCAGTATCAATATAAGCCCATGTCGCTGGACAACTATCTGCTCCATGCTGCACACCGGTTGGGCAGTTGACAAAGCATGTGAAGTTATCCTCCATGTAGCATTCAGACTTGGTGCATGGTATCGTTTTCACAGAATCAGGACCATAGAATAAGCCGGTGTATGTAGGCAGTTGCTGCTAATGCTTCTGATAATAATTTCAACAAATTTCAAGAAAATGAAGTTATCAGATTAGAGTCCCATGTTTTATGGAATTGGATAATCCAAAGCGAGTGATCAGGAAATAATAAAACTGTGGTGAATTTCACGCGATCTCAATAATTGAATATAACAAGTCCAAATCGTTGGGGAGAGTATAAAGACGGAGACGAGTGATGGACAGTTGCCGCTAATGCTTTTGATAATAATTTCAAAAGAATTTAAGGAATTGAATTTATTGGATTAGAGTCCCGCCTTTTATGAAATTGGATAATCCAAAATGAGTGGCCGAAAAATAATACAATTGAAGCATGTTTCACGCGATCTCAATTGAATATAACAAGTAAAACTCGTTGGGGAGAGTACGAGGACGGAGACGAGTGGTAGGGGGTTGGTGCTTAGTATGGTGTGCGTATATATATATATATATATATATATATATATATATATATATATATATATATATATATATATATATATATATATATATATATACATATATATACATATATATATATATATAGTCAGGCTAGAATACACTCGAGTGTATTCGGAGTAGAATACACTCAAATAGTTTTTCATGATGCAATATATTTTTCAAAAATCTAATCCATTGATCTTCTTAAACATGTTGTGAATAGCTCATACGCAAAATTTGAGCACATTTGGACATTTATAGGTCATGTTATAAAGACCGTAAAAATTATACATTTCAAATTAGTTTTGCGCGTCGATTTTGTTGCCCTTAGATGAGTGACTTACACTCATCCAAATGGGCTCAAATTTTGTATGTAGCCTAGTTATAGTATGACGGTGAAGATCAATGGTTTACATTTTGCAAAAAATAGTCTTGATATGCAAACACACTTGAGTGTATTCGTGTGATTTGTACACTCAAGTGTATTCTAGCCTGACTCTCTCACTCTCTCTCTCTCTCTCTCTCTATATATATATATATATATATATATATATATATAAATATAATAGTAGATGACGACATTTAACTTAGACCCGGTTTGGTAAGGTGTTGTTGGGTGTAATTTGGTGAAAAGAAAAAGTTAACAAGTATAATCATACTTTTTAAACTGTTGTTATTTTATTTGGTTGGGTGTGCTCTAAACTATAAGAATTTAGTTTCATTTGTTTGGTACGATCCAGAAATGTGCCGGTTAAAGTAGTCATGCTCCTTGTCACTACGTTAAAAAAACTCATATCACAAGGCATGTGGTCCCCACCACGTTGAAGAGAGAGCGGGGGCTTTCAAGTTATGTGTTGTTATACAGCTGTAGCGCAGAGTAGAAAGTGTACAAACAAAAAGAGAGAGAGAGAGAGAGAGAGAGAGAGAGAGAGAGAGAAAGATAATCGATGCATGGCCCCACCCTCCCGCAGCCCGGCTTCACGCTCCAGTCCCCACCGCACGCGACCACGCCCTATTCGGGCGCGGTACATATTCTGAGATTTGGAGCTGAAGTATGCAGTTCGGTGGGTTGTAAAACAAAGAATTCTAGCTGCATTCTGCCATACCAAATAAAATTAATAATAAAAACAGTGATTTAGAACTCATTGAATATAAGATTCATCCTACCAAACAGGGCCTTAGCTTAGAAATATAGATTCGTTGGTGATTAGGAGACCCCTCCCCCTCCATATCCAGAATGTTTTCACTCAAATATTCATTGATATAGGAATGCTAGTATCATAAATAGTAGGACATCATAAATTGACAATTTTTTCATATCCATGACATATTATGAGATAGTATAATTGAGAAGGAAATCTGAAACCAATCTAGTAACAAGTGGGGGTTCATTTTTTACTATCAGTTGAGTGTTTGTAATTTATTTGGTTTTCGTAAGGTTGTTCAGAATTACATGAACTACAACACGTTATGAGCAATAATGACAAACTAAAAGGGATTTGGTATTCAATGCATAGAAGCATTATATTGCAGTTTTCAGACTTGACTCTATGCGGATGTTGGTTGTATGGGGAAAAAAATTATCTTAGCAAAAAAGATAGAACTTACATCAACATCCACACTTGGTTTCAGAATAGCCCAAAAATATCAAAATGTTATTTTTCAAAATTATCATCAGTACGTCACCTTTCTAAAAATAATGATAAAAGTGTCATTTTTGCGTAGCCATGCATGTGTCCTTCTCTCTATGTTGCAACTACTCATAATAAAAAAAAAAACTTAGGCCAACAGACGATGTCCAGCTTGATTGTTGGCCTAGCTAGTCACTAGATTTGTGGTCCTTCAATCTAGTACTAGACTTGGGCCACTGTCCTAGTGACTAGCTAGGCCAGCAATCCTTCTGGACACAGATATGTCATACCAGAAAGCTGCTATTTGTAACATAGAGAATTGGACCACCCAGCTAACTTTGATGCGCAGCTCAAGTCGGTGCCTTCTGGTGTGACTGTGTGTGTACACTGCGTCATCCTTACGTCCACCGGGACTGGGCACAACATACCCTAGTCTTGCCTCCCACACCATATAGTGTGTTCTGGGCCGGCGGATCCCCCATAATGCAAACCTCACCGGTAGGGCAGTAGGCGGCATCTTAGTTCCCACGACACATTTGTTGTTTTTGAGTATATCTTCCCGATCAACACCACATCAGAGACGATCCATGATCGGGTACGGCTACAAGGTCCACCGCCTAACCACAGAACAGAACACCGAATATCTGACTCTGCACAGCTAGCAAACTTAGTTTATGTTAGGTAGGGTGTAACTTCAAACCACGAAAAATTAACTCGAATTTAGGCCAAAATTTATTTAGCTATCTACCGTGAATACGAATTCATGGAATAGAAACTCACCATTGGGTTGGGACAACTTTTTGCCAAAAATCCCAGAAAACCAAGCATGATCTTTTTACACTCCTAACCGACAAACCCGATCTCCCTCTCTGTGAAAGAAGTACAACACACCTCTCTCTCATATAAAAACACATGCCTACTGCATAATACGATCAGACCTAAAACAAATGAAACAAAAATCAAAACGAATTCGTATCGCATCGTACCATTGAAGCAAGTGCAGTCAAAATCCATGCCTTTCGGGCTTCAAACTCACGTTGTGCTTTTTTTACATCTTACCAAACATGTCTTAGTGTGAAAAATGTGGGTTCTAAAACATGGAAATGAGATGTATATCTTTTAATCTACATTCTTTTTATTTGGTTTAATGCATTTTACCAATCAATGAAAGTGATCCTTTCATTTGGTTAGCTGTGAATCTGCATATCGTGTACTCATCTTTGACCATATTGGAAGTAGGGCTACAGAAAATCGTGAACGAGCCAACGGATAGTAAAGTGTAATATGTTGATAGATGGAGACTCGCGTGACACGGGCAGTGATATCCAACAACTAATAACCACACGGGTCAAAGAGAGAAAGGTAGAAAGCAATAGAACGGTGGCATATTCCGGTAAACTAGTAAACACACACGTGCCCATGCCCGTGACATATAATATTTGAAACATTTTTATTTGTATCTTTATTCAGTATGTGAGATGGAAAACAGATATATGAGTAATCAAAATTAAAGTTTAAGAGAATGTAGATTTTGGGAGAGAGAAAAAGCACGAGGAGAGAAAAATAATGTAGGAGGAAAATGAAGGATATGGGAGATAAGGCTTGCCTGAACTTCCGAACGTGCATCATATCATTGGAACCTCTAATAAGATACACGATGGATCGTGTTGTGGTCCACCATCCCCCTAGCACGCCCGAGTCCTTCTTCTTCTCAACCCCATTTTCGTTATGGTGTCTACCAAGCTTCGACCCTATTAGTGGTCGTCCATGGTGTAATTAGTAGAAGACGGTGTCGGTATGGTGGAGCTCAAAGTAAGGGTCACTCAGGTACCCATCCATGCTGTAATGCAAGTCCTAGCGTACCCGTTGAGGCTCAGCAACTACCAGCGTGTCAACAAAGAAATAATGGAACAACATGATATGAGTCAAATAATACACAATTGATTGAAACTACGAACAATGTTGATACAACCATGAACACCAAGTTGTATCCTCGTCTGAGCCCCACCAGCTCCCACCCGGAGTTGCGTCCGCAGTTGGCTGTGGTGGTGCGCCTGGTGCTGCATCGCGACCTGCAGCTATTGCTGCCTCTCCTTGCGCTTGGTCGTCAGTACCCAGATGCTCTTGACATGGGTCAGGCACTGGAACCCTTGTCTCTTGCAACACGTTTAGAACCTCATGTGTGAGAAGTCCTTCGTAGCTTGGTTCCCATAGTCCTTAGCTTGGTTCCCACAGTCCTGGCAACTCATACCTCTGACACTTCCTCTAATCTGTATCCCACTCCCACACCCTGACGACCCGCCACCACCTCCTCCATTACCAATTTCTACACCTAGTGATTATGGGCCTCCTCCGCCGCTCCCTGGGATTCACAGTCAGTCATCTAGAAACATGTTGAGACCAGGAGTTTCTGCCATGGAATAGAGGTGGTGGGGCGCCTAGAATTGGTGGTGGTGGTGGGAAGGGTCAGTTGCGGCCGTTGTCGCAACTAAGGTTGCTGTCTGGTGCTACTGTCATAGCTCGAAGCCCTAGGTGTATGTCTTTGTGATCTCCTCTCTGTTGTTGCAGCGGTGTGTTGATCCCCCTCCTCCGCTGTGGTGGTATAGGAAGAGGCTCTCCAGCGGGAGCCCCTGTATGTTGGATGGTTAGATCTGTCGGTTCCCGCTGTTGCCACCCAAAGAGAAGCGACATCATCTTGTTAACAAACTTGTCCATGTGTTGTATAAGGACACAACATGCTATACCAGTGTCGTCGTGCTTTCCTTTCCAGCATGCTTTCCAAGAACACATACTGCATCACACTACACAGCTATAGTACTGTATCAACCAACTCCCCATTGAGAACATGCAGGGTAACCATCCTCCTAAATGTTGCACGCTTAGTGGGTCTTTAACAACTGCTTGGAGGTCCTATGTCACAGAGAAAAGATGGCGGGATGAAACATAGTTGGAGGCATGCGATGATCATCAAGTTGTGGATATGTTATAACTCAAGTAGTTATTAACGGTGACTAACCTATTATCCAACGTGAGTGAGTATGTCATTTGGCCACTGCAGCTTACTGGGGTTATCATGAGCAATTTGTATTTTGAATTGGTTATAGTCATGTAGTTTGTGGAGGAGTGCAACGCGGAATATGGGGGGCTGCAGACTTGCAATTGTCGTTTTCTTTGGGATATTTCTTTGGTATTATCCATCACATTAGTTTTGGCGATAATGACAGTGCAAAATAGCGACATGTGCAATGTGGTTGTTGGAGGAGATGTGTAGGAGTTTGTTGTTGTAAGTGGAGCAGTTCGTGGAGTGATCTGAGAGATTAAAAAAGGATAAAAATAGAGAAAAATGTGAAAAAAAATCTGAGAAGACATTGAACGGAGAATAGATGAGTGATTCAAAATGTTGTCCTCTAATTGGTTACGGGGGGCTGGAATGATTTGTTTGTAAATAGTTATAAAAACTCCCTCTTTTTATAGTAGTATAGATTATCTGTAAAGATATTTTTATTCATTACACAAACTCATTTTGTATTGAATTATCTATGAATTATCTAATAAAAACAATTTGTGTTGAAGGGAAATGAGTTTGACTGATGGTTATGGGTGAGAGAAAGAAGGGTGTGGGAAATTTAAATTCAAACGTGAGAAAGTTCAAAAAGAGTGAGTTCTGGTTTTTCAAACTAAATCATTTTTTTGAAGTAAAAAAAGCTGAAAAAATGTGAGAGCAACTTGAGTGAAGGAGAGTGCAAGATTTTACCATGTTGGCAAAACCGTGGTATGTGATTGGTCAATATGACTTTGGACTGGTGTATTTGAACTGCCTGCAAAATTCTCTCTTTTATAGTATAGATATATAATTATTCAGCAAATTCTGCAACCGACCGCGCGGTAAATAACCGTAATATAATTTCCTGAAGTTAACTATGAAGTTAGATATCATCCAACTGCACCTCAATGCATCCTACCAAACGGAAAACTAAACACAAAAATTTACACTCAAATTCATAAAAACTAATTACATCCCACCAAACATGCCCTGGTATCCATGGGAGGCGACTATACCAGTTGTTGTTACTAGCCTTCTGTTATTTTCATGATCTCTTGGCAAACTGAGATAATATAAACATATAAGAGATGGTTTGGTAGGATGTGGAATAAAATCATTTCAATCATTTCTCAGGAATTTTAACGACAATTTTGTTTGGTTAGGCATGTGGAGGATAAATTCATTACTTTTTGACATGTAATTGGTTTACGTTTTGGCCAGAAAACACCGAATACAAACTGCACACTTGATGTGGTGGAAATTCTGGAAATGCAGTTGTACTTTTTTGGCATATGAATGTATGTCATGCAACTAATTTCTCCTATATCGTTGCATCCATCCTGTACCCAATCAAACGATAACAAATAAGATCATCACGTACATCCTACAACTAACCAAAAAAATGTGCACTCTTTGTTTGACAAAATCACATAACTGCACCCTAGTACACCATGCTTGTTTGGTACGGTGTAAAATAAGTAAAAAATGGATAGATGAAAGCAACATGTTGGAGTGAGTTTTTTGTTTGGTTGGGTTCTGTCTAAAAAAAACCATTGGTTTCAAACTGTGCATCTTGGCTATTTTTCCACACATGATTTTTACTGTGTCAGATTCTCATGTAGTCAGGTGCAGAAAGACCAGTGTTGCTCTCTTGGACAGGAAACATTTGTTTCCGCAACGTGACTACTACCCAACCAAATAGAAACAAATGAAATCTATAAGTTCAACCTACACCCAACCAAATAAAGCATCTAAAGTTTAAAACCAATCTTTATTAACACTTTGTTTGTAAAATCATACAACTGCATCTGAGTACATTGTACCAAACTAGTCCTAGTAAGCATAATCATGACAATAACTCATTAGTTGGTCGCCCGTAACTCCTTCATGCTTCTATCCTGGGGGACACAAATCTCGTAAGCCCGCAACCATCAACTACTATAGATCGCTTATCATCGAAATCTCCTCCTCATACCCGCCAGTAGTCTGTGCATTTGTACATCTCGTCGACTTCTTGTTAATTGGTATCGAGATAGATAGAGTTTCCACCCACACCTTAGACTAACCCGGCCCCCAACATAAGAATTGATTGTATTAGCTAGCTCAATGGCATCCTAGCCTGCTACAACACCGACTTGTGTTGACTTAGACATGTTCTAGCATAAGAAAAGATGATACTAGCTAACACGGGCCACATAGCCAGAAGCAGAGATGATAAACCAACATTATACTTTATTTCATAGGCAGAGAAAGAATTTTAAAGTGGTTGAGGCCCATACATAATAGATGGTTTGATAGGAGGGGGTGTTATCTCTACAATCTTGACATTCCAAGTATGTTCTTGTGTGGTGCCTCATTGTCAATGATGGGTGAAACATGACTTAAAGTTCATGTCAGTTAAACAACTTAATAAATTCCTCAGTGTCATGGAGGCCTTAATGTTGATGAAGATAAAGGCGATACACTAAAAATAACTCAGGAAAGATCAATGAAAACATATTTTAAGTTGGTATTATCTTACAAGGAGATTCTAACCAAATAAGGCACGGATATGGTACACCCTATTCTCATTTTCAAACACCTAAAGCTACTAATCAACACAATTGTCGATATATTACATGTTATACATGGTTGGTTATGCTATTATTTATTTCTATTGAGGGATGATTAGGGCTATCTAAATATTGGTTCGTTCGGCTAAAAAGACCGATCCATTTTCTTATAGCTAGTCTCAGAACCGATCTGGACCAAAATTTTTATCACCATGTCATGATCTGAAATCGTTCGGGGTTGTTGCATTTTATATCCTAAATCGACTCATACCTAGACTTTAATCAACCTATTCAACCTAAAATTGACCTAAATTTATAAAAATTAGAACCCATAACTAGGTGTTTCAAAATTTAGTTATCCATTTCCTATATATTAGCATGACTTAACTCAAAACCGGACCTAGATATATATATATATATATATATATATATATATATATATATATATATATATTGATCTGATTATGTAACTTAAAACCTAAGATTGACTAAACTTGTATTTCAATCTATTTCCATATATTCTATCCAACTTAGATTGTTAAACATAGATAGGGAATTGATATTCTTTAGATCAAACGACAATGGTTTCCTGTGCATCAATGTCCTTGGCTTTTAAAATTATTTAACTTTGAATCTTACATCACATTCTCTGGAAATAAATTAATTTCAATGTGATGTTCATAGCTGCCAGTTTTTAGAATTCCACATTTATGAATTCCTTCACATCAATATTACTTTTCCTCATCCCCCTCAGAAAGGTAGTATGAAACATTCTTGTTGGAGGTTCAATTTTGGTGTCCTTTTGTAGGAAAATCTATGGGATAAATACTTGGATGACTAGTGTCAATAGACCTTGGTTCCTTAAAAGTGATAGGAGAGTCTCAGTCTATTGGAAGATGACATGGGAAGATTCTCCTCTAGTTATAAACTACTTTAGATGAGGGATAAAATAGGGACATATATAAACTTTCTGCTGGGGTGATACGTCCATGACTATTTAGAAGAAAGAGGGCATCTAGATTGACCCCAGTCTTACTATCAAGATTCTTACCGGAAGGGGAGGCGGTTGGAACCTTGAGATGGAAATGAACTTGATAGATGAAGAAGGGATGAATGCCATAGAACATTCTAGAGATAGAGATACTAGTGGTAATACTAGTATGGATCTGACGTTTAATGTCACTTTTATTGACGTCGATTCTTTAGAGAAACTGACACCAATGTACCAACAACATTGATTTTTTGTGACAACCGTCACCATATGTAAAGTCCTATCTATTTAAAAAGGCACGGGTACTATTTTCACTTTAATGTTGATTTCTTTTCATATAAATAGACATCTTAAATTTCCGACGAAATATAATTTTTCATGGAAAAATATTTGCCTCCAAAATATTCAGTCTGATGTTAGTTTTGTATATAACTGACGATAAAGTGTCCACGCCATGTCCCCACAAAAAATTGTATTCACCCATTAGTCGTCGAGTCTACCAAAGAACCAACGCCTAAGTCACCACGATCATTTGGGGGAAAAAGTATCCCCCATTAGTCGTCGAGTCTATATCATCGGTTTTTTAGATGAAATTGACGACAAGGTATTTTCACATCATGTCACTAAAAAAATGTTTTACCCCTAAATTGCTTCTTCGTCGTCAGTTTCTCTTGTAAAACTGGAAACAATACCCCTAACTCTAGGGCAGTTTTTTTTTGGATATGTCCATTTTGTCAGACGTAACTCACGACTATGCCCTATAGCGGTGTCTATTTTTCTATTTGGTTTAGGTATTATTCGTCAGTTTTGTATTCTTAACTAACCATTATACCCCTAACTCAAGGGCAATTTTTTTTGGATATGTAGTTGGTTGTCAGTTTTTTCAGAAGTAACCAACGACAATGTTCTTATGCAAATTTTTCAAAACAATCAACGACTAAGAGTAACTTAATAGTACCTATCCAAAATAGACTTTCTCCCCATCTCTATTTCATTGTGATTTTCCACCTCCAACTTAGGTCTCTGGTGATTCCCCCTGCTCCAGCTACTCAATACGCTACCACCACTGCTCACCGATGCCATTGTGTCAGTGCTCACTGCTACCATTGGTTGCCATTGCTCTCTCTAGGCACTCTTCCTCCATCAACCTTCTATGTGTCATCTATCACCTCCATCTACTCACTGCCATCTTCCACCTCCAGGCTCTAGAGCTAGTGTGTCACTTCCTTCATTGGTGCCACCACTACTACCGTCGTTGCAGCTTCTAAGGTAAATCTGTCATCACCGCCAATACCACATTGTCGCCAACTTTGATTTGATTATTCATCAAATGACTATCCCATTTTGAAATCAATAAAATTCGTGTTTCTATGTGAATGTTAGATAAGATATCATGCCTCTTTACATGGGTATCTCATATAACATAAAAATTCATCTTTGTTAAATAATTAGACCTAGCATAGTTTTCATCCACATATTGAATTGTAATCTATTAAGATTCATTATATAATATCACACATGTTATCCTAAGACTTCAAATCAATTGACTTATCATACTTGTAGCCCTAAATCCCCAACATGGACTACCTTATGCACTTTTATGATTATATGACTTGAAAATAAGACACTATTGCACAAAGTTGATTTAATATGACTTAACCATTCTATACAATACACAGTACATGAAGATGATCCACAAGCCATCATAATATAGTCATAGATTCACCCCTCATAATATAGAGTCATAGACTCACTCTTATAGTGGGGGTGATTTGAAGTGCCTTATGTCACTAAGATAATAGGTCTATAAATGACAACATTGTATTATGGCCTAGAAACCCGTCTGAGATTTACTCATTAGGAGTAAATCTTGGATAGTCCCTAGATTGGAACTATTCTTGAACACTTAATATCACTTAGGATGTAAGTATATAATGTGTTAGGTTTTAAGGGGAGACAGAGAAGGCAGCGGAAACAAACAAAGTTTCTTCTCCCAGACCCAGAATAAAGGAATCGTGTCAATGTCTATACAATAGGAAGGATGGTTTGTAGAGGCGTGCCTTGTCCCAAGGCTTGCTCAGCGATGTTACCTCATGGCTTATGCAGTCTTCACCTCCAGTCTTGGATGGTGTCTGTGCATCTCCTGGTCTCATCGGGACTGTCGGGATTGACATATGTTCTCCGAGTGGCAGAAGTCTCCCGCCTCTGAAGTAGTCCATACGGACCACCTGGAACTCTGATCTCTTTGTCCCACAAGGAATCGGAAGGAGTCACACCCTCCTTTCGGCTTACTAGTCACCGACACACTCTCCTATAACCAGTTGCTTTTCTACAGTTGTCTTTTCCTTGATGTGCCTCCCTTATCGGGTAGCACTTGCTCGGGCTCTCTCAGTTACCAAAATCAGAGAGAACGACAACTTTACAGAGAAACTAGGGTTCTATTTTGTTCTCTGAGAAGCCCCCAATACCCCTATATATATAGAAGGGTCATGGGACAGGGTTCTCTATCCCGGGAAATGCGGGATTAAAGCAGGAGTAGAAGGGTTCGAGATTTTCCACAAAACAACCAATCTGCGTCAGCTGAACTGATCGTTTCACACCCTGAAATGATCGTTTTTGGCCTTGAGCTGATCGTTTAGGACCTGAGCCAATCGTCTAGGGCTTTGAGCCGATCGGTTCATGCCTGAGCCAATCGGTTTGTGCACCTGATTCAACTCAAATTGACTTTTATATTTGTTTTCGATTAATCAAATATTAATCCTTGTCCAAATCAAATTTGTACAAGTAAAACAAATTGTATTTGCAAAATAGTCTTCTGACTTTCTAAACAATCTCGGTTGGTCCACGAATCGGTTGGTTCAATTAAGCCGATCATTTCACGACACTTGAGTTGATCGACTCACCACTTGAGCCGATCGGTTCATCAACCTGAGCCAATCGGTTAATCCCATGAGCCGATCGGTTGGGGTAGCAGACTATGCAAAATCAGTCAATTGCAGTTTCAATCAATTCGATACTCTAATCAATCGGTCCAACACCTTGAACATTATGATATTGAGCTATCAATCGATTGAGTGTTTAATTAAACTACTAAACTCCTTTAGTAATCAATCTAAACATCGTTTGTGAATAAACTCCTCTTCTAGATTAAATCCTATGTGTGTGACCATGCAGGTCCATTTCACGTTGGTAGTGAAAGTTCATAACACTTATGACTTCACAAGCAAAGAGTGGTGCCTAGTCGCACATCAGTGCTACCCAAGTGAAATAGAAAGTTGGAGAACAACTTTCAATCCTACAATCCGTGAATGGTGTTACAACGAATGTATAATTCCTTTGTCACTGATACCCCGAATGAACTCAAGGCATGGAACTGTCATCCTGTCAACGTTCATTCACTTTTTTGATCTCAGAGTAGATTGGAGGAGATATGTATGAAATCAATATCACATATTGATTCACACATGTGTGCGCACGCATATCTCAATCCTACTCATCAAGTGGCCATGGATATCAAACTCCCTCAGGAGGAAAAATCCCATATCTATCACTTACCCCTCAAAAGCCCCATGTGTCAAATCCACCCAATCATCACCTTTATAACAACCCATTTTTCAGGACTGTGTTTGATGATGTTAAAGTGTACCCAACGACATGTGTTGAGTGTAGTGATTTCAGGTCAAAGAATCACACTCACCACCATCACTGTGAGAACTGACTGTGACTACCATGTCATAGTTCCATGTGTCAAACTCACAATGGGTCTGTCTGGTACACTTGTTCTCCAACAAGTACCTATGTGTTTGGTTTGATATCTCCATATCATGACTAATGAGATTTTGTCATCAACCAACACCACAATCTAGTCTTGTGTGTCATTGATGTCTATCTACCTTCCACAATGACATCCGACTAGGGACATAATAAGAATGTACAAACTCTTAGCATCTGTATGATCTCATCGTTCAGGTCCTCAACCTGAAAGCATATGTCATTGATTATTGTCATTCTCTAAACATTCAATATGTTCTATCATTATCTCATATGACTGAACTAGAAAGAATTGGAAGCTTGCCTTTGATGTTTATCAATTCAATCTTAATGTATCCCACCAATCATCCCATGATTGGCTCTCAGGGCATACATACCAAAAAACTCCCACTTGCACTGTGAGCCAATCACCCTTGAATCATATTCATAGTGATCTTCAAACATGTCCCACATGTTACTATGATCTAGTGCTAACATAGTGAGTCATGGCAACACCTTGACAAAGTCAGTATTAATTGCATGTCTCTCATCTCTTCGTTGTACGTCACACGTATGAGATGGAGTTGTCGTAATATGTGATCTAGTATTCCTTTGCTAACCTTTAGCCACATTGCATGACCAAGTACTCCTTACTTGCCATCAAAGATTGGAATATCTATAAGTTCATCTCATGAACTTCCATATCCATGTAGTATCCACTGTTGTTCTCTAACACATGGATACTCGGCCTTTCCTTTTAAACAAATTTATTGGAACGCTTCCACTTATCAATAAACATTCAGTTATATATATATCCCATATATATATTGCAGTTAATTTTTTGTCCTTTTCGGAAGTTCGCATCAGTGTAACTCTTTACAGTGAATCCTTCCTTATTTCCATAGAACTAGTACTTCTCAAGTACTTATCAAGTTCATATGGTATTCCAGTAACCTTTACTGAAACTAGACAGATATCCACTCATCATGTCCCACATATGAGTTATCAGGATGAGCATATCATACTGTCATGTCCTACATACAAGATGATGAATGCATTTAATTATTGCTCTATCCATACATACAAGATAATAGGATGATTTCATACACGATAGATCCATATCTATACTTAGTGTTCCCATTCTTCATAAGAATTGGACACCTGGCCTTGAGATACTAACTCCATGTAACATGGACAAGTTTTCTCCCACTGAATCTATACAAACTAAACCCTTCAGTATAAATTGCCAATGTATGCTTTATCTTTTCAGGTCAAGAGGTTTTCGAGAACTATCTCTATAGATCTATATTCCTATCACTTAGGAAATGTCTCTATCTTCCCTAAAAATAATTTCCACTTTGGATGTCCATTCTAGAACATTTCCATTTCACATCAACATGTGGAATGTGAATACGCTCCCACTAAATCATAGATCTCTCCTTATCTTTGACATATCAGTCAAACCTTTTGACTATATTATCAAAATAAAGATCATAGTTCTGAGTTGTTTGTCCACTGTAACTTATAGACTTCATTTGCATTAATGGATTCATAAACCTTATAGGTTGTGTCACGTACACATCCTTGTTTTATTCCTTATAGGAATGCAGTCTTAGTATCAGTATGCCAAATCTCTTAGTCATTAAGTTACAATCAACAAGCATCATCCTTTGTAAAATATTATCCATGTGTCTTAAAGCTTAAGACTTATTTGCACTTATGGATTTCATCCCAATGGGTGCTACCATCACGGTCATACCTTATGGTTCACATGGAAGTCATTTAGGATGTAATGGTCATAAACCATAACTCAAAATCTAGTTCCTCATATTTATCTAGATAGTTGAATCATCACATGACCAACTCATCACATAGATAATTGAGGTGTATCTGTCAAGGATATAAGAACTCATAACTCCTTGTGATTCTTAATGTCCTTTATTAGTGTGGGGTATTCTTTATTTAAGAAGAAATTAGTTATTTGATAATCATCTTCTAACTCCTTAGAGTATGACTTCTTATTGATTTAGATATCACCATGCCTTAATCATGAGTTCACTATGATACACTATCATAATCACTCATAAGGTTCTCAAACATTTGGTTCAAGTATTTCTTTCATTGATCTCATCAAGAATTAATACTTTACCAAATTCATACTTCATTTATGATATTCTTGAACACTTCAACATATTCATATTGGTATTTCTTTAAACACCGCTTGAAGTATTAGCATTAACTCTAATAGGTATGTAAAAACATCATATGTATTATACTTAATAGGATAATCATTCTCCCACTATTATTAATGAAGATTGATTGATCATGTCTAAGAGATTCATGTCTCTTACTGGTTCTCTAACCAAAAGAGTCTAGATTTATCCATCATATGGAAACTAGAAATGAATTTCTCATGATTTATGCTAATTTGATTGTTTGAGTTATCAATAACTTTTAGGTATCATTTTATCTTATGCATACCAAGTACCACAAGATAAACAAGGCATTGCCATAAGGAAACATCAACTTTACCATTATTGTCATACAATATGCAAAAATATTGTGTTTCTATCTATTGGCAAATGTGAAATAGCAATTCATAACTCTATTACATGCCTTTAAGGCTCAAAATAAACTAAAGTACTCCTATCTGTGGCGGCAACATTTGCCCCATTTATTCGGTACTTTACACTTTATATCTTGGAATCATATACCTCAAAAGGTGTTACAAGTTTATTTCATGACACCTTCAGGTGGAGACGTCTGTCGCCTCCTTCTTCTTTAGTTCTTCCAGATAGAGTGGACAATTCCTTTTCCAATGTCCTAGCTTTTGACAATGGTGGCTATTGCCTCTCTTGATCACGCCTCCCTTGGCCTTGAGAGTTGAAGACGACTTGGGCTGCTGGCTAGCATCAGAACCTTTCTTAGCCTTTCCTTTGCCCTTACGCTTGGACTTGCCTTTCTTGTCACTGATCATCATCACAGACTTTGGCTTGTCCTTCTTCATTTGTGTCTTGGCTGTCCTCAACATGCCCAACAATGTTGTCAATGACTTGTCAAAGTTGTTCATGTTGTAGTTCATCACAAACTGACTGTAGGATTCTGACAACGATT
Organism: Alisma plantago-aquatica; assembly: GCA_963693085.1. NCBI lineage: Eukaryota > Viridiplantae > Streptophyta > Magnoliopsida > Alismatales > Alismataceae > Alisma > Alisma plantago-aquatica. Next base: position 578,086,943 of record OY856413.1, read on the forward strand.
ACAGTATCACATCAGTAGCCAACTCTTTACTCAGGGGAAATCCCACTCTCCTCAGGTTCTCCACATACCCAATCATCTTGAGCATGTGAGGACCAACTGGATCTCCTTTTGTCATGATGCACTTGAACAGTGCCCTGGAGACATCATAACTCTCTTGTCGTGCTTGATCTTCATACATGTTCTTGAGATGGTGAATCATCTCAATGACACCCATGTTCTCATGTTGTCTCTGCAACTCGTGGTTCATGGAGCACCACATCAAGCACTTTGCATCAATGGCATCATCAGAATGCTTCTTGTAAGCATCTCTTTCTGCCTTTGGTGCGGTAGGAGCAGGTTCCTCTAGAATTGGAGTATCCAGGACATAGAGCTTTCGCTCTTGAGTGAGAACAATTCTCAATGTCCTAAACCAGTCATGGAAGTTAGTCCCATTTAGCTTGTCCTTTTCAAGGATCGATCACAACAAAAAGTGATTGTTGTTTGTTGTCATTTTTACTACAAAAGAAAATATATGCAATTTAGTCCAAAACTCAATTTTGACTTATTTGACTGATTTGAAAGATTGACGATATAATTAGGACTTTAATTAATTATCGCTCCCACTATTTTATTCAAGTTGATAGCCCTCACCATTAATTCGGAAGATTGCAGTGTACAATCTTCTAGTGGGTCAAGATCCTGAAATCCTCTAAGTCATGAACCAGCTAGGGTTTTCACCCACAACTTAGATCTTCTAGGTAGGCAACTTTTTCCAATTGCATCATATTCAACTCTTGAAAGATGTCATATGCAACTCCTTGCCATGATCACCTCCATGCCTCAAGGTGATAGATCCTATCTAGGTCACCTTGTTAAGTCTGACCCAAAGCCAACACGATGAATATGCACCCTGCTAAGGCAGACCCACATATCCATCCTTCACGCTTCCACGAGATAGAAGGTGCACCACGCTAGGGCGTGCCCACACTTGGCCGATCAAGATTTTCACGTGTGTCCCATTTGGAAGGCATATAAAACTTTAATGATTAATGAGGGATTTAGTTTTATAGGTACATATACATATCTAATCACCACAATATATAATATGTATCATACGCATGTTATATCCCACAGAAAACATGTGAAATGATAAAAGTGATGATTATGGCCATCCTAATGTGATTCCTCGAGCCAAGAGGAATCAAGATCATCTAGGTCTACATCACATGCAACCTGTCCATGATGAAATGCTATAGCCGTCTGAGTTGATCAACTCATCACATGAATGACATGCTCGTCCTACCTGATTATCTAGGTGCCACCAGCTGATCGGTTGGCTCCTCTAATCGATCGGTTTTCTTGGTCATCATGCATCTCCTCATGTCCGCCACCCAATCGTCTCACTCCTTGAACCAGTTGTTTGGATCGCCAACCGATCAGCTCACTCCTTGAACCGATCGTCTCTGTTGTCGTCAGGTTGTCCACCGTTCTTTGACATAATAGGAAATAAAAGATCTATAATATTTTACATTTGAATTGGGAAACCCCAAGTTACATTCGAGGGGAGAAAAGGTAGGAAATAAATCTCACGTTATCTCGAGTTACATCAGGAAAAGGAGATAGGGAATCAGTGTGTAGACCAAGATGCAAGCAACCACATTCAACCAAGCACACATACATAGGGTTTATTGACCATAACCATGCTATACATCCACCACAAAACTCATTAAAGGGTGACGCATATCGAGTGCATTCATATTACATATCATATATGTATATTGGGATTTGTGGATTTAGGATTGGACATGCATAAAGTCAATTTTATTCGCATCGTATGCAATAAATAAAGACGACAAACCAAAATCGATCACATCGATAATCCTAAAGTATAGAGCAGTTGATGTGGCTCTGATACCACTGTTAGGTTTTAAGGGGAGACAGAGAAGGCAACAGAAACAAAAAAAATTCTTCTCCCAAACCCAGAATAAAGGAATCGCGTCAACGTCTATACAATAGGAAGGATGGTTTGTAGAGGTGTACCTTGTCCCAAGGCTTGCTCGGCGACGTTACCTCACGGCGTGTGTGGTCTTCACCTCCAGTCTTGGATGGTGTCTATGCAACTCCTAGTCTCATCGGGACTGTTAGGATTGACAGATGTTCTCTGAGCGGCAGAAGTCTCCCGCCTTTGAAGTAGTCCTTACGGACCACCTAGAACTCCGATCTCATTGTCCCACAAGGAATCGGAAGGAGGCATGCCCTCCTGTCGGCTTACTAGTCACCAAGACACTCTCCTGCAACCATTTGCTTTTTTGCATTTGTCTTTCCCTTGTTGTGCCTCCCTTATCAGGTAGTACTTGCTCGGGCTCTCTCGGTTACCAAAACCATAGAGAATGACAACTTTACAGAGCAACTGGTGTTCTGTGTTGTTCTATAAGAAGCCCCCAATACCACTATATATAGGAGGGTCATGGGACAGGTTTCTCTATCCCGGGCAATGCGGGATTAAAGCAGGAGTAGAAGGGTTCGAGATTTTCCACAAAACAACCAATCTGCACCAGCTGAACCGATCGTTTCACACCCTGAAATGATCATTTAGGACCTGAGCCAATCTTTTGGGACCTGAGTCGATCGTCTAGGGCTCTGAGTCGATCGGTTCATGCCGGAGCCGATCGATTTGTGGTCTTGATCCAACTCAAATTGACTTTCATATTTATTTCCGAATAATCAAATATTAATCCTTGTCCAAATTGAATTTGTATAAGTGAAACAAATTGTATTTGCAAAATAGTCTTTTGACTTTCCAAACGATCTCGATTGGTCCACGAATCGACCAGTTCAACAATTGAGATGATCGTTTCATGACACATGAGCCGATCGACTCACCACTTGAGTCGATCAGTTCATCAACCAGATCCGATCGATTCATCCCATGAGCCGATCGGTTGGGGCAGCAGACTATGAAAAATTAGTCAATTGTAGTTTCAATCAATCTGGTACTCTAACCAATCGGTCCAACACCTTGAACACTATGATATTGAGCTATCAATCAATTGAGTGTATAATTGAACTACTAAACTCCTTTAGTAATCAATCTAAACATCGTTTGTGGATAAACTTCTCTTCCAGATTAAATCCTATGTGTGTGACCCTACAGGTCCATTTCATGTTGGCAATGAAAGTCCATAACACTTATGACTTCACAAGCATAGAGTGGTGGCTAGTCGCACATCAGTGTTACCCAAGTGAAATAGAAATTTGGAGAAAAACTTTCAATCCTTAAATCCATGAATTGTGTTACAGCAAATGTATAATTCCTTTATCACTGATATCCTGAATGAACTCAAGGCATGGAACTGTCATCCTGTCAGTGTTCATTCACTTTCTTGATCTCATAGTAGAGTGGAGGAGATATGTATGACATCAATATCACATACTGATTCACACATGCGTGCGCACGCCTATCTCAATCCTACTCATCAAGTGGCCATGTATATCAAACTCCCTTAGGAGGGACAAATCACATATCTATCACTTACCCCTCAAAATCCCCATGTGTCAAATCCACCCAATCATCACCTTTATAACAACCCATTTTTCAGGATTGCGTTTGATGATGTCAAAGTGTACCCAACGACATGTGTTGAGTGTAGTGATTTCAGTTCAAAGAATCACACTCACCACCATCACTGTGAGAATTGACTGTGACTACCATGTCATGGTTCCATGTGTCAAACTCATGGTGGGTTTGTCCGGTACACTTGTTCTCCAACAAGTACCTATGTGTTTGGTTTGATATCTCCATATCATGACTAATGAGATTCTATCATCAACCAACACCACAATCTAGTCTTGTGTTTCATTGACATCTATCTACCTTCCACAATGACATCCGATTGGGGACATAATAAGAATGTACAAACTCTTAGCATCTATATGATCTCATCATTCAGGTCCTCAACCTAAAAGCATACGTCATTGAGTACTATCATTCTCTAGACATTCAATTTGTTCTATCATTATCTCATATGACTGAACCAAAAAGAATTGGAAGCTTGCCTTTGATGTTTATCAAGTCAATCTTAATGTATCCCACCAATCATCCCATGATTGGCTCTCAGGGCATACATACCAACATAATGTATATTAAGTTCTCAAGATGTTTCGTCACCACTTCTCCCTTAGTTCTCTAAGTACATATGTGGGTGGACATCTGCCCATCTACATCAGTATACTTGGATAACTGTGGGAAAATGATGCTGAAATTTTCTTAAAAATAGAATACACATTAAACACTTACTAGTGAGATTAGGTGTTCAAGAATGAGATATTTGGTACACACATTCATTACTTAACCCTAAACCCTAACCTCTAAATCATAAACCCTAATATTTAAATCCTAATCCATAAACCTTTATCCCTAAATCTAAAACAATAAATCATAATCTATCTGTAAATCCTTAACCTAATATGTAAACCCTAAACCCTAATACTTGTTTTTTCTTTGATCATAGAAATGATAGATCATGGATGTCCATGTCAAATCACTACACCCCAGAGAATATTATTGGTCTTGATCAATTTAGAAGATTTGTGGAGGAACATAGGAAACAACCTGGAGATAGGTCCTATTTTCCATGTAGGCATTGCGGTAACAACTTGAAAATCAAAACTGGTGAGGAAATCAAAAGTCATGTCATGTGCAATGGGATTGTACATGCCTATAAAGAATGGTACTGTCATGGAGAGATTCCAAACTTGAGACCAGTAGATGTCAATAGCAGTACCTGTGTTGAAGAATAAATTGACTCTGATGATGTAGATGTGAACGAACCAAAACTGATAGACATGGTTGATGTGATGCTAGATAGTTGTGGGGTAGAGCACACCGATCCACCTTCCTTATTTAGGAACATTGTGCATGATGCTGAGAGACTGTTATACATAGGTTGTACTAATTTTTATGATGTTGAGTTTTGTGTTGAGATTATATAATCTGAAGGCTAACAATAGATGGAGTGACAAAAGATTCACATCATTGTTTTCTTCGTTGAAAGAAACTCTTTCTAAACACAAAGAGCTTCCAATCTCAACACAAATTAAAGAAAATATTATGCCCAATGGGAATGAAGGCTATGAAGATGCACACATGCACAAATGATTGTGTGTTATTTCAAAAGGACTATGTCACTTTGAAATATTGTCCAAAATGTGGGGCGTCAAGGTATAAAATGACAACTTCAGGAAGTCCAAAACTGGCTCTCCTTCCAAGGTGATGTGGTATCTACCTATAATACCATAGTTTCAATGCTTCTTTACCAATCCGATGGATGCAAAGAATTGAAGGTGGCATGCAGAGGTTAAGAAAACCAATGATGGGATCCTACGACATGCGTCTGATTCCCCACAATGGAAGAAGATTGATTTATTGTACCCTAAATTTGGTGAAGAAGTCGAGAATCTATGATTTGGGATTTGTATCGATGGGATGAATCCATATGACACATTGAGCAGCTAACATAGCACTTGTCCTATTATGCTTATTATATATAATCTTCCTTCCTGGTTGTGTATGAAAAAATAAGTACAGTATGATGTCGATGTTGATATAGGGCCCTAAACAACCTGAAAATGATATTGACGTTTATCTTGAACCTCTGGTTGATGACTTAAAGAAACTCTAGGGTGATGGTATGATGATCTATGATGCTTTCACATAGAGACATTTCATTTACATTCTATGTTGTTTTGCACTATTAATGACTTTCCAACATATGGGAATTTGTCTGGGTATAGTGTAAAAAGATCCAAAGCATGCCCTATATGTGAAGAGAACATTGTTTCAATATAACTCAAACATGACAGAAAGAATGTATGTCTTTCTCATTGAAGGTTTCTTCCAAAAGTCCATCTTTATTGAAGGTTGTGAAAATCGTTCAATGGATTGAATGAGGAAAGGAGTGCCTCTAAACGTATACTAGGCGAGGTTGTTTATGAAAGATTAAAATACTTTGTCAATGAATTCGATAATAGATCACAATGTACCATTCCCACACAGATTGACAAATATTTATTCAAGAAGAGGTCAATATTCTAGGATTTTCCTTATCAGATTTCTTTAGCAGTTAGGCATTGTATCAATGTCATGCATGTTGAGAAAAATGTTTGTGATAGTGTCATTGGTACTATGTTAAATATACCAAGTAATACTAAAGATGGCATCAAATATAGAATGGACCTATGTGAAATGGGAATAAGAAAAAAGTTAACAAAAGTAGTTAGGAGTGATTGGAAATTATATTTACCTCCTTGTTACATGTTGTCTAGAAAGGAGAAGAAAACTTTTTGCGAGTGCTTGCTTAATGTTAAGGTACCACAAGGATACTCTCCCATTATCCGTAGACTGACATCAATGAAATATCTACTAATGATAGGTCTTAAATCACATGATTGTCACACTCTAATGCAAAAAATATTGCCCATGGCAATTCGATCTATATTGTTGAAGCATGTAAGGTTTGCAATCACCAAAATTTGTTTCTTCTTCAACACTCTATGCAGTAATTTTATTGATCAAGATAATCTCGATATGTTACAAAGAGAAGTAATTATTACCCTATCCCAGCTTGAGATGTATTTTCCTCCATTCTTTGATATCATGGTACATCTTGTTGTCAATTTTACTGTGAAAGTAAAAATGTTAGGACCAATTATCTTGCATCGGATGTATCCTTTTGAACGATATATGAGTATTTATAAAGGTAATGCTAGAAATCGTTATTAGCCTGAAGGGAGTATTAATGAGGGTTATGTGGCGATGGAGGTTATGTACTTTTTTAATGACTTTCTTTGTTGAAATGAAGCTCCTATAAATGACAAGAATATTGAAGACTATTCTGACAAAGGGACTTTAGGAGCATGAGTGCAAGTAATCAGTCATGAGTTGTGGGAACAAACTCACTTGTATATTTTGTAAAACATCGACGAAGTGAGTATTTATATCATCGAACATACCAATTTCATCAAGAAATAATATCCTTGAGTCAATTCAATGTGGCGTACTAGAGAGCTTAACAAGACATTTATTAGGTGGTTTGAAGATAAAGCCTTACGTCAACTATCTCAAACACAAAATAATATTGTTAAAAATATCAAATGTCCCACATTTAAACTAAAAATGAATGTTATGTCCTATGAAGGGTTTGACATAAATGGGTTCTCATACTACACAAAGCGTCAAGATGATAAGAGTGTCGTCCAAAATAGTGGGACATTCTTCAAGCATATTCATTGTTTTTTCTAGTGCAAAGGATAAGAGTCCATGTGAAGCTAAAATGTCATATTAGGGTGTCATTGAAGACATATGGGAGTTTGACTATGTAGATTTCAAAATTCTGGTCTTTAAGTGTAATTTGGTTGATAACACCAAAGGAGTTGTAGTGGATGATTTGGATTTCAAATTAATGAATTTTGAAAAGATTGGCAAGAAGGGTGAACCATTTATAATGGCATCTCAAGAAAAGGAAGTATTTTATATCGATGATCCTACAAATGAAAAATGGCCAGTTGTTCTTCACGGTAAAAGACAGTTCATTGAAGATCATATAGATGAAGAAGAGTACAATGACAAGCATGATGACTCTAGTCCTTTCTCAGTTGGCTTGCCAACACCAAATATTGAAACTGATGTTGACTTATATATACGTGGAGATCACACTGAGGGAATTTTTATTGATAAAAGATCCTCATATTAGAAGCATATGTGCATTTTATAATCTTATATTTCATTGTTTGATTATTTTTATATGACATTTTTTAAATGGTGTCTGACCATGAATATGATGACTGTGATGATGATTATTATGAGGATAAGCAGCATCCTGCTGACACTGGTGTAAGTTTTGTATTGTTTTATCAACACTCTGTGCATTTTACAATATGACTATCTTGTTGTATCACATTTAATAAGTTATCTTTGTCTATGACCTATATGTGATTTTTTGTCAATTTTAGGTTGAGGATGTACATCCTGGGAATCTTGTTCATCTTGATGATCCACATAAAAAAAGAAAAATAAGGGGCATCACCATGATGAACACGTTGATACAACAATGGGGTAAGAGACCAAAGATGGCCGTTGAGTTTGATCATGCAGGAAGTCCTATTGGAAAGAACTAGAGCTCTTTTGTTTCATATCTAGGGGTTCTTACTCATAGCCATTATTGTATAGCAGTAGAATCTTGGTATAAAATTGATAAAAGCAAGAAAGGCTTCATATGGAAATAATTATGTGTGAGATATTATCATTTGTGATTTTGTTTTTAAAACTATTACAATTTCATTTTTAAGAATATTCCATTAAGTATATGAAATTTTACATAGCATATTTGACCTGGATGAAAAATCTACATCTCAAAACGGTGATGCAACATTGTGGGAGGGTTTTGAGGAATTATACAACAAGTTTGACAAGACCATACATATGGGAGGCTGAGAAGAGGAAGAAGTCAGCCACTGAGAAATGGAGCTATCTTGACCCAGTTACATGAGAGGTGCTTGTTGCTATCAAAAACACCAAGAATTCAAGGTATTAAGTCTCACTCCCCATTTTGAATACATTCTTATGAATTCATTATTTTACCTTGACATAGTAGGTCATGTTATACTTACCAATTACTATCGATGATAGTTACTAACTAGGATACAAGAAATGCTCATAGAGAAAGGCAAGCAAAGAATGTACACAACCACACGATGGGTCAAGGTGGCTATGCAAATCTTTGCAAAAAGCTACTACAATCATCTTCTTCTCAACAACCTACTCCTGGGATTGATGAGTCATCTACTACTACTGAACCTCTACTTTTCCATGATATATGGATAGCTGGGAGGCAATCCAAATCTAGAGAAATAACGAACCCTACAACTGTTAAGGTGGCTGTAAAAATGGTAAAATTCAACTCTTAGAGAAATTAGTATTGATGATTGTTATGTTTACTTACTGATTACTATTAATGATGATTAGCGGGAGCTCTACGAACAAAGAAAACAAGGCAAGTTCATTCCTGAGGAAACAAGGAATGAATTGATAGTTTCTCTAGGTAACCCAGAGCGTCCTGGATGTGTTAGGGATATAGGAGTTGGTTTGGGTATAAGAGCATTCTTTGGGCCATCAGAGTGTAGATATGTCCAGAAAGGGGGATTCTCAAAAGACAAGGTAAAAGAGTTAATTGTAAAGGGAATTTAGGAAGCAATGAGCCAGTGGGAGGCTTCTCAGTTAGCTACTCAGACAATACCAGATGTGCTACCCTATTCTTCATATGAGGTGGACCCCCTTACAATAGATGTGGTAGGGAGTAATCATGTGGACCCAACACCTATCACATCCTTTGTAAGTATTTTTATGAAATAGTACTCTTTTTAAGATGGTATGTTTAGGTATATATAACAGTCTATGCACATTTGTAGGGGTTGAGGCCATGCCATCTAAAATTATAATAACATGTCATTGTTGTAGGTGAGGCTTACCCACTCCTTGCAGGTGCCACGCTTCATGGTGCTTCATTACCCGCCAATGCGGTTCGTCTGTGCTCGGGGCTTGTCTATGAATCTTGGAAGAAGTATCCACTACCATATGACCACCCCGACACTGAGACGATAGGTGAAGTAGATGGAGGCATGGTCGTGTGGTCCAAAGTGGGAGTTATCTATACTAATCGTGATGTATGATAAATTTACATTATGTATTGTATATACATGACAATTGATATGAAATTATATATATGTAGGATATAGGGCCTAAGAAACCCCTTAGAGCCCATCCCCCTCCACCTCCAAATCCTCCTCAATTACCTAGTTGGATTTTACAAGAGTTATTAGACTTGATAGGTCCTCAATGCATTGGTATGGCACTATTTATAGGTGAACATGAAGAAGATTTTCCTATGACGGTTTCTATTAAGGAGGATGATGTAGGTCAACGTTATGATACTAGTATATTTCTACAAGTTATTTTGGAGTTGTTTAATTTTACTTACTTGAATACTTAGAACTTTGGATATGGTGAGATCTTATATAGCTATATACCTCATTTTATATATGGTTATATATTTTCTTATATATTAATGCATACAGGATATATGATTTTCAGCCACTTACATAGGGTCTATACAGAGTTTTAAATGGCCCATGTGGGATTTCTAGTTCCATCCTTGATTAGCCATGCAATTAAAGACCCTGGATCTATTACCCTATACTACTCTCTCATATTTAAATATTTTGGTAAAATGAGAAAGAGCGTGATATTAGCTCCATACAATGTTGGGTAAGTTTACTTACTTCGCTTATAATTTTGAATTAAGAAATTACATTTCATTGTTGATTTTGAGTAATATTTTTTTGCCTTCTTATCACTCAGGAATAACCATTGGGTCTTATTGTTTGTTGTCTCTGCAATGCTAAATATTTATTATCTAGAACCTAAGGGTGAAAAAACAGAAGATGGGGGACATGATTTGAAAAAGGCATTATTCATGTGAGGACATTTTCATATCCGTTCACATATATATTACATTACTATTTACTAATGTCAATTCAATGTGTTACATTGATACATAGGGCTATAAAATGATTCAAAAAAGATGGAAGAAAGTGGACACAAAAATGAAAATGGTAGTTGGGAGAATGTTGAGGTAGTTTTCTAACTCCAATGCATATTTATACCAACTATGTTTACTTTTATTTATTAATGTTTTGTATGATGAAATTTATAGTGTTTTGGCATGCAACCGACGCCTGGGACCCCTATCTGTGTCACTTTCAATTACTACATAATTGATGTTGGATCTCTGGCATCGGTCTTGCCTTCCCCAAAGAACTGATGTCTTAGACCTATGGATATAGTGTCGCCCACTAAGGTGTCGGTTTTTAACCAATGTTATAGGGTTGTTTTAACTGCCACAAGAGATAGTTTTTATACTAATATAAAGGCTCACTCATCTTGTTACACCCCGATCTCACAATTTCCTCAAATCATGAGATTAGGGCATAAGATAGGATTTATATGTAACACAAAGAACACCCTTAACTTTTTCTTTTCTTTTAAACTCTTGTTTCTTCGCATTGAACCACATAACATCTTAACAAAGGAATCTGAACACTTCTTTTACTAATCAGACTTCAAAAGTAAAGATACATGTATAAGCATTCATGATGTCTCTCACACATTATGCACATGAAACTTGCTAATTAGCTTACATATCAAAGAGGAACAATATTACACATCATAATTACAACTCTCTCTCTTATCTCTTACTGAAGACCTAGAGTGACAAGGACCGACTGACTCAACTAATCTCATACTTGACTCCTGTGGCAGATCTACTCTGACGCTCTGATCATCTTCAAGTCCACGCGATTAACCCTAAAATGTTTGAGTAGAGGGGTGAGCCTACTCGCTCAGTGAATGAGTACTTCATGGAAACAGACTAATGCACTAATGTGATCAAAGATATAATTTTAGTAAACGATATGAAATTTAACAACAATAAATACTACACTGAGCAGTTCTAAAACAATATAATTGAAATAGCAAAGAATATAAATATTGCATCCAAAGAATAACTACTAGAAAACTATGCTCTAGTCTTTCTTAACTCTTTCATTTATAAGGAACTCTGTGAACCTATATGATCATATTTTAGATTATGCCCTAAATATATGCAGTGTACTCTGCATATAAAGATCCGCAGCAAATTCATGCTACGGCCCCACCGTACAAGACTTAGCGACACACCCAGGAAATGCTAAGTCTGACTGCTGTCCTGGTCTGCGTCAGGACTCTCAGGCTCACTCGGCCTCACTGCACTCTCAAGGAGTGTACTCTAGACTCCTCCTTTAACCTAAGTACATCGGCGGAGGGTCACAGGGTTACCTTCGTGACGCTGCACGAATTGTGTTAGATAACCGTGTTTCTTTTCTTTCCAGTGCCACCGTGACACACGCACGGATTATTGTTGAACACTGCCTTTCTGCCCTCGTGCCACCGTGACACACGCACGGATTATTGTTGAACACGAGTCACCGACCATCTAGACACACGCTAGGTAGGTCGTTTCACCCCAAGGTGCAGACCTCACGAGGGGTTCTACGGCGTTAGGGCATCTAGGTCTATACTTGATTAACAAATAAACAATTAAACAGGAAAAACACATTTCATACTTATTTCACATTCTTAATATTACTTGAAAACACATATACATCATTTGTCATCTTTAAACATGACTCAGTAACATCCCTTTCTAGGGCATGTCATATCTCAACACCTGCAATTTACGAGATGTGTATTGAAAATAAGAAGCCCTGCAGTATGTAAATATCAACTCAGAGAGAACAAGCATATAAAGTTAAATGCACTAGAAACATACAATTCAACAGTTAAGTATCACCACATCTCATATCGAGACCTTTCATGTCACCATAACATGATTCATTGAACACCCCATCCTTAGGGTTTCATTCGCCTTATTCATTCATCACATGCCAACACCCTACTCTTAGGGTTTCATTTGCCTCATTCACTTGTCACATGGCTCTTATCATGATCTCATAAGATATAAGCATTCACTAAATAAAAATTGTTTCCAACAAATCTTATATAATCAATATAGATATGAAATCATGGAAAATTAACTAAATTTAGATTTTTCCATATCATTTACCGAGATATCATTTATCAAGAGTAAAATTCAATTAAGATAACCCATGAGATACATCCTAACCAATTATAGGATTACTAGCCCTTTTCAGTAAGGTTGAAACACTAGTGATGTCTCAATTAGGTTAAACCCTAATTACATCATTCGATATAAATCTGAGAAGCATTCTCACTAAGAAGTGTTGTATACGTATCTGATATGAATCTACCATTCAAAAGTCATTCAAACAAAGAAGGAATCCATATCATATCAATTTACAATAACTTAAATCAAATGGACATTTCAGGATTTAGAATTCACATGCTAAGCATTTAGGGATTTGGATGTTATAATCAAATTCGTGCATTAGAATGTTTGAAGGAAGAACCCACTCACCCTAAGGTGTGAAAACACCTTAAAACTGCAGCTTAACTCAAGGAAATCTCGAATTCATATCAACTCCCTAGCAAAACTCCCAATTCTTCTTCCATTCAACTCGGAAACCTTGAAAATGAAGGATTATGAAGAAAGTGTGAGAAAAGAGGGAATTTCGACATCATCTTGGATCAAATCAGAGCATGGACGGAATCTTGACATGAGAGAGAAGATCCACCATAAAAGTCTATGCAAAGGATCCGAACTTACTTGATTTCACCCTTCCTGGAATCGCAAAACCCTAATTCAGCAATTCCCCCACTTTCTCCACTCAAGCCCTAACTCTCCCTCTCTCTCTAGATTTTCGTTTCTCTGGAGTGAATGATGAAGAATGAGAGCTGTGTGTGTGTGTGGTTGCTCATATAAGTCAATTGAGCTGCTTGGGTCAATTGCATATTGACCCAACACTTAACTTTAATTATATTGGCTGAATATTCAGTTATACAAAAGTTACTGTAATTCGTTTATTTCAGAGATCAAACATTCTCCAACAATTATGGGAATTTAGCAAGTTGATAATAATTGATCTATAAAGCTTCAGTTAAAATTTGAGATCATTTGGAGTTACCAATAAATAATTAAAAATAAAACAGTGTACTGCTATATTGCAGTCTGCAGAATATTCGGCCGAGTTTGTCCTGCACAAACTCGACCGACACCCTTACTGTAGAGATTCAAAAGTCATCCAAAAATTATGCCAATTTAACAGAGTGTCTAAAACTGTGTTTTTCAAGCACAGTTAAAATTTGAGATCAATTGGATATACCAATAAAAAGATAAAATTCAATTACCACACTGCTGTAAAATTCTGGAAATGTGATCGGTCGAGTTTGAAACTCGGCCGATCAACAGGTCAGAGCATTCTTCAAAAATTCTGATATTTTTCAATGTTGTTCACATTTTATATATCTAAATCATATCCAAATTTGAAGTAAATCATAGTTACACATAAAATACTAAAAATCATTTAGTGAGACATTCTACTTATCAAATTCTGTATTCATGTATCATCAAAACCCTATTTTGGGCCGATTAGGGTTTATGTTTCTCAAACCCTAATTCTCAAGACAAAAGAATATTTAGACTTCTTATCATAGTTAAAACATCCTAATTGTGTTATTGTCATTAATTAGATTTCAAGAATGATTATTCTAATTAATCTTTGCGATTGTCTAGGTAAACCCTAGTTTACCAATTAAGCTCAGATGGGGTCGTAACACATCTGGTGCCCTACTAAAGATGGGTTGTTCATGATTCAATAGGTAGCCAAGTTTTACAAGAAAGTTATCCTAGGAACCCTCCACCTATACTCTAGAAAAAATGGATACGGCATGATGTTTTATCGCTAAAATTTTCCTCCTTCAGTTGGACTACTAAAAGACTGATCCCACTAGAGTATATGGTTAGAGCTTGTAATATCAAATTAGCATCTCAATTGAATGTTGTAAGAAGAAGGAAGAGGAGAACCCCGACCACATTTTTGGGAAGGAAAAATGGCTAGTTTAGTATGGGATATGACTTAAATATTACTTGAGTGAGACATCCTAACATCAAAATAATGGATGAGGATGCCTCACAAATACACTTGGTCTACACCATATGATTGTAGTTGAGCAAAGTGTGAGTAGATGTGATGATAAAAACATGGAAACTAATAGGATCCCCGTGAGAGAATAAAATGTCTTTCAAAACATTATGCATCACAAACGTTTATAACCTTTGGCAGGTTGTGCGATCTATGTTTTAGTATTGGGTTTATTTGGGATATATGAGTGCATGAGATAACTATCCAAGAAGTGAAATGGGAGAAACCACATCTAAGTTTGATCAAATTGAAGAAATGTTTTATATCCTGGAAAAAAACACAGACTAGGCTATCAGGGTAGAGGCACATTGATGGGAGTATAATGAATCATGAAGGTCTAGTTGTACTAGGTTTGTAGGTCCAAGCACGAGAGTGGATGGTCTGTCTTACAAGATAGAGGCAAATAAGGTTGTTCTTCAGATCCTCAAGTCCTCAAGGAATAGGGAAGGAGTGTAGGTGGAGGTTGATGATATTAGATTTATAAGAATCCACAATGGGCTAGTCCCCTCTCCTTGTAGGTACAATAGACATTTCACTGATATATCCTCTTTTTTGAATGGATGGGGTCGAGACTGTAGGTTTCTATATAGGGAAGCAAACATTTTGTCAGGAAGACATCAAGAATATGGGGCTGGTCTTTTAGACCTATACATATCATGAGGTTGTCTGAGATGGAACCACTAGTTAGGCGTGTATATAGGTTTGAGTTCTAAAATCTTGAATACCTGAGGAGAACTACGGTTCCAATGAAGAGCCTACTTAGAATCTAAGAAATATACATAGATTATATGTACTGATAGATATTTTAATTAGGCATTCCATCTTGTAAAGTAAGGCACTTTTGGTCTTCCGATTTTCTACTGGTGACACCTTTTTGTTGAGTATGGATCCAATAGACTTGTAGTCCATCTTTTTTAGCATGTTGGGGATCGAGATAAATGGAATTCATCCATAGTTGAAAAAAGACCCAACATGAAGGCCCATGATTAAAAGCCTAGTCACGCAGCCAGGTATCAAAGGGATCTCTCTATATGGCATGAGCTTTGTGTGACTATTTGAAGTGAAAAAAAAAAAGACTTGTGGTAGTTTTACTAAAGTTTATGACTAACTGGGAAAGTTGCTTTTATCTCTAAATTTAGGTGGGGTACGTGACTCATTCAGTCTTCATGTGGCTATGCCACTACTTTGTTGAAATCTAACTCCAAATTATCAGTGTTGCACACCAAGTGCATTAGCTACTAGTGGGCTACCTCTCAAATTCATTAGTATTCAATAGCTAGTATTCCTTTTAATTGGTTAGAATGGGAGGTTCATCATTGATAGTTTGGAGGACACAAATAGTATCACAACATCCTTTAAATTCCAGATTTACTAGAAATATGGTTGTGGATGACCTAGATAAATCATTGTTGTCTAAGACAAGGATTCATGATCTGTCGTAATTGATGGAATATGTGGAACTTTTCCACAATATCTCTTTTTTTTTCAAAAACATTGGGGTAATTCTATTCATCTTGTTCCTTACTGGGAAAGAAATCTTAGGATAATACTATCCATTGTCCGGACTAACAAAATCAGATGTAAACCTATCATTACTCTAGACTAACTCAACCCTTGCAACTTAGTGACCCATGAGAAACCAACATCCAAAAACCAAACACTCATCGACAAAAACCACATATATATTTGCATAATATATATGTATGTATGTATGTATGTATGTATGTATGTATGTATGTATGTATGTATGTATTATTGTATGTATGTATTTATGTATGTGTGTGTGTGTGTCTATGTATATATATATATATATATATATATATATATATCTTTGTAAAGAAGCATATTACTTATCTTTGTTAGTCCTAGACTAAAAAAGTTCTATAGACTCCCCAAAACATGCCCTAGGTATGAAAGGCCAAGTCCCTCAAGGTGGTAGACGCCCCTCACTAGAGATGTAATCTCAGGTGAAGTAGTAAATCACATATATCTTCTTTTAGTGATAAAGGTTTCCCTATAGAATAGTAGAAGAAATCAGTCTAATGAATCACAAGCACACAACAATCACAAAAATGCACCATCACACATGAAAATTGGAGGTGGATGAGACTACATCTGATGGAATTGAAGGAACAAAGTGGACCAGTGAGGCAAATGAGAAAATAAGAAAGAACACATTTGACTAGAGAAAATCATAGAAGTACAAATAAATATGTCCTTCTCAAATGCCAAGTTGTACATGTACTTGGTGTATTCTATTTCATAAAACTATTTATAACCCAAATTGATTTATCTAAACAAGATGAGATTGATTGAATAAACACCAATTTAGCATTTTTTTTCATGTGTTAATTGTGTTCAGCCTCCAATAACATAATAGTGTTGGACTTGGTGATAAAAATTGATGGGACAAAGTGGCTTGTATTTAATAAAAGAATATAGGAGATGGTAGAAATGAACATGGTAAAAAGAACGTAGTGGATCAAGGAAGTTGTAAGATACACTCTCTATGTTAACACTAACACAGTTTATTAAAAGATCATTAATAATAAACATAAACTAAAGCATAATTATAAAAATATAGAACTAGACAATAACAAAAACTACAATGACAAAACTTTTCCTTTTATTTATGTTCTCTCTACTATCATGTTACTTATACAAGAATCACCACCTAAGAACCTATAGTAACATAAACATTTGTTGATTATGTCTACAACCACCACTCTATATGAGTTTCTACCAAGTGACACAATACTAGGAAGAATCGGGGGATGAAATAAAAAATCATGAGAGCAAATAGCACTTACATCATACAAAATGGGAATATACAAAAGGAGATGTATAGGTAGGTTTGAAGAACAAAATGAACAACTTCTTCAAAAGGCCATGTCTTAATACATGTTACCAAATTGTATAGGAATCCAATACACTAAAACCCAATATAGGCACAAACAACATAAGAAAGCACATTCCACATACCAAGGTAACGATAAAATATTGTATCCCACCAAACAGTACAATGAACCTAGCAATCTAGAATATATCAATCCAATATTTGTATTGATGTGGATGCTAAAACAAATATGTGGAAAAGCAACAACAATATGAAGGACAATATGATAGACTAGGCTGATCAAGAATATGAATATGAAATGTTTATCGGTGATATTATAGGCAAGAATATAATGACTAGAAGTTTCCTAGTGTTAAAATAATACATTTAGATCTACCAAAAATATTTTTTCCAGGGAAAGATAATACACATTTATAGACTAAACAAAATATAAGAGTAATATTTATTGATGATCATAATTTAAATATAGATGTTTTCGATATAGTGTGTGATTTGAGTGGTCCAACAAAGACCACACATGATATCTACTGATCAAATGTCCTCAGTTTTCACTTAAATACTCATATATCTTATTACCTGTAGCATAGCATTATTATTTTATGATCATTGCATCATGTAATTTTTATGGTACAATTGACAAAAAGGAAATGTTTTTTTAGAAACTTAATTAGGGTCAATAGAATCCTTATGATTATTTTACATTAAGCAAAAAACTTCTCATAGAAAATAATACCTATAAACAATGGGGGGGGGAATAAAATCACAAAGCTATTATAAAAACCTACTATTGGACTGAATGGTTGTATCCTAGTGGACTTGAATGTGAGGAAGCCCTTAATTAGTCTTTGCCTTGCGTCATTTTGTCCATTATTCATATATAGATGTTTCATAAAGCATGCTTTATCCCAATTATTGGTTTTATGGTCCAATGCACTTATGGATATTCTTTACGTATTTTCAGGTACTTTGAATACAATGAACTTTAGACAACTTGCCAACAAAAAGAGGAATACCAAGATACCTTTGAGGTATGAACCCTTGTCTGATCCCCAAAGCATTAGTAAACAATTCAACGTCAACACAAGTGCTAGTAAAGAAAGAACTCTTCTCTTGGATAACTCTGATTCCAGTCAAACAAGCAAGTTTATCAAAGTTTTTTTTGAGGTAAGCAACACCAAACTCATTAACACGCATGAACACCATCAAATCATCAGCAAAAGCCAAATGTGAAACACTCAGGGACTTAGAGGCATTAAGAGGTTTAATGCCTTCTAACTCAACCTCTGCCTTCATAAGCTATGTGAACATTTGCATGACAATGGTGAACAGATAAGGGGCTAATGGACCCCCCTGCTTGATACCATTAGTGGGTTTTTATGGTTCAGTTGCTTTTCCATTAAATAAGATTTCATAAGACATAGTACGAAAGATCTCTCTTAACCAGACCACCCAACTTCTAGGAAAGTTCATAAGGTCCAAAATCTTGAACAAAGAAGCCCAATTGGCAGTGTCATATGCTTTAGTAAGGTCAACATTCACACAAATCCTCTCACTGCTCCCCTTTCTATTAAAGTCATGAATCAACTCATTAGATAGCAAAATATCACCATGGACACTTCTTCCTCTTATAAAGGCACACTAATTGCCACTTATAGAGGTAGCATGTTAGTGTGAACTTTAGAAATAATTGTATAAGTCACATTGCAGAGAGAAATAGGTCTCTAATTCTTAATAAGATGGGCCTCATCACTCTTAGGGATAAGAAGAATGAATGTTCTATTGGCATCTTTAAGCATTCTACCAGTTTTAAAATACTCCAAGACAGTAGCAATAACATCCACTTTGATAATACTCCAACTAAATTTAAAAAAATTATCATTGAGATCATTGGGACCCGGCACTTGTCAGTATTAAGTCGCTGAACAAAATCTTCAATTTCATTTCTCGTGACAAATCTATCTAGAACATCCTTCTGTGCATCATAAATGGAAGGAAAGTTTAGGTTCTCCAAAATAGAAATATCCACAGGAGAGTTGGTGTTAAACAAACTAGCATAGATGTCAAGAACATAACTTCTAATCTCTTCAAAATTATGATTAAGATTTCCTTCGATTTCTAAGGCTTTAATGTGGTTTCTATGCCTTCTAGTTTTGATAGTCGAGTAGAAAATTTTGGTATTGGAATCCCCCTCCTTAATCCACTGAATTCCAGATTTTTGCGTTGCCAACAATTCCTCATTAAGTCTAGACTCTCTAGCAATCTTTCTACTCTCATAAGCTTGGATTTGAAGTTCAATATTAATAGGTCTTTTTCAAGACTAGATTGAATCATAACAACATCCCTTTCAAGAACAACAACCACATCAAAAAGATTACCCACTTTTTCATGATTCCATTTAGAAAGGTTCTTTCTTAAAGTTTTGAACTTCAAATAAAGGACATACATAGGGAAGACCTAAATGTCATCCTTCCAAGAATCAATAACAATTTCCTCAAAATCTTTCCTATTAGTCTAGGCATTTATAAATTTAAAGGGATAAGTAACTTTCCTCTTTTTACCAGTGTTCAAGACCATAATCTTATGATCACTAGTGATGTTAGAAATAAGATCACAATGCATCTCAAGAAAAGAATCCATGAACTCATTGTTATAAAGGATCTTATCAATCTTTGAAGTCACAAAGTACATACCACCTTGATGGTTATCCCATGAGAAGAAAGACCCACTTAAGGATAACTCAAATAGTCCATTATTAATCATATAATTGTTGAAGTTGTCCATGAACCTTTTAGAGGGAGGATCCTTACCCACCTTTTCATTATAGCTTCTGACAATATTAAAATCACCCAAGTTGGTCCATGGTTCAAAAATATTCTTATGGATATCTTCCAAATCACACCACAAGGAAAACCCGTATGAATCTGGGTTATGTGCGTACACAACTGTAAGAAAGAATCTCCCATCATCAACAGAAACTTTTGTGCGAACAAACTATTCCAATTTAGAAATTTTATCAACAGTGCAATAGTTATTGTCCCACAATAGAAAAACCCTACCAAGAACATGACTCGCATGATTGGAAACCCATTTGTATTGAGATAAGAATTTGTTCATCGGTCTATCGATTTTACGTACTCAAAATTTAGTTTCAACAACAATTAAAATGTTAGGTCTAAGCCTCATAGCCTCCTCCTAAACTCTTGGACCTTTAATATTAAGACCCCTTACATTCCAAGAGAAGATGTTTTGGTTGTCTTTAATAATTGGAAACATTTTGAACCTAGTACTTTACTAGCTTTATTCAACTCATCTTCGTCTTCACCTCTAATGCTATCAAATTTGTTATGAAGAGTGGCACTATTATCTTGAGCTTTTTTCCCTTGCCCCTGGCTTTCTTTCTTCTATTACCCTTGGAACCTTGAATACCTCTAAAATATTTTTCCCAATAGAATTCGATGGAGTGGATAATTCAACCACTTCCCCATCTTGAGGTAGGCTAGGTTCAGTGTTGTCTTGAATAGCACTATTAGAACTCTGATCACTATCTTTGAAGGTTTCTTCACTAAGGTGGATATCTTCATCTTCTGTTTCGATTTTTTGATTCTTATTTTCATTCATCTCTATTAGAACAGTAGTAGCTTCAACATGCATTTCTACACTAATATTCAAAGTATGGTCATCTACCAATGGTACAATAGAAACTTCCTTCACAGTCTTCTTCTCAAACACTTTAGGAACCCAGAATTTCTTCCCCTTATATTTCTGAGGATCATCATTTCATCCAACCTACACACAGTCATTATGCCCAAACATATTGTAAAATCAACACCTCAGTGAAATCTACTCATACTTAAAGAAGATAGTATGTTTCCCTCCTTTACTACTCATCGCCTCAAGAGAGTCTGGAAAGGTTGATGTCGTAGGTGGAAGAACTTAGATTTGGGCATATTCAAGCCTACGACACTCATGTGTGAAAATGTTCATCCTTAGAGGAATATCTAGGAGGAGCCAATCCTAGAAAACATCTTATTATCTCATATTTCCAGAGGTAGATCATGAATCCTAATCCAAACCAAGAGATCTTCAAGCCAGAATCTCAACAGAACATCACCTAGACTCCACTTCAGCAACACCGTCGGCTTACATCTTATATACCACATTCCTCCTTCATTAATAGTTTCTAGGTAAGAGTGATATGAGAACTTAATTAGGGATAAGCCTCGCCCATTACTCGTGATCTCTATAGAACTGTTCAATGGCTAGATCTGAGAAAGATACTTCTCCAAGGTGGGCAAATCAACTTTAAAATTGATGACTTAACTAGCAAGACAATTCATGCAACATTCATCATTCAAATCTTCCTCCTCCTACAGATAAACTAGAGATTCCCCCGTCACCTCAATCTCTATCTTCTCTAAATTTGTGACATCCTTAGAAGGTTTTTTATTAGTTTACTCTAAAAACTCTAGGCTAATGAGGGTGAGATACCTCCGATTGAATTAGAATTGGTGAAAGAAGAAGAGGCCTCCAATGCGTTTTGCTTCTTATGGCCTCCTCCATCATTCACAGAATCGCCAATCACTCCTCCACTCAGCATTGTCATTCTGGTTTCGATTTTTCATTCCCCAAGATGCTTTAGAATTAATATATTGTGTTTATCAAAAATTTAGTTATAAATGAAGATCCACTGGATAGATGACTCTAAGCTATGAAATGAATCACCAATGGGTATCCTTGATATATAATTAGATACGCATCTCTTTTCTTTATGTTTAACATCTTGCTATCTCTTTAGTTTTATTGTTGTCTTTTCATATATATTGCTTGTGTGAAACCAAGTGCTATTCTAGGGATGGATGTCCAAGTCCACTCACCTTGGCTATGTATCCATTAGGAGTGTGGACTTAGGGTAATAAATAATTCCATGAAACTACCAATCACACCTTCATAGAGATTCTCATCTACCTTTTCACCTTCTTCATCTCTATCAAGATTGGATTTTCTAGAGATGGGAGCATCTATTGGATTTGTGTTCTCCATCCCAAATCATTTCAAAAGATCATTTTCTATATTTGCTTTGGTTGATGAAGTTCCAATCTTTTATTCTCTTAAGTTGACATCTAATGAAGAATGTAATCTTTGGCATCATGCTCATCTAAAATTTTTACTACATGAGGCAAATAAAATCCTTACAAAGATCAATATTAGTAACACCAAAGAGAATATCATCAAGATAAATTTGAATAGTCAATAAAAGAGGTGTGTTTCAAAATGAGAAGAGTAAAAAATTTCCATGACTCAACCATTATCAACTAAAAGGTCTTTAGTTTTTCATGCCATTAGGGGCTTGTTTAGGACACTAAATAGCCATTTGTAAAATACAAACATGATTAACATACCTGTAATGTCCAAATCTAGGAGGTTAAGACATAAAGAGTTCCTCTTTGAACTCTCTATTTAGAAACGAATTGTTAAGATCAATTCGATAAAGAAAGAAATTTGTATGACTATCAATGACAAGTAGCATACATATTGATTCATGTCTAGAAACATGGCATAAATTTCATCAAAGTCAATACCTTCATGATGATTGTAACCTTGTACTACTAATTTTTTGTTGTTTCTTACCACTATTAAATGTTTTTCTAGCTTGTTTAGGTAGACCCACATTATGCTAAAGATTTTTCTATTCTTTGATCCTGGCACAAGAATCCACACCTTGTTCTTTTCAAAATGCTCAAGTTCTTATTGCATATCTAGGATCCACTCATCACCCTCTAGAGATTCTTTGACATTATCCTTCTCAATTTATGAGATGAAGGTATTGTTTACTAATTATTTGTTGTAAGAAGCCTAGATCTTGACCTTTTCAAAAGAATTTTTCTTATGATGAGCTCTTTTGATTGATCTTTCACAAAAAAAGGGAGTGAGATCCTGCTTATCTACTTTTGAACATTGTTCTTCAACCACCTCTTTACCTTTGATGTTAATGTCTAGCTCTTTTGGCTAGGAATCACTTCGTCAAGAACATAATCATAAACAAGATTCTCGGATATATAGGGGTTAGTTTCAAAAAATATATCTTTAATAGATTCTTATACATTATATTGATCTATGTCAAAAAGACTTTATATGCTCTACTGATTGAGATATATCATACAAAGAAAGCCGTGTATGATTCTGCAACAACTTGTCAAGAGTCTTTGGAGTTGAAAGAAATACATAAAGAACAAAAATCATGAAAGAAGTCAATATGCGGCTTTCTACCACTCCATAAAATGTAGGGGATTCACTTAAGAAAATGATGAGTGAAAATAAAATTTTAGACAAAATAAGTAGTGGCAATAGATTTGGTGTAAAACTTCTTAGGAGTGTCAGAATCCAATATCATTGTGCTAGCCGTCTTTCATGAGGACCTATTCTTACTCTCTACAACCCCATTTTGTTGAGGTGCATGTAAGCAATGAAATCTATGCACATAGCTAGATTCATCCTTTTTAAACAAATCATTTTAAACTCTCCCCATGGTCTCTATGGATTGGTACTATTTTGCAAGGTGCTTTGTTTTCAATCCACGTGCAAAAAATCGAGAAAACATTATGAATATCACTTTTGCAACCAAGAAGAAATTCCAAGTAAAGCAAAAAAATTCATTGACATAACCAAGCACACTTTCTACCATGAAACTGCTAATTATGCATGGGTCAAAATAGATAAATATGAAGAACTTAAAGAGGTCTCTAATTACTAACGACTCCTTTTATTTAAGGAAGATTCAATTTTCATATATTGCATACAAGATTGGAATTCCTCATATCTTTCAAAGTCCATTGTGGGAGTCCTTTGACTAATTCTTATTTCCTCAACATTTTCAATTGATGCATATTTACATGATTAAGCCTACGGTGCCACAAAGATACATCATTATTTTGAACTACAAAGCATAGAGAACTAAGATCAATAGTGTAAATCTTTTCAATTCTAGTTCCCTTATATGCAACATTATATATGAGGGAATCTAGAAGCTAGCATTCAAGTGAGGAAAAAAGAATAAGATAAGAACTATCACATAATTTTCTAACATTAATTCAATTGTGACATAGGACATATATAATAAGTATAATCTTTATTCATAGTGAATCACCTACATCATCCTCACCTACCATCTTACTCATCATGTTGTTAGAAAATGACACATGTCCACCTTTCCTCCTTGTAGAAGTATTGAAATTGCTCTTTTAGTTAATCATGTGCTTGAAGCATCACTATCAACTATCCACTTTTCATTAGCCTACAAGGAAAGAGGAATGCATGCCCAATTCAAACTTTGGAATCTGGGGTTAGGTTATGGACACAAATAACCCTAGTGTTGATCCCCTTCTTATTGTAAGAAGAAAAGGTAGAAAAATGATCATCACTCTTCCAATGAATACAAACCATATTGGCCTTTTAATTGGAAGACTATCCATGGAATATTGGAGTTCTCATACCCCTTTTCACCTTCTTTATATTTTGACCACCATCAAATCTCAAACCACTTATAACCACATGTTAAGTAGAGTATCTAGGACTTCATTGCGGTACTACTTCCCTTTCAGGAGATTTTTCATAGATTAACTATGAATATTATTGTCATCACTAAGAGTAATAATATAAGAAGATAGACTACCAATGTCATCTTGAGCATGTAAAATATTGGCCTCTATATAGAGGGATTTATTAAAGTAATAATATTTCTCAAGAGTAATATTATAAACTTCTTTATTAGGAAATACAGGTCTAGATTCAAGATAATTAACTTTTGCAAGTAATCTAGCATTTTCAATTCTAAGACAAATGAGTTCATCAAGATAAGTTTGGTTTTCATCATTAAGAACATTAACTTTCTTGAGATTAACACCATTTTTAGTTTCTACTCCACTATATTGAAGATCAAGATCTAGATTAAGCTCTTCCAATGTATCTATTATACCCATAAAAATATTTTCATTTTGTTGAAATTCTATTCTAGCATACATGTCACTAATTATTTTACCAAAGATTTTCTTTCTAGACTTGCATTTAGAGTAAGAAGTACAGGAAGCATGGATATTTTGAAAAAGATATCCTTTAGAAAGTTTATGTAAATTTACCTCACTTACCACAACTACTTCTTCACTTGTGCTTTCCATGAATGACATGTGACATTCATTTCTTTTGAGATTGAATCACTTCAAGAAGAACCATCCTAATCTGCATCGGTTTTTTATTTGTTATCCTATCTTTCTTGTCCCTCTTCTTGTGTCCACCATCCTTTTGGTAGCCATCCTTATTCCTAAGGCTTCTCTAGTAGCGATGCTTCTTAGTTTTTGGGCATTTATTCTTGTAGTTATTCTTTTGTACACACTCATAGAACCTAGGAGTAAAATAGGCAGGTTTACCCTTGAAGTGCTTTCTGTTGGAGTAGTGTTCTTCATGGTCACTTGAGGATCCATCTTCACTTGAGTAAGGATATTGTCTCAATACTTGAGCTTTGAAAAGTGCTTCAACTTAAGCTTTGAAAGAAGCCTCCTTATTCTTCTTGAAGTCATCTTCTTCTCTTTCATCTTCCGCTTAAGAATCGAGTCTCACCTCATAAACGTGAAGGTTTTCAATGAGTTCTTCAACATGGATAGTAGAAAGAGTCTTGATTTTTTCTATGGTTTTAACCTTCTTGTCCTACCATCAAGGAAGAGAGAGTAGAAACCAATAGTTTACTTTCATCGGTCCATGGCATGACCCAAATATGCAAGACAATTCATTAGAGTGTTAAGACTAGAATACATTTCAACCACACTCTCTATCTTTCCCATCTCTAAGCCTTCAAACTTTCATGGGAGCATATAGACTTTGCTTTCTTTAACTTGCTATGTCTTTACATAGGTAACAAATAGCTTCTCCCATATGTCATGATCTTTGTCCCAAGAGCAGGCGTGGTTGTGTTCTTTTAGAATGAGTGTAGAGTAGAAGATGCTAATTTCTCTAGCATTGATTGGTGAGTTCTTCAAGCTTTCCTCACTTCATGTTCTCCTCTATGCTTTTGGATGTGTGTAGGGAAGCCTACCACCTTCCACATGTCAAAGTTCATACCATGTATGAAGAATTCATCCTTCTCTTCCAATGAGGAAGTTGGTGCCATCAAGGATGTCAATATTCCTAAAGAAGACACCCTCTAGTTTGACAAAACCAAGTAAGTTGTTGTCCATCTTCTTATAATCATGTAGTAATGTGTTGAAGAAGACCTTTCTCTAATACCAACTATTGGATAAATGGCCTCTAGAGTGGAGGGGGTCAATAGAGCTAAAAGCACTTGAAGGAAACTTGTTAGACCTTCAAGGTATATTGAAAGTTGGCTTCCCCTAAATAGGAAAAGGATGAGAGAGATTTAACAAGCCCCAATGGACATAATTAATTATAGTATTTCCAACCTCTAAAACTAGAGATGTACTCCACTATCTATAGAGGTCAATCTATAGGATTTTTAACCATGAGAACCACCTTATATTCAATGATAAGAGATACACCATAAGATTGTCTTTTTTAAGATCAAGGGTTGAAATAAGCTTCCATTTAAGACAAAGAATCCATCAACCTTACCAAGAACTTACCTATCTATAAACCAAGGATCATCATCCTACTTCATGGAATTACCCACCCTTGTCTTGGATCTTCTGCCTTGAATCCATATCTTCCTTTACAAAGGAAGCAATCTTCAATTTGCCAACTTTGATAGAATACGTTGGGGAAGAAGAATATTAGAGCTTGACAAGATTATTGTGAGGTATATCTTTCACAGAATATCCTAGATCACTCTTCAGGACAAGTGAATTGTGATCAAACATGATACTCATTAGGAGGCTCTAGGGGATTTTCACTCAACTATAGAATGTAAGCATGAAAGGAAACCTTAAAATGTTGTCCAGAGGTCTATAATTATAGTTGAGGATTTCCACTAGCTAATATACTATTCAATTTCAAATTATACATATTTTAAGGAGGATATTTGCTTTAACATGTATAAATCAGAATATCTCTCACCCTAACAATTGTTTTACACTTTACAACTACAATGTCATTATTTGAGATGCAAGGATGTATCTCAGTCGATGACACTAAAAGACAAGTCTTTTAGTGTCATTGGATGAAATACTATGACGATTAGCATCTCGACCAATGATCATGTGTGATCCACTACATGAGAAGTTAGGAATAACGATAGATAAAGTTGGTCATAAATTTGGATAATTTCACCTCTATAATTATTAACGATGAGAAAAAAAAGTCATCCATCTCATCATTACTAGTCTTGCCGTTAATTGAAATAATGACCAAAAATTTCAGTTCATCACTAATACAAATAACTATGACTTATATAGTTTGTCTTGAATGATTCTAATGATGATATTTATTGTTTGAAGTAAATACTAATCATGACCATAAAATCATATCATAAATACTAATCATGGTAACTAACTATATTTATCACAAATGTCAATTGAGATGTCTTTTTCCAATGTAGTTAGCAATAAAAACAAAATATTAACAATAAAGATGACAAGAATAAGTCATCATTAATAGTAGTAGCAACAACACAATTAAGTCATCAATACTAATAATAATCAGCAACTTGTTTCATCAAGAACACCAATTGTAACGTCTTTTTTACAACGTAAATAGATACAATGAACAACAAAAACCAATTTCTACTTAATTTCTTAAAGTTTGTCATGTATGAAACACATATATCCTATCATGTTAAAATTATAATATTGGCCTAAGAATGTGAAAGTATACAACATTTTGTAATGGTGTATTGTAAGAGTAGTGAAATCATAAATTTGTGAAGTCTTTTTCCATGCATTATCTATAGGAAATGATAAGGTCTGAAATCTCATAATGTTATGACCCACGTTGAGGTTAGCCAGTAAATACCTCAATTAGCATGAAACACCTTGATTAGTGTTGAGTATATTATTAAATAGCATGGTTAATCAAGATAAGCTATGTCATGAATCAATAGTTGAGATTTACTCATATGATATAATTGATGATGATAGCAATGTTGATTATTAAGTTCATTAAGTTGAATTAAGTACTCGCTGATGCGTTGAGTTCTTTGATCAAGTGAGATAGTATAATTAGCATGATTATTCGCTTTGAGATTTTAGTGGATTCCGTGCTTGGCAGTTTGCAAGAAGAATCACCTTAATCGGACATTCGAGGAGGGATTTGTGGTATTTCCAAGAATCTTGGACATGGTTGCAACTTTTCTAGTATTGGATCTTTTATTTTCTTTTATTTCCCTTTGGGGGTCGGTTACCCCGTGCCCTTATTTCTTCTTCCCGATGGAACAGGGGCTGGAGAAGCGGCGCCCAAAAATCAACCAGGTCGACCGAGCGAGGGCAACTGAAGGGGGGTGTGTGTGGGCAATTTTTGGCATGATATCTAACGATCCAGCTTCCTTCACCTCCGTCCTCCATTCCATCTTCATCCTCGCCCTAAGGCGGCACCCTATCCGCAGCCAACCTACAGCAAGGAGCTGCGGCGCACTATAGCAGTGCCCGACCAGTAGCTTGGGGGAGGAAATCAGTGGTCGTTTCGAGCTCCTCATCGCCGGCCAGCAGGAGCCCCACCTCCCCATCCTTCCCTCCTTCTTTCTCTTCCATTTCCCTTCTCTTTCCATGCCCTAGCGGCTCTATAGCACCACCCAAATAGCAGCAGTGTTGGCTACATTCAGCAGCGATGATGGAGGGATACTAGCTTCGATTGGCAGCCATTTAGGGTTTGTTTAGGGCTTAGAGGGGCTTCTATGGAGGCTCCCCATCTTCCTCTACCTTCCCTTTCCTTTCCCCCATCTTCTTCCCTCACCCAGTGGTACCCCTAGCAGCAGAGTCGACCTGCAGCAGCTCGTTGCTGCAGCAGCAGCAAGAGGCCGCCCTAGGGCAGCAATCACTTGGGAAGATGGTCACTAACTTCGGCCAAAGGTCCAGAGCCTCAAACCGCAGCCATCAGTCTGGTTTAGCACTCAATCGAGCTTTCCTATCAACCTGTACGAGAGGTGAAATAGCCTGCACAAATGGTTTGCTAACAAAGCTATTCCAAGGTTGAAGACAACCGAATCTTGCCTGGAATCAGGCCTTGGACGCATTTCCGGACGAATCAGGATAGTCCAAATCAATGTGAGTAGGGTTTCATTTATTTATCATTAATAAACTCAGGCGTTTGAATATTTTCTGTTTTGTGCGCAAATTGCGCTGATAACAGGCGTTATCAGGCATCGGGCAGCGTTTGGTGTCGCCTGACCTTTTTAGTTCATAAAATGCTTCTAGACATTGTTAGATGATTAAATTTAGCATTTGAACAGTATGGATTGAATCAGTAGATTTATATGGTTCATTGGAACCTAAATTGCTCATTTGAATGTTGAAATTAGAAATTCATGTCTGAAAATGGTATGATTTGGGTATGAACCCAAACAATGAAGATTTCTGATAAATTATCAGATGTATCATTTCAAAGTTGATATGAATAAATAAAATATGTATGAAAACCCTAATTGCATATATCTTTTGACGTTAATATGTGTAAATTGATATTTACATGAAATGGCACATTTCTCTGAAATATTACCAGAAATTCTCAAGTACTGTTATTAAATTGTATTGTGATATGTAATTAACTCTTAATTGAGTTAAGTGATGCACAAACTAGGATTTGGGTTAATGTGCACGTTTTTCGAGAATTTTAGAGAATTGATAATTGTTGAGTATGATTCTCATATGTGAAGTAAATTTCTTTAATTTGTGCAATAAGATGTTCAATTGCGTAAATTCGCTATGTATGTGCCAAATTGAAATAAGTTGGGTTATTTATGCATTTCTAATTTGCCTGAATGCATGGTATGAGAATTTCTCAGAAATTACAATGATTTGAAATATATTGCTCTGTCGTTTTAGAATGACAGTGTATTGTGATCTGATATGAAATCAGTAAATGTGATATTCCTATTTAAATGTTTATATGTTAATGTTAGATTTAGGTACCCTGAACAGCGTAGAACCCCTTTGAGAGGTATGCACCTTAGGGGTGAAACTCGTGTCCAACATCAACCGGTTGAGTAATTCTGGTGGCACGAGGACAGAAGGGTTATCCAACATCAATCGGTTGAGTAATTCTGGTGGTAACCCAGTGTTGACTCCCTGCGCCTGTGTACTCAGGTTAGAGGAGGAGTCTAGAGTACACTCTGTTGAGAGTGAAGTGAGGCCCTTGTGAGCCTGAGCCCCTTGAGCGCCTGAGAGTCCTGTGCAGACCAGGACGAGAAGTCAGACTTAGCATTTCCCGGGTGTGTCGCTAAGTCTTGTACGGTGTGGTCGTAGTGCACTGCGAGTCTCTATGCAGAGTATATTGCATAGATCAGGGCATAAGCTAAAATATGATCATATAGGTTCACAGAGTTCCTTATAAATGAAAGAGTTAAGGAAGACTAGAGCATAGTCTTCTAGTAGTTTTTCTTTGGATGCAATATTTACATTCTTTGTTATTTCAATTATATTGTTTTAGAACTGCTCAGTGTAGTATTTCTTGTATATTAATCTGAATAATAAACTTGACGAGTTGTTTAGTGATAGTTAAATGAAAAACTATTCACTGAGCGAGTAGTCTCACTCCTCTACTCAAACATTTTCAGGTCAGTAACAGTTCCAGGAATCTGAAGGATCTTTCCATCCTAGTTTTTGGCAGTAGAAGGTATATGTAGTTAGTTTAGTTAGAGGTCTCTTAATCCTTTCCCATCGGTCCTTGGGACATGGTGTGGGTGAGAGAGAGTATGTATGGCGAATGAGTAAAGGATGTAAATTAACTGTTATGTTTTACTTTCTGTTAAACAATGTTACATGTTGTAAACTTTGTTTATGTTCTCTAGCCAGTTTAATTGAAATGCTTCCGCAATAATTTATTATGTTTTAGTTTACAGCAATAATCCAGATATCATTATGAGGTTTTAAAAAGAAAAAGTTCTCAGTGATTTGTTTATGTGAATATCCCTCCGTCGCGCCCTAATCTCGTGATTAGTGGTTAGTGTGATATCGGGGTGTGACATCTTGGTATCAGAGCATAGGTTGAGTATATGAATACTCTAAGTCAAGGTCAGGGGACGATAAGAGACCAATAGGATTAGGACTTAAGTGTCTTCCTTCTAACTGCAATTTTCTAACAGGAAGTATTCTGTTATACTATTGCAGATGGCAGGAAGAGGATGTGGTCACGAGAACCAAGTAGAGAGCTTAGGCTGAGTCATCAGGGATCATTAGGATCAAAAGATAAAGTTATAAGTGAGGAAAATAAGAAGTGATATGTCTTTAGCTCTGGGAGGTCTGAGTGTTTAGATACCCTGGCCAGGTGTCTGAATACTTAGATTGACCAGTATCAAGCTACTCTGTCTATTCTTCTCTGGATGCCCTGGCCAGGTATGCAGAGGAAGGATAGGCTAGAGACAAACCCTAGAAATCTTAGGGTTAAGAAATCAGAAATTAATACAGGAGTAAGAGATTAAACATAGGATGTGATGCAACTCTTGACTTATATTGCTTATTTGATTGGAAATCACTAGAAATGCTCTTATATGTATGAATTTAGATTTTCAGTTTGTAGAATAAATATGATTCTTTTATATTGATTGAGTGTCATGAAGTGATTTATTTATTGTTTATATTCTTTGTATTAAGTAGACCAGAAGTTATGTTCAAATGAGTCTTCCCTAAGTGGATATTCTTTCCACATGTTTGAGATTAATAGGAGTTGGTTAATCCTGAGTAGCTCTTGGCTTCAGGACTACAGGTTCGGCCTGGTCCGGCTGGCAGGATGTGTTACTGAGATCTAATGACTCCTATTAACAGTATAATAAGAGTAGACTCTGGATAATTTAGACTCACATCATAGTAAGAATGTTCATACACTAAGATGTTGAGATATAAGAGAAAGATTAGAACAACTAAGAATTAGTTGGAACTGATATCGGAGACCCAACATTGAGAGCTCATATGAGCAATCCTTAATTTGAAATAAAGGAACACAATAAGGGTCAGATTAAATTTAATGATTAGGTGAGAAATACCCTTAATGGTACTAATCAATAATGCATAACAAATGCATGGATCCAATACATGATTAGTAAACCCTAGTGGAGGGTGTATCATTGTGAAACCCTAGTTGAGAGTGTATCATTGCAATTGTTTATAGGCAACTTTATAAGTTATGCCTTAAACTAAGATAAGTCCATATCATGTGAGATAGCTGGACAATTCTAATGTGTGGCCTATGCATTATATGCTAAGGGTGAGTATTCTGTGATGGAATGCATTAAGAGGGGAAATACCTTAATACAAGATAAAGTTGGTTAACTCAAGAGGGTCTGAATTAATGAGAAATGGGGAACCCTAACCCTAATTTGGGGAAAAGGGAATGATAAGCCCTGTTTGATAGTGAACCCTAATTCCTGGTCAAGGAATGATGGTATTACTATTGTATCACATGATGTGATGAATATCTTGTATGACTGTTATCATGCCTAATAACCATGCAGGTATGATGAGATGATGAATATAGCCAAGTTTGGGCTGTGACATTTATATAATAAATGTTGATTGGCTTTTTGTGTGTTGATGTTGTTGTTGCTTAATAAAAGTAATAATGTGTACATATTTTATGAACCATGTGAATAAGTTGTTGCCTAGTGAGAGGTGATAAGATATGAATGGCCTTGTGAGCCATGTGTGATGCTTGGGTAACAAGTATCATGTTTATTTGTAGCATTTGTGTTAATAAGTTATGCTAGAGAACTTGGCTGATTTTAAATTTCTGTTATATATCTATAGTTCATTGATGATTAATTATATCAGTTGTATTCATTACAAGTAGATGGATGAACTTATGAGATCTAAAGTTTGATTTCAAACTAAGGAAGTAAAGTCACACCACAATAATGTTATGTTACTGATAAGGACCAAACCCTAGAATGTTTAGAGTTGAAGTAGTTCAAGGGATGTCGCTAGTGATTTGACCTTGAATACTAGCATCTCTATAAAACAAGATCATGAGATTTGCACTATGAAAGGTAACCTAGCACTAATAAAATCCAGGGTTTAAAGTTAGCTAATCTGGAAGGTAGATACACAATATGAAAATGACTCGGAGAAAAGAGTAAGATATAATTTTGAAATAAATTCTTACAGTAGTAATAATAAGTAGTAGCATAGAATGAGGAGTACTGCGCGATACATGATTTGAAGTTAGTTGTTGTAGTTCATGCTCTTATGACACATCGTCACTATCTTTATGATGTGATGATAGATTATCATCCTGGAAAGGTGAATGTAGTAGCTGATGCCCTCAGCAGGAAGTTAAGTTCAACAACTGATGCGTTCTCTATGGCATGTTTCGAGAGAGACATGCTAGTAGAAATGTGAAAGTTGAACTTAGACTTAAGGGTGACATAACATAGTGGTTTGATTGCATAGATGCAAGTCAAGCCTACTTTTTACGATCAGATCAAGGAACTACAGTAGGGTGACAGTGAGTTGTAGTAGATCATGCATGACATGTCAGGGGGAAAAGACCAGAGTTTAGGTTTTCAGTTGATGGTTTGTTGTATTAGCATGACAGGTTGCATGTACCTCGAGATAATGATTTGGAAGAATAGATTCTTGAGGAAGCACATGCATCGATGTATGCCATGTATCCAGGTAACACTAAGATGTACATGAATCTCAAGGAGTTGTATTGGTGACCTGATATGACAAAGGATGTAGATGAATATGTGACTAGGTGCAGTGTGTATCAGCAGGTTAAGGCTGAGCACCAGAAACCTACAGGTACCTTGCAATCTCTTCCTATACCTGAGTGGAAGTGGGAACATATCACAATGAATTTTGTGATAGGGTTTCCCAGGACACCTAGAGGTTGTAACTCTATATGAATGATTGTGGATAGATTAATTTAGTCTGCTCACTTTCTTCATATTAAGTCAACCTTTGTTATCTTGAAGTTGGCTAAGATATATGTGGATGAAATAGTCAGATTGTATGGTATCCCAATTTCAATTATATCAGATAGAGATCCTAAGTTCACATCCAGGTTTTGGAATCAGTTGCTTTGTGCTTTGGGCATAAAAATTAAGATTTAGTACAACTTATCACCCACAAACGGATGGTCAGTCTGAGAAGACCACTCAGACTCTTGAGGACATGCAGAGAGTAGTTGAAAGCTACACATGATAGGCAGAAGAGTTATGTGGAGAAGAGGCATTAACCTCTTGAGTTTCAAGTTGGTGATGATGTGTATCTAAAAGTTCCACCATGGAAAGGAGTATTGAGGTTTGATAAGGGAGGCAAA
The DNA here is from genome assembly GCA_963693085.1 of Alisma plantago-aquatica. Lineage (NCBI taxonomy): Eukaryota > Viridiplantae > Streptophyta > Magnoliopsida > Alismatales > Alismataceae > Alisma > Alisma plantago-aquatica. Next base: position 578,121,897 of record OY856413.1, read on the forward strand.
CTGACTCTTAGGGTTATGGGCCCATATCCTATCGTTGAGAGGACTGGACCTGTAGCCCATAAGTTGGATTTGCCATCCGAGTTGCCCAATTTACATGACGTGTTTCATGTATCAATGTTGAAGAAGTGTTACCCTGGTCCAGAGGAGATAGTGGACCCAGAACCTATACAGCTCAGACCTGATGTGTCCTATGTTGAGGGACCAATACAGATAGTTGATCGGAGAAATCAAGGAGCTCAAGAATTGAGATACCATTAGTGAAGGTTTTGTGGAGAAACCATAACCTAGACGATGTCACGTGTGAGTTTTGGGTCAGATATGCGTAACAAGTTTCTTTTTCTCTTTTAGGAATTTCGAGACGAAATTCTTATAAGGGAAGGAGATTGTTATGACCCATGTTGAGGTTAGCCAGTAAATACCTCAATTAGCATGAAACACCTTGATTAGTGTTGAGTATATTATTAAATAGCATGGTTAATCAAGATAAGCTATGTCATGAATCAATAGTTGAGATTTACTTATATGAGATCATTGATGATGATAGCAATGTTGATTATTAAGTTCATTAAGTTGAATTAAGTACTCGCTGATGCGTTGAGTTCTTTGATCAAGTGAGACAGTATAATTAGCAGGATTATTCACTTTGAGATTTTAGTGGATTCTGTGCTTGGCAGTTTGCAAGAAGAATCACCTTAATCGGACATTCGAGGAGGGATTTGTGGTATTTCCAAGAATCTTGGACCTGGTTGCAATTTTTCTAGTATTGGATCTTTTATTTTCTTTTATTTCCCTTTGGGGGTCGGTTACCCCGTGCCCTTATTTCTTCTTCCCGATGGAACAGGGGCTGGAGAAGCGGCGCCCAAAAATCAACCAGGTCGACCGAGCGAGGGCAACTGAAGGGGGGTGTGTGTGGGCGATTTTTGGCGTGATAGCTAACGATCCAGCTTCCTTCACCTCCATCCTCCATTCCATCTTCATCCTCGCCCTATGGCGGCGCCCTATCCGCAGCCAACCTACAGCAAGGAGCTGCGGCGCACAGTAGCAGCGCCCAACCAGTATCTTGGGGGAGGAAATCGGCGGCCGTTTCGAGCTCCTCATCGCCGACCAGCAGGCGCCCCACCTCCCCATCCTTCCCTCCTTCTTTCTCTTCCATTTCCCTTCTCTTTCCATGCCCTAGCAGCTCTATAGCACCACCCAAATAGCAGCAGTGTTGGCTGCGTTCAGCAGCGACGATGGAGGGATACTAGCTTCGATTGGCAGCCATTTAGGGTTCGTTTAGGGCTTAGAGGGGCTGCTATGGAGGCTCCCCATCTTCCTCTACCTTCCCTTTCCTTTCCCCCATCTTCTTCCCTCGCCCAGTCGTGCCCCTAGCAGCAGAGTCGACCTGCAGCAGCTCGTTGCTGCAGCAGCAGCAAGAGGCCGCCCTAGGGCAGCAATCACTTGGGAAGATGGTCACCAACTTCGGCCAAAGGTCCAGAGCCTCAAACCGCAGCCATCAGTCTGGTTTAGCACTCAATCGAGCTTTCCTATCAACCTATACAAGAGGTGAAATAGCCTGCACAAATGGTTTTCTAACAAAGCTATTCCAAGGTTGAAGACAACCGAATCTTGCCCGGAATCAGGCCTTGGACGCATTTCCGGACGAATCCGGATAGTCCAAATCAATGTGAGTAGGGTTTCATTTATTTATCATTAATAAACACAGGCATTTGAATATTTTCTGTTTTGTGCGCGAATTACACTGATAACAGGCGTTATCAGGCGTCGGGCAGCGTTTGGTGTCGCCCGACCTTTTTAGTTCATAAAATGCTTCTAGACACTGTTAGATGATTAAATTTAGCATTTGAACAGTATGGATTGAATCAGTAGATTTATATGGTTCATTGGAACCTAAATTGCTCATTTGAATGTTGAAATTAGAAATTCATGTCTGAAAATGGTATGATTTGGGTATGAACCCAGACAATGAAGATTTCTGATAAATTATCAGATGTACGATTTCAAAGTTGATATGAATAAATAAAATATGCATGAAAACCCTAATTGCATATATCTTTTGACGTTAATATGTGTAAATTGATATTTACATGAAATGGCACATTTCTCTGAAATATTACCAGAAATTCTCAAGTATTGTTATTAAATTGTATTGTGATATGTAATTAACTCTTAATTGAGTTAAGTGATGCACAAACCAGGATTTGGGTTAATGTGCACGTTTTTCGAGAATTTTAGAGAATTGATAATTGTTGAGTATGATTCTCATATGTGAAGTAAATTTCTTTAATTTGTGTAATAAGATGTTCAATTGCGTAAATTCGCTATGTATGTGCCAAATTGAAATAAGTTGGGTTATTTATGCATTTCTAATTTTCCTGAATGCATGGAATGAGAATTTCTCAGAAATTACAATGATTTGAAATATATTGCTCTGTCGGTTTAGAATGACAGTATATTGTGATCTGATATGAAATCAGTAAATGTGATATTCCTATTTAAATGTTTATATGTTAATGTTAGACTTAGGTGCCCTGAACACCGTAGAACCCCTTTGAGAGGTATGCACCTTAGGGGTGAAACTCGTGTCCAACATCAACCGGTTGAGTCATTCTAGTGGCACGAGGACAGAAGGGTTATCCAACACCAACCGGTTGAGTAATTCTGGTGGTAACCCAGTGTGGACTCCCTGCGCCTGTGTACTCAGGTTAGAGGAGGAGTCTAGAGTACACTCTTTTGAGAGTGCAGTGAGGCCCTTGAGCGCCTGAGAGTCCTGTGCAGACCAGGACGAGAAGTCAGACTTAGCATTTCCCGGGTGTGTCGCTAAGTCTTGTACGGTGTGGTCGTAGTGCACTGTGAGTCTCTATGCAGAGTACACTGCATAGATCAGGGCATAAGCTAAAATATGATCATATAGGTTCACAGAGTTCCTTATAAATGAAAGAGTTAAGGAAGACTAGAGCACAGTCTTCTAGTAGTTTTTCTTTGGATGCAATATTTACATTCTTTGTTATTTCAATTATATTGTTTTAGAACTTCTCAGTGTAGTATTTCTTGTATATTAATCTGAATAATAAACTTGACGGGTTTTTTAGTGATAGTTAAATGAAAAACTATTCACTGAGCGAGTAGGCTCACTCCTCTACTCAAACATTTTCAGGTCAGCAACAGTTCTAGGAATCTGAAGGATCTTTCCATCCTAGTTTTTGGCAGTAGAAGGTATATGTAGTTAGTTTAGTTAGAGGTCTCTTAATCCTTTCCCCTCAGTCCTTGGGACATGGTGTGGGTGAGAGAGAGTATGTATGGTGAATGAGTAAAGGATGTAAATTAACTGTTATGTTTTACTTTCTATTAAACAATGTTACATGTTGTAAACTCTATTTATGTTCTCTAGCCAGTTTGATTGAAATGCTTCCGCAATAGTTTATTATGTTTTAGTTTACAGCAATAATCTGGATATCATTACGAGGTTTTAAAAAGAAAAAGTTCTCAGTGATTTGTTTATGTGATAATCCCTCCGTCGCGCCCTAATCTCGTGATTAGTGGTTAGTGGGAGATCGGGGTGTGACACATAATGTAGTATGTAACTATATATGTAACCAATATTGTATAGAAGTCATGTGTGATACCAACTGGGTTCCAACAAAGATTATTATAATTTTTCTATTTTCTATGAATCTCAGAACTATTTTAAAATATGAAAAAAAAGAAAAGTACTTCCATTTTAAATCATTAATTTTTATTAAAAAATAAGGGTACTTACTTCTTAGATGTCCATTTTTAGTTTTTCTTGCACTGAAGAAACTAAAGTTCTCATAGATGCAAATAATGAACATGAGAAGAAAAGTATGTATAGCTCGATCTGAATATCGATTGTGCAAAATATCATATGAAGATCGTTGATCATCACTTAATGATAAATGAAAACCTACAATAAAAAAATTACATGTATTAGAAGCACCATCCATGAAATGTACATATCTTCAAATATGTGTCAGACACAGAAAGTCAAATGTACCATAGACACATATGTTTGTATGTGCAACAAACACATTACTCATATGCACAACGGGGCATATTTTTCATATGCTCACTCGAAAACCAAAACAACATATATATCATGCGTTGAAAAACAAAGTGATGGGTGTTGGGATGGTTAGAGTATAGAGAAGGTTTTCCATGTTGTGTTTCTATAAAAGGGTTTTTGAATCTTGTTCAAGTAAAATCAACAGCACAAACTTGAAAATAAAAAGAAATATCAAACATAGAAACATATTCAAACTGACTATTATTCCATATACAAAATGTGAGTTTTCTCATGATTTGAAAATTACTTATTTTCAATAGAAGACCGAGTCTGACAAAACATGCAAGCTTCATGGTGTGACATATTAATATGCATATATTGTTCTCAGACTTTTTTATTGTATACACAAAGAATTTCTTTCAGAAGTGATCACTACTTTGAAATGACATAATCTATCAATACATAAGTCTTTTGAATGAACAACAAATTACAGATTATCAAGATATTGATACAATCACTATAGAATAAGCATATCCATATAAGATGTATAATAATTGGATTGGTTGATAGGTGAAAGTGATAATGTTGATGTACCATGGCATTGATAGAAGGTCATTACTAACTCATTCTTGGTTTATTTTGTACCAAAGAATAGGATGTGCTTATTATCGTGAAGAGTAACAAAATGAAGAAAACCTTGGGTAGTGTCCCATAACTGAATATATATTAATCATCATGACTTAATGAGAAATGAAATGTATAATAAAAATTCAGATGTATTAGAAACATTGTCTGTAAGGCCCTGACCAAGCTTAGTGCTTGATCTTATTGTCTTTGCTAAATAATATGCTTAAACATTAATCTAATCATGTGATGCACGTTAATAACATGTAACATGCTTATGTTTCTAGTTTGGTCGATGTTTGAGTTAATTATGCTATATGTATGCTTGTTTTGGACCGAGTTGCAATTTACCCATGTTGAGGGTTTATCTTGCAACTTGTCACATGTTAGTTATGACTCTTGTGCTTTAGCATCATGATAGAGAGAGTGATGCTTAGAGGTGTCTTGTTGGGCTTTCGTTGATGAGGTGACATCATAAGTTGATGCTAGGGTTTTGCATGGTTTGCAAGGATGCTTGAGTTGGTGGTATTGACCATGTTGAGTTGGATGTTGATCCTTTAGTGTAGCTCTCGACATGTTTTGTGAAGTGTTATGACTGAACTGCTTTTTGGTTGTTTTTTTAATGACCCATACACCTTGTTCTTGATCTTGGTCGACGTGCTTTTTTGTTTTGATGTGACCCATGGGTGTAGTGAACCGAAGTGGCACTACACTACCTAGGTTTTGATGACCCCTCTTGCTTGCACATCTTGAGAGCTTACATGGCCTTGGTTTTGAGGGACATGTGTCTTTAGAGGCTCTAGTATCTTAACACCTCATAATATTTACCTCTCCCCTACCCTTGGGTATGTATACCCCTTTTTTCACCAACAACCCTTTTAGCTCTCTTCGTTCTCTCTTCTTGCTTGTGTTTGGCCTTGAGCTTGGTAGTGGAAGTAGTGGTGCTGATCTTAAAAAAGGTGGTCATTTTCTCCTTGCATGTCATGATCTAAGCTTGGATCTTCTCTCTTTGTTGATATTTTGGTGATCTTCATACTTGGTAAGTGGTTTATATCCTTGATATCATTTTTCTTAATGAATTTCTCTCCATACAGGGACATATAGGGAGAATGCATGGTTCTCCATGGTAGTACTTGAGTGAGATGGAGATCTCCTATTTCTTCTTTCTTTTTTAGCCTAGGGTTCTTACCCTCTCTCTTTTGAGCTTCCTTTGACCTTGGTGTGTTCTTCTTCTCTTGAGGTACCTTTCTGGGAGGTGAAGTTGATCTTAGTTTGGCATTTCTCTTCTCTCTTGGAGCTTGTGGCTTGGGAGGTTGACCTTCACCTCAAGGCGAGTTATATAACTTTCCCCTCTCTATAGTTGCACTTTTATCTTGCTTGCATGTTAGTGTTCTACCTCTAAACATGATCATAAGATTCTAGATGGTTCTATCTTGATTTAGGGTTTAATATTATGAAGTATTCTTGTATGGATTGCTCTTTATCCTAAACCCTAATTCTTGTACCTGAAATTTTAAGTGATGGGGGAGTTGTTGATTCTTACATGCACCTTAAACATTGGTTTTATCATCATGTTTTTGGTTCGATCATGTTGTTAAAGATGATGCTTTTTTTATCTACATGTAGGCTTGATACTTGGTTTTCTTCCTCATATTATTTTTTCCATAAGATCTTTGTGACGATTGTTCTAGGGTTTTGTTGATCATCTTTTCCAATAGATTTCCTTTTAGTGACTCTTTAGTTTCGTAGTGTTAATAACCTATTTTGGGTCCTACATATCTTGGTAGTCTCTACACATGTTGACCTTATTTTGGTCGCTATGATTTCTAACCTATGGTCTCTAGGGTGGTTGGTCGCCACAAACCCTAACCCTAATATGTTTTGGTCTCTATGCTTGAGATGGTTCTCTTATTTTAATTGAAATGATCATGGTTTATGGATGGTCACTAGGATATAGATATTGTGGTCTCAATAAGGAGCTAACCTAATTGGTTGCTACATTTGTTAAGTTTTATGGTCACTACATATAGCTCAGTTGGTTGGTCGCTGCGTACATCCTATCAAGGTCGCAACATATTTCCTACCTCTTCTGGTCACTACATAGTGTAACCCTGGTGGTCGCTACACATGGTGTGACTCTAATGGTCAATACACATGGTGTTACCCTAATGGTCACTACACATGGTGTGACTCTAATGGTCGATACACATGGTGTTATCCTAGTGGTCGCTACACATGGTGTGGCTATAATGATCGATATACATGGTGTTACCCTAGTGATTGCTACACATGTGAAAATGTTGTTCGCTACACCTTTTTTTGGTCGCTACATGTTGTTGTTTACATGTGTGGTTGTTTAAGGTAATGGTGTTTAACTACGTGTTCCAAGAATGTGGAAAGTAATGTATGTAAGGTTTGATGTTGAGTGTTGTTATGGAAAAACTAATTGTCTATCTATGAGAACCCCTAACTCTAATTTGGACATATGATGTAATTACTTATCTTTCCTAAAGTGATAGCATGTAATAAAGTATTTTCTCTGTCCTACTTGTGTAACTCTAATGTTGCAAGTTGAATGCACATCATAGCTTTTGATTTCTATGGTATCTCTTATATGACATACGGTGATGATTATGAATCTTTATGAGGCATGTTGAGATAATGATGTATGCAGGAACTATGTATTTGGGTCTTATGACTTGGAAGAGGTTATGTGCCTAGTTTGAGGTGATAACCTCTAGTGATGGGATGAGGGTTGGTTATCCTAGGTTGATGTAATAATGATGATGGCCTTATATTACAATGGTATCATGTGATGATGTGACACATGTATACCTCATACATTTTAAATCTTCTAACATTACAACCCACCCTTAGCTTTGTAAAATTTGTTTTGGGTTTGTATGTGGTAACTTGATTGATGCACCAATGACACCAAATTCGTAATAATTAATCAAATGAAACCCTAATCGTGTAGGTTTCCCTAAGCCTTAGATCCTTCTTCAGTGTCAGTACTTGCTGGATGGTGAAATGAGTAATATCTATGGGAAACTCGGAGCACAAATTATTGAATATGTAAGGGTGCATGTTGAGGATATATCTTTGCATCCACAATCACTGATTTGTAGGATGACTAAGGTCATAACCTAGAAGGAGAACGATTGAGGTTGTATCTTAGATGATATGTTTTCAGGGAAGGTTGTGATCATACGCTTGTAGGAGAATGACTTTGGTCGTATCTCACTAGTGTTGTGCCCACATACCAAGGAAGAGTAGGTTGATTTGTAGTTTGACTCTATATGTGTCAACCACAGATTCAGACTGACTTAGGGTGTCATAGATCATAGAAGTATGTCTCTTATGGATCTTGTAGGGCACTAATTTCGACTTACCAGTGGTCAGTTGGAGTATAGGTGGTATACCTTATCTGCATAGGGCATAATAGAAGAGGTAATACGTCGTGTAGTATATTTCCTTAGGGTTAAATGCAAATCACATTGGATAACCCTTTGCCTTGTTTTCTTATACTATTTATTTGATAATGGTTATACATGTTCTTCATATTCCTTCTAAAAATATATCATAATTTGTTGATTAGTTTGTAGCTTCTCAAAATGTTTAATCTGTGTAATCACTTTTTAAGTGTTCATTTAACTGAATCTCCTCATCCTGTTAATGGCATTTCCTTCCTACTACAATCTATATATCTTAATAGTAGTTGTTGACAGAGAGTTATATCTCTTGTTGGGACGTTGGTCTCACCTTGTGGGTTTCCAAGTCTTTTAGTTGGTTTTGCACGATGATGTAGAGATTGTGCGGTTGAGGAAGAGAAGTAAGGATATGAGTAGTTGTTGAAGGTTGGATATGCTTCTAGTGTTTTTTAGTAGAGTCATATGTGCCATCCCTATAATCTCAAGTCCTTGGGGTGTTTTGTAGGTTTTTTACTTTGATATGAGGTTTTTGGCAATATGCCATGGTTGTACATATATGTCTTTATATATATATATATATATATATATATATATATATATGAACATGGTAACATGTTGTGTCAAGATGGACATTGTACAATGATGTTTATATGTTAATGGTATGATATGTGACATAGGTGGCACAGTTTGTGGACTTCTACGTAACAAGTTTCTGCTTGTGAATATATAAGTGATTGATTTTAATTTTACCATGTTTTCTGGTAATCCAGATATTTAGAGTTAATTTAGTGTTTTGGTTTGAGTAATCTTGCTCGTGTGGCGTCGAGTTGTCACATGAAAAGGTTGGTATCAGAGCTCTAGGATCCTAACATAGGACTTGGGTTGTGTATGTTCTTATGTATCCAATATATCTGATTGTAGCTTCTTCTTATGGAGAAGAACAAGAAGAAGATAGGTCTGGAGAACATGTAGAGAGAAGTGTTGGTGTATCAAGAGGTGGTGTTAAGAGGTAGGAAAGAGTAGATGGAGTGCCTGAAGTGCCCCAGTTTGACCCAACACCTTTGTCCAATCCCACATTCCAGTCCATTTCAGGATAGTTCATGGCTAGGATGGAACATATGGTGGATAGAATGTTCATACCCCAAGCAAGGACATCTGTCCCCAATGCAGAATACCATGGTTCAGGGAAGACCTTTGGGAGGTTAAGGCATGTGGGGTGATAGAGTATGTTGGTATGAAAGACTCGATAGACATAGATATGCGGTTGATAGAGTTGAGGAAGACCTCTAAAATCATCATCCCGGAAGAGGATAAGGTGAAGCACATGATGTACCTATTGAAGGGTAGTGTTGGCTATTGGTGGGTCATCATGGGAGAGAAGAAGCTTGGTGTTGTTGGCTAAATTGGACATTATCCTATCCTCTATTTTTATGATGACAAACTTTCATCTTTTTGGATCTAACTTGCAACTTGAGTATTTTAGAATTGCCACTTGAGTATTTTAGGGTTTAAGGAGATCACACACAATTGATAGAAGAAGTTAACATGCTTAAATGCTTGTATTTACATGTCCGCCCAAGTTGTAATAACTTGTATAAGTTTATAATGTACAAGTACCAAGAAATCATGTAAAATCAAGCATTTTATTTTCCTATCCACATAGAACCCTTAGTTAGGATCCCCTTAGAGTCTAGAGTCATTATAAAAATCATTTGATAGGTTTTCCAAATATTTGTAAACTTGACTCTAGTAAGATGTTTAGTCAAGAAACTAGTCGGTCAAAAATATCTTGGTCGAAGACATTGTCGACCAAGAACCACCTCAGTCGAGGATTCAGATCACCAGTCAAAATCTTACACATTTGTGCTCTAAGTCATTTTCGGTCAAAATTATTGTCCACTGAACATATCTTCGGTTCGAATCATATGATTGTTAGACTAAGTGGTTGGGAGTTGAGGCTAGACATTGGAAGTAGTTGCGCATTCAAATCAGGTTCGGTCCAACAAAATCTTTACCGAGACATGGTTGGTCAAAAAACTTGTCGACCGAATTGGGTTCTAGATTGTTCTTTCTAAACTCGGCCATTTAGGCATTACAACCCAACTACTTTCTACCTAATGGCTAGTTAAGCACTAAAAAACTTTAGACACTTCCTACAACGTTCCTAATCACTTGTAAACCATTCCTATAAATAGGAGAGTCCTTAGGACACCCAAAGCACACTTACATACTACAAACATAAGCTACACTTGAGCTATATATTAATAGAGAACTACAAGCTTGAACTCACTTGCGATCTTCATCTCTTAGCTTCAATATTCTAGTGAACTTCTCCTACATCCATCATCATCCACTAGGAAGGTCGAAACACTTGATATAGGAATGAAGACATTGTAATCTGTTGGATAAGTGTTTTCCCTCTTTTAATCTATTACTTCTGTATTGTATTTTGTTCTCCTTAACTACTCCTAGGGTTGGAGGTTGTTTGAAGGAGGTTTCTTGGAGCTACTTCGAGTCAAAGAAGGCTACTCCGAGCTTGCTTGAGGTTACTTCAAGGAGGCTACTTCTAAGGATGTTGAGGCTACTTCTAGGTGAAGGCTACCTCAAGGTGGTGGAGATACTTAAAGGTGGTGAAGGCTTCTCTAAGGGCTTGAAGTTACTTCAAGAAGGATGTTTCAAAGGAGGTTGAGGCTACTTCAAGGAGGTGGAAGGTGATTGTATTTTGTTGCAACATCCTTGCAAGGTAAATAAAATAAATGACTTTCAAAATCCCAACTGGAAACAATTGGGTAGTGGACTGAAAACCTTTGATTCAATTGTTGGAACCACACTAAATCCATATGTCTTCCTTGTATCCTCCTCCTTCTTTGGTTTAAGTTTTTAATTGAACGAAAAAATATCAAAAGATATGTTGACCCCCCTCTAGATCATTCAATTGGTATCAGAGCAGGTATTCAAGTAGCCTTAAATGGTCTTGAATGGGGGATGGTGTTATACACAACCTCAACATCAAAGGAACTCATGTGAGCCATCCACCACCCTTTGATGGAAGCAACTACACTTATTGGAACAGAAGGATGCAAATTATACTTCTAAGGGATCAACTTGGAGATTTGGAGAATGGTGTCCTTGCCTTATGAGCTTCCTAATAAGGAGTATGCGACATGGAATCCCGAAATGGTAAAGCAAGTTCAATTGAATACAAAAATAGTAAGTATTTTATATTGTTCTATTTTTTTTAGTTTAATAGGATATCTTCATGTGAAACCAATTATGAAATATGGCATAAGCTTTCGGTTACAAATGAGGGTACAACTCAAGTTAAGAATACCAAGACTAACATGCCTAGACAAAAGTTTGAACAGTTTCACATGAAACCTAATGAATCTATTAGTGAAAAGTATGCAAGGTTTTAGTCTATTGTTAACATCTTGAGTGCCTTGGGTAAGTATACAAGTGAGGAAGATCAAGTGTCCAAGATTCTTAGGTCCTTGACTCTAAAGTACAAGCCAAAGGTGATGACCGATGAAGAATTCAATGACCTTACCACGTTGAAGATGGAGAAACTCATCGACAATCTAGAGACTCATGAAGTTGCTTTTAAGGAAGAAGACAGATTGGAGTTGGAACTTCAAAAAGAAAGAAGGAATGACATAGACTTAAAAGAGTCAACCAAAGCACAAGTCATCACCCAAAAAAGTGATGAGACAAGTAGAGAGGACAATGAATAATATGCACTGATTGTAAATGGTAAGAAATATAAAAGGTATAAATGAACAAAAATACTAGTGCTTCTTCCTCTTATTCTCTTAGATTCTTTGAGTGTGGCTAGAAGGGGTGTGTGAAGAATGAGTGCCTCAAGATCAAGAAAGGTAAGAAATCATCTTCTATGAAGAAGGATAAGGGAGACAAAGCATACAAAGCTGCTTGGGATGTATTAAGTGGTGACAGTGGAAGTGGAGAAGAAGAAGTGGGATGTCTCGTGGCTAAGGAAGATGAAGAGGAAGACCCAAATGAGGTAGACATTTTTGAACTATCTAAAACATATTTATTTAATAGTCTTGAAGAAACTCATGCTATTGAAAAATCTCTCTAAAATTAATAATGTGTTGCATGCTAAACTATATATATCATTTTTGAAAATGAAAATCTTATTTCTTAAAATAATACCTTGAGAGCCTCTCTTGAATATTGCAATGCATAATTGCTTGATTTAGAACAAATAATAATCTTCTTTCTCAAGAAAAGGTTGAATTTCTTGTTAAGATAAAAAATATCAAACTCAACCTATTCTATGCAATCATTTAGCTTATGATGCCATTGTTAGAGAAAGATATACTTAGCTTTCAAGTTTAGCTCAAGAAAATTTAGACTTCACAAAGAAACTTGCTAAAATTGATGATTTACAAAAATATGTTAATAGTTCAAAACATGATGATATCCTTGATAGAGTCATAAAAAGCACTTATGGACATGTAGGAAGAAGGGGTTTAGGATATTTGCCTAAAGAGAAATCATATCAAAATCCTAAAACTAGAAAACAACAAGCCCCTAGAACCAAGAATATTTATGTGCCAAGAGTAATATAGTACATGACCAAAATATCAAGAAAATAAATCAAATGGACTTTATTTATTGTCATTACTACCAATGTCTTAGACATTATTCATTTTCATGTAATTATAAGGAATGCAAGGACAAAGATTTGGTTTGGGTTCCAACAACCCCAATCTAAAGATCTCAAGACAACTTGTTGATATTTGACCTAAACTTTATTACGAAATGCATATATATCATATATCAACTAAGTTAAGATTTAACTTGCATATATTTGTATGTTTTGACTTCTTACTTGTGATACAAAGTAAAATAATTGAAAATGGTATGTTTTGTTTACATTAAAAATGATGCATTCACTAAAAAATCTATAGAACTTCATCTCGGATAATAAAGAGCTCAACTAAGAGGTCATCCGGTTGAAGAAAAGTTCAGACAAAAGTAGTTCTGTCAGAACTGTTTTCACTGAAAAATCTACAGAACTTCATCTCGGTCAATAAAAAGTTTGACGCAGGGGTTTTCCGGTTGAAGAAAAGTTTGACCCAAAGTAGTCATGTTAGAATTCTTTATTAGAAATAAAATCATTCACTTAAAGTTAACTTTGGTGACTCATATCTGTAATGGGCTCTTCATTTTAAATTGTTCTAAATACTTGAAGTGATAAAACATTTAAAGAAATGCTCCTAACCAAAAGGACCACCACATGGGTATCAAAATCTTCATATGTTGCATGATGGTGTGGTCGATAGTGGTTGTTCCAAACATATGACCGGAAACAAGAAGGTATTTTATACACTTGAATAAAAGAAGAATGGAACAGTCATTTGGAGATAGTGCCAAAGGTAAAATTTTTGGGATAGGTAATGTTAGTACAAACCTTCAAATAAAAAAGTGCTTCTTGTGGATGGATTGCATCATAACTTGATTAGTGTTAGTTAAATGTGTGATAGTGTTTATGATGTTATTTTTGACAAATCTTGTTGCAAATTGCTCATATAAAACACTAATAATGTTGTTTATGAAGGAAAAAGAGTAGGAAATCTGTATATACTTAGATCTAATTCTAGGAAAGCTATCATTGACAAATGTCTTCTTGCAAATGATGAATATTTACAATTATGGCATAGAAATATAGGTCATGCAAGCTCACATGTTATTAAAAATTTGCTTAAATATGATCTTGTTCGTGGTTTACCCAAACTTTCTTTTGATGAACCTGAAAATTGTGAACCATGCACTCTAGGAAAGCAAATTAAAACTTCCTTCAAATCTAAAGCCTTGTTTAGTACTAATAAATCATTAGAACTTATTCACATGGACTTATTTGGTCCCATGAGGAATCAATCAATTGGTGGTAACAAGTATGGTTTTGTCATTATTGATGATTATAGTATATATACATGGGTACATTTTCTTTCAATAAAAGGTGCTACTATTAGAATATTCATTCATTTTTTCTCTAAGATTGAAAATCAACTACAACATTGTGACAACCTGAATTTATCTCTCCTTGGTTTTTTTTCTCCCTCATCACGGGGCCTATTACTAAATTTGATGTCAATTTCATGATTTAGGGGTTGTGATGCTCCAATGAAATTGTTCCTGTGGTGAATGGGTAAGGACTATATTGCGACTTCCAAAAACCTCATGAAAAAGCACATTACTCCCAATGATGTCTGCTCCTTGTGTCAGTTGGCAGCTGAGGATTCGTTCCATTGTCTATTCGATTGCACACAGGTTGTGGATTTTTGGTCCCACAACAGATTGAGATGGGTGATCTTCATGATGCCTAGATCATCCCTTTTACACACGATCAGCTGGTGGTTATCTAAGCTATCTGTCGAGGATTTCAAACATCTCGTAGCTTCTTGTATGGCCATCTGGGCTGCTAGAAATGAAAGGATGTTCACTACAAATCTAACGAAAATTCATTTGATAAACCAGGGTTTTCATAACTGGGTTGAGGCCCACAAGCCTCATCTTAGGGACAATCACGGTCGGGCTACAAGACCTGTTGACAGATCGTCGGTCAGCTGGGAGCCTCCGGAGGAGCTCACTATCAAAGTTAATATAGATGTTGCTACGCTCGGCTGTGCTCGTCTCTACTGTGGCACCGTGTTCCGGAATCATTTGGGGAGGTTAATTCTCACAGCCACCAGGACGAGTGAAGGGGGCTGGGATGTTTCTTCTGCTGAAGCCTACACGATCCTTTTCAGCCTAGAGATTGCTGTTATGAGGGGCATCCAGAGGATCTGGGTCGAATCGGACGCTTTGGGAGTTGTTCAAAGACTAAAGAAGAATGCGGAGGGACCAGAGCCTGTGTCGTAGATCTACAAGAAGATTAAGGAGGTTAAGGAGTCATTTTTGTATTCCAATATCTCTTTTGCTTTCAGGGAGGGTAACTGTTGTGCTCATAATCTAGCAAAAATGGGTTTGGGGAGGGATGGAGACGTCATCTGTTCTGAGGATTTCCCTACTTTGTGTAAGGAATCCAGATGTTGTTTAAGTAATATATAAGGCTTTAATTTAAAAAAAAAAACAAAGTTGACACATGGTAACAATTACATCTTTCTATAATTTATCGAGAGTATCAGGATGTATCACTTTGTTGCATATTTCATTGAAGAAGAAACAGAGTCTTGTGATTGCAAACCTTACATGCTTCGGCAATATAGATCGAATAGCCACAGGTAAAATTTGTTGCATTAAGGTGTGACAATCATGAGATTTGAGACCTATCAACTTCAGATCCTTCATTGATACCAATCTATGAATATTAGAAGAGTATCTTTGTGGAACCTTAATATTATACAAGCACTCACAGAAAGTCTTTTTCTCCTTCTTTGACAAAGTGTAACAAGTTGGTGGTAAATATGTGCGGCGACCCCTGATCTCCACTGATAATTCTTTTCTTATACCCATTAATTCTAAATCTTTTCTAGAATTGATGCCATCTTTAGTCTTTCCTGGTATGTTCAATAGCGTACCAATGATGTTATCACAAATATTTTTTTCAACATGCATGACGTCAATGAAATGTCTAATTGTCAAAGATCTCCAATAAGGAAGATCCCAGTATATTGACCTCTTCTTGTATAGAGATTTGTCACATGCGAGTAGATGACTACTTGAACTCTTTCCAAATTCATTAACAATATGTTTCACCATATCATATATAACATTTCTTGGTATAGGTTTAGGAGCACTTCGTTCCTCAGTTGACCCATTAAAGGTTTTGTGTTGCCTTCGAAAAGGATGCACTGGTGGGAGAAATCTCTGATGACCAAGATATACAATTTTACCACCATGTTTCAGTCTAATTGAATTAGTATTTTCCTCACAAACAGGACATGCTTTGTATCCTTTTATGCTATATCCAGACAAATTTCCATAAGCTAGAAAGTCATTAACTGTGCAAAATAACATAGCATGCAAACTGAAGATCTCTTTACGTGAAGCATCATATGTCATAATACCTTCTTCCCATAGTTTCATTAGGTCATCAATTAGAGGTTGAAGGTAAACATCAATATCATTTCCAGGTTGCTTGGGCTCTGATATCAATATTAACAGCATCACATACTTATTTTTCATACACAACCAAGGAGGAAGATTGTATATAACAATCATAACAGGCCGCGTACTATGTTGGCTGCTTAATGTACCATAGGGATTCATTCCATCTGTACAGAGTCCAAGTCTTAAGTTTCTTGCTTCTTTACCAAATCGAAGGTATAATAAATCAATTTTCTTCCATTGTGGTGAATCAGATGCATGTCGTAGGACGCCATCATCATTGGCCTTTAACTCTCCATTCCAAGACAAATTTTGTGCATCTTCTATATTAGCAAGTAAGCGTTGAAATTGTGGTATTATTGGTAGATATCACATCACCTTGGCAGGAGATCCATTTTAGCCTTAGCTGAATTTGTGGTCTTATACCTTGACGCACTACATTTTGGACAATTTATCAAATTACTATAGTCCTTCTTAAATAACACACAATCATTTGGACATGCATGAATCTTCTTAGCCTCCATTCCCATTGGGCACATTATTTTCTTTGCTTGATATGTTGAAATTGGAAGCTCATTGCCTTCAGGAAGAATTTCCTTTAATAAAGACAATAGTGAAGTGAAACTCTTATCGCTCCACCGGTTTTGAGATTTAAGAGTATATAATCGCATCACAGCACTCAATCTTGTGAACTTAGTACAACCCTTATATAATGGTTTTTCAGCATCATGGACAATGTTTGCAAATAAAGAAGGTGGATAAATGACATTTCCCGACAACTACGTAGCATCTCATCAACCATATCATCCTGAATCTGATCATCTTGAATCAGTTCATCATTAACATTATCATCATTATCTATATCTTCTATGCCACAACTATTAGTATCGACATTTTCAGATCCATAATTAAATTTCTCTCCATGCCAATACCATTCATTATAACCTTGTATGATCCCATTGCATATGACATGATTCTTAATTTCCTCACCAGTATCAACTTTCAAATTGTTACAACAATTTCTACATGGACAATATAGCCTATCTGTAGGTAGTTTCCTATGTTCCTCAGCAAATCTGATAAATTAATCAAGACCTTTGGCAAACTCTGGACTGCAACGATTCTTGATAGACATCCAACCTCGATCCATTTTCTATATCACATTAAAATTAATTATAAAACTAAGTGATTAATATTGATACTATAAGTTGTAAGTTTTTTTTGATCGGAAGTTAATTACTTTTATACTAAAGTGTACCACCTATCCCATTTTTTAATATTTAATCTCACTAGTAACTATATAATGTATGTTTATTTTTGAAGAAAATTTCAGCAACATTTCCCCTAAGTTCTCCAAGTACACCGATGTAAATGGCAAATAACCACTCACATATGTACCCAGAGAACAAATGAGGAAATCCTACTAAAATTTTCTTCAAAACTAAACATACATTATACAGTTACATCCTAAGTGAAATTAAATATTCAAAAACAGTCCCAAACTGGGGACTATCCAAAGTTTACTCCTAATGAGTAAATTTTGAACGGGTTTCTAAGTTAATATATAAATGCATTATTTTCATGCATCAACCCCAAAGTGTCAATTTGGGAGTACACATGTCTAATCTCATATTAATTTCTAGAATTTATATAATGATTACATATGAAAAAATATATGTTTTTATTATTGGTTGGATTATCAAATCATATAAAATGGAAAAACAATATAACTGTACAGTTAAAGGAGTCCAGGTCCACTCTCTATCGACAATTTGTCGACCGAGAGCCAACCTGCATGCGGCGTCCAGGTCCACCCTCGGTCGACAAATTCTTGATCGAGAGTAGACCTGGATGCCGCGCGCAGGTGGGCTCTCGGTCGACGAATTGTCGACCAAGAGTGGACCTGGATGCTACCGTGGCGGCGGGAACGAACTCGGGAATGAGCGAACAAGGTTGCGGCCTTACTTGGAAATGACGGTGACCTTCATAGAGGATGTGACGACCTTCCCGGAGAGGCGGCGACGATGAGCTCTCTTCGCGGAGAGGAGGCAAACCTTTGGCGGCGCGGAGAGGCGGTAAGGGATTCATGGATACCACGATCCCTCTTCAAACACGACGACGAGCTTCTTGGCAAAAGCTTTGGCGGCACAGCAGCTCCTTTGGTAAGGAGAAGCTTTGGCAGAGCAACAACAAGATTTTTTGGCAATAAGAGCTTTGGCGGTGCAAGAGAGAAAAGCAGCTGGGTCTCGGCAGCGAGAATGGAGGGAAAATGAGACCCCGACTCGCCTTGTTATATCCTCGAAACTTGTAGCGTCGGTTATTGGAAAACAACCGACCCAACAGGTAAGTGATGCCCGAACAACCTTCTTGGTCGAAAATTTTGTCGACTGACGATTCCTACAAGGTCAATTATATGGATAAAACCGACCCTAGAGGAGCATATACACGCACGAAAGGAAATCTAGATCTAAAACCCTAAACAACAAACACTTTCTCAGTCGAAGAATTTGTCGACCGAGTGGCTCTTGGTCGATAACATTGTCAACTAAGTGGCCCTCTAGGGTCGGTTATAAGGAAAAAAATTGACCCTATAGGTGCTTATACATGTGTGAACTAAAGTGGATCCACAATTCAACTCGTTCGACAATATTGTCAACCGAGGTACCCTCTAGGGTCAATTTTAAAGAAAAAACCGACCCTAGAGGTGCTTATACACGCACAAAAGGAAATTTGGATCTCTTTTCGGTCGAAAATTTGTCGACCGAGAGGTAATCGGTCGACAAATTCGCCCACTGAGGGGAGCTCTAGGGTCGGTTAAAAGTAAAAAACCGACCCTAGAGGTTCTTATACATGTGTGAACTAAACTGGATCCAAAATTCAAATTGGTCAACAATATTGTCGATTGAGCGACCCTCTAGGGTCAATTTTTTCTTTAAAACCGACCCTAGAGGTGCTTGTACACACACGAAAGGAAATCTGGCTCTCTTTTCGGTCGACAAATTTGTCGACCGAGAGG
Source organism: Alisma plantago-aquatica (assembly GCA_963693085.1). NCBI lineage: Eukaryota > Viridiplantae > Streptophyta > Magnoliopsida > Alismatales > Alismataceae > Alisma > Alisma plantago-aquatica. Next base: position 578,141,065 of record OY856413.1, read on the forward strand.
TTATCGGTCGACAAACTCGTCGACCGAGCGCAGCACTACGGTCGGTTAAAAGTAAAAAAACCGACCTTAGATGTTCTTATACATGCGTGAACTAACTGGATCCAAAATTTATCTCGGTCGACAATATTGTCGACCGAGGTGACCTCTAGGGTCGGTTATAAGAAAAAAACCAACCCTAGAGGTGCTTATACATGTGTGAAGGCAAACTGGATTTAAGATGTCTCCCACATTTTTTGTAGACATATAAGGTCAGTTATTTGGAAAAACTGACCCTATAGATCGAGGCGCGAAGCCAAAATCAAGCAAACTTTTGCCGTGGAAACTGTAGTTGGCTTTCTAAATCCAATTGTCTATAAGGTCACTTATTTTATGAAAACCAACCCTATAGAGATACACTACAAGGTCGGTTATTTTAAGAAAAGTGACCCAAGAGGTCTTAAGTGGTGCCCGTGTTTTTTATAGACATATAAGGTCGGTTATTTAGAAAACTGACACTATAGAGTTACACTACAAGGTCGGTTTTTTTAAGAAAACCGACGCAAGAGGTCTTAAGTGGTGCCCGTGTTTTTTTTAGACATATAAGGTCGGTTATTTGGAAAAACTGACCCTACAGGTAGTGACGTTATAACCCATTTCTGTACTAGTGATACTATGATGTACACATGGGTACTGACTTGGAAATTGTTTTTGTTCTAAAAAAGCATTCGATCTGATAGGGAGGGGAATAGGCACCTATGACCCAAACAACTCTTCAAGTAGTGGGCGCTGGTGAGGACCAGGCCCATGAATAGAAATGAAAATCATTAGTTGGAACTGTCAAGGGATGGGCAAACTTGACAGTAGGAGAGCTCTTTGTACTTGATGTTGGAGAGAGAGCCCTAACATGGTTTTCCTTTCAGAAACCATGCTCGTTGATTCAAATCTAGAGAAGGTGAAGAGGTTTTGTGGTTTCACTAAGGGAATTTGCTTGTCTAGTAATGGACGGTCGAGAGGCATGGTTCTCTGGTGGAGAGACATTGAGGTTGATATTGTAAACAACTCGTCACATCATATCGAGTGATGGGTTAAGGATGACACAAAGAAGGCAAGGTGGAAGGCAGTGGCGATGTATGGATGGGCTGAGCAGTAGCATAAAATCTACACATGGGATCTCATGAGGCAGCTTATGAGAGGATCTGATAGTCCTACGGTCATGTTTGGAGACTTTAACCAGATTTTGTCAAATGATGAAAAATGGGGTGGGCCTCCTAGAGCTGAAAAGTGGATGCAAGATTTCCGTGACAACCTAGATGATTGTGCTCTCTTTGATTTGGGCTACACTAGCAGACTGTATACTGGGAAAAAAGGCAAAACTGTTGACAGCTTGGTGAGGGAGAGACTGGATAGAGCCTTGTCTACTTATGAATGGAGGATCTTGTTCTCGTCTTGCAAGGTTATACATCTCCCCTTTTATCAGTCATATTCTTCTCCCATTATTGTTACGGTGGATAGAGAAACAGCCAAAAAGACAAAAAGACAACATTATTTCCATTTTGAGCCTATGTGGGTGAGCGAGGAAGGTTGCACTGAGACTATACAATCTACCTTGCATGAGCATTACCGAGGTGGGTTGGTGGACAAACTGGTAGGATGTGGGGAAAAGCTAGACCGCTGGACAAGGAACCATTTCTCAAATATTCAGAAAAAAATAAGGAGACAGAAAAGCTTCTAGCGGAAGAGCAAGAGAAGTCGCCAGATAATCAGGTGCTGAAAAACTATGAAAAGTTGGCCCAAGACCTATAGATGTGGCATAGACGGGATGAAGAGTATTGGTGTTCTAGAGTTAGAGTGAATGAGATGAAGGTTGGTGATAGAAACACCAATTATTTCCATCACAAAGCTTCCCACGGGAGAAAGAGAAATCATATAAGCCATGTTCTTGACAAGGAGGGCATTATGCGGTCAGAAGAGGAGGACATCCAATCTGTGGTGTTAGATTTCTTTGAGGAGTTGTTCTCTACTAGCTCGCCGCACGACGTGGAGGAGGTGGTGAGAGGCTTAAAATAGAAGGTGGACTTAGCCATGAATGACTCACTGGAAAGGGATATTACTGATGAGGAAGTATAGGATGCTTTAGCCGAGATGCATCCAAATAAAGCCCCGGGCCCAGATGGAATGAAACCTCTGTTCTACTAAAAGTACTAGAAAATTGTGGGGAAGGATGTTGCTAGCTATATAAAGGGGTGGTGGAAAGGGCAAGAGGACATTGGGAAACTAAATTCCACCTTGGTGGTGTTGATCCCCAAGGTGGAAACTCCAAAAACCATCTCAAACTACAGACCTATTAGCCTCTGTAATGTGGTTTACAAGATTGCTGCAAAAGTATTGGCAAATAGGCTCAAGCCAATGATGGATTCTCTGATTTCGGAAAACCAAAGTGCTTTTATCACGGGCAGGATGATTACTGATAATGCTTTGGTAGCTTTTTAAGCTTTTCACAGAATGAAGACGGAAGGGAAGAAAAAGAAGGGCAACATTGTGCTGAAACTTGACATGTCCAAACCATATGACATGGTGGAGTGGACTTTTCTAGACCTTGTGCAAGAAAAGATGGGGTTTAGAGGTGCTTGGAGGACAAAGGTTATGGAGTGTATCTCTTCTGTGAGTTTTTCTTTCACCATCAACGGATACCGGTCCAGGACAATACTACCATCCCGAGGCCTAAGGCAATGTGACCCTCTTTCCCCCTATCTTTTTATTCTTTGTGGAGAAGCTTTCTCTACGTCCATTTCTTTAGCTATGAATGAAAAACACATCAGGGGTGTAAAGTTCAGTAGAAATGGACCCTCCATCTCTCACCTCTTCTTTGCAGATGATAGCATCCTCTTTGCAAGAGCAACTAAACAAGAATACTTGAAAATAGCTAATCTCATTAGCCAGTATGAACAGGCATCGGGTCAAAGAATAAACTTATCCAAAACTAAAGTTGTTTTCAGCGAAGGGGTTCCTTTCCCCAGGAAAGGTGAGTTACGCGATCTTCTCAATGTGAAGGAGGTGGAATGGCATGTGAAGTACTTGGGACTACCAGCAGCAGTGGGGAGGTCGAAGAAATAAGTTTTTAGCTACATCAAAGAGAGAGTATGGAAAACGTTTCAAGGATGGAAAGAAATTTTTTTGTCTAAGTCGGGAAAAGAGGTTCTCATCAAGACAGTGGTGCAAGCAATCCCTATGTACGTCATGAACATCTTCCTTCTTCCGGTGGGCCTGATTGACGAGCTTCACTGTTGTGTAGGTAGATTCTGGTGGGGAGAAAAGAATTATGAGCAGAAAATGTCATGGTTGAGTTGGACCGCACTGTGCAAACCAAAAAGAGCTGGGGTCTGGGTTTTAGATATTTACACACTTTTAACCAGGCGATGCTATCCAAACAAGCGTGGAGGCTTTTAACGAAGATGGATACTCTAGCTCACAAAGTTCTCAAAGCACGCTATTTCCAGAGGTCTTCACTACTCGGTGCTTGTAGAGGACACAATCCGAGTTTTACATAGCAGAGTATTTGGGGAGCCAAAGCAGTGCTAGTTGAAGGCATAAGTTGGCGAGTGGGAAATGGGAGACACATTCGTATTTGTACGGACAGATGGCTAAAGGGGCAGCAAACATGTTTTCAAGACTCGCATCCTTCACTTCCCAGAGAAAAAGAATTTGTATATGAGCTCATAGATGCAGAAGCTGGAAAATGGAATTCCCAGATCATAGAGGAGACTTTTCCTCCAGACATTCAAGCCAGTATCCTCGCAACTCCTATTAGCCATCGTCTCCCTAAAGATGTTTTGATGTGGTGGCCAGACACAAAAGGATGCTTCTCAGTAAAGTCAGCCTATTGGTTGTGTGTTCTGGGATAGGAGGAATTCATTAGAACTTGCATACAGGACAGAGATGAAGTTTGGAAGATTGTGTGGAGAGCTCAGCTACCTCCAAAAGTTTTGCATTTCCTATGGCGAGCTTGCACAGGGGGGCTGGCGACAAAGGGTAGACTATGGGACAAACACTACATTGTTGACAGTAGTTGCTCTAGGTGTAGTGAGCCAAAGGAAACCATCACTCACGCCATCTTTGAATGCCCGGCGGTTTGTGCAATCTGGCAGCGAGAACTCGGTCATCTCTGAGTACAGGAGTTGAACAGAAAACAGCCTGTGGAGGCTCTGCTACATCTGCATTCCAGCCTTCACCCTCCTGAGTATATGAGAACAGTTGGTATGATGTGGGTGATGTGGACTTTCATAAACAAGTGCATCTTCAATAATACGGCGATACACTTGAACACGATTATCCGCCAGGCGATCAGCTTCATGGAAGACTATAGAAGATCCAATGAGGGGGCACGGGACAGAGGGACCGAAACCATGGCCATGACTACACCATCATGGTCATGGTCACCCCATGGCAGACTAAAGATCAATTGTGATGTGGCTATGGGACATAATGGTCTGTCCGGGATGGGAGGAGCTATTAGAGATGCTGATGGGAGGCTCATGGTAGTGGTAGCTGAATAAGGTGCTAACTCGGGAGAAGTGCAGCTTGCAAAGGCTCAGGCAGTGCTAGAAGCAGTAAAGCAAGCATCAGCTTGGGGTTTCATTTTAGTGAATGTGGAATCCGATTCAAAAGTTATTATTGATGCCCTACTCAATCCCAACATGAGGAGAGACCATCTGGGTCTTATTATAAATGACATTAAGTCTGTAGTTAGTTCTTTTATTTTCTACTCTTTTTCTTTTGTTAAGAGAGATTGTAACAGGTTGGCACATGAGGTTGCTAAAAGTGCCTTATATGGTACGGTTAGTTCAACCACAGATCCAACTTCTTTCCCAAACTTGTTGTGGGATGTAGCTTGTTCTAATTTAGAGTAAATAAGATGGTTCTACCTTCAAAAAAATATGATATGTACCATATATGTGGTTATTGGACAAAGTATATGTATATTCTTATAAGTAAAAACTCCCTCAATTAAATTATCAAGTCATAGATACTTTCTAAAACAAGAACACATAAAAATCTTGATCGACTAAGCATAGGTTCTGCCTTCACGAGCACCCTCTATCTCATGGAAATGTGATGGTATAGGTGTAGGTCTGCCTCTATGGGGTGCATTATTATAGTGTTGGCTTTTGGGTCAGGCTTGACTGGTGATTCTTAGAGTGTCTGGACCCAAAAGCATGCAAATGATTATGGAAAGGGGTTGTACATATGATGAATGCATATTCATCTTAGTTTTACTCATCATTTTTGGCCCAGTTTTGCACTGAAAGCTCTTATATGTCCCCTGAATGTGCTCATATACAATTTTCCTCAGTTTCAGATGATTACTTAGAGTTTTGATCAAATTCATTCGTCTCCATTATAGGATTAAGCATGGTAGTATGTGCATAAGTGTAGGAGGTGGTGGTCCTGCTAACCAACTAGCGGGCCCAAGAAACTTTTGATAATTTGGACCCTTTTTCAATGGGCAGTTCCTTCATTAGAAAGCATCCTCATCAGTCAGAGAATTCATCAATGTAGGCCCATCGACCCATAGATTGTCAAAAGTAGACTTGTCAAACTGGGTCAAAATTCGCGGGCACCCATGGGTCGACCTGTTTAAGTTGGGTTTGGGTCACAAAATTTACCACCCACCGGAAAAAACCCAAACCCATACTCACTTGTTTACTTAGCGGGTTTCATGGGCAATCTACGGGAAACCGCGGGTGACCCACTTAATTACACTATTTTTTTTCATCCATACGGCTTAGTAGTAATGGGCAAATATTAAATCAATCCTATACACATACCACAATTGCATATTACAATTCAAGTTAACAAAGTAAAATAAAGAAGACTCTAAAATCAGATTGTGAACTATAAGCAAACCAAGCGGGAACCTAAGTCTAGCAGCGATTGCTAGACTTTAGGTTTCAACCTGACTAGAAATGACTTAAATTTCAGTCTTTGTTTTTGTTTCCAAAATTTATTCTTCGTCTCATTTGGATGCCACAATTCATACTAGATATTTTTGTATTTTTTGTTGTCGTTTGCTATAGGTGGTCATTATTTAAGACTAATGTATGAACGTCTAAAGCCTATAGTACACTTCTATTCCAACATTTATGTGATTCAGAAACTTAATTCATCTAGTCGGGGTCTTTTTTAATAAACATGTTACAACCCTATTCATGAGTGCATTGCATTTTAATACTCTTCTTGTAAAACATTTTTAGATATATAAATAAATATTGCGTGACAATGTATACAATGTGATTGTTTTGTGCCATATCTTATATAAACAAATACTAGAAATATATTTTGTAAAACTTAAGTGGGCACCCGTGGGCAACCCGCAACCCGCTGGGTCGCGTTTGGATTTGTCTTTGTCCACTGACACGATTTAACTGAGCATAAAATGCAAGTGCACGTGTCAATGTAGTATAGGCCCTTGTGAGGCCCGAGTCAAACTCAGGGACACTAAATTATCGGTAGACTACTACTAATTGGTTGCGATCAGCTAAACCGATTAAAAGAGTTTGAGAGTTGTTGTAAAAATAAAAGAAAATAAAATAAAACAAAGCAATCGATTAAGGGTTTAGTTTAATCAATTCAAGTGGAGACCTTTAGGATTTCGGTTTCACCGTGGGTTTTCATTGCATGAATTTCCATATAATAATTCAGGTTCATCTCTCAATCTGGATAGTGGCATGTCGTCAGAATTGTATACTGTTGTGGTACAATTCACTACCTATGTCTAGGTCGGTTCCACCGTCGTAGTAACCTATACCCTAAACTAGGTGCATTAGAATCGACCTCTGGGTTTCCACCATTAATCTTACATCACCTTGTTCAAGGGATTTGTTAATTAATGTGAATTTTGTCTCTTTTCAACTGTTAATTCTTCTTTCAAAGAATTGAAGGCATTACATTATCATTATGGTGATCAAGCATAACAACATAATTGAGAAAACGAAATCATACCACAGATTTAAGAGATTAATTATGAATTACTATGATAAAAATGTCATACAATGCTTCCACGGGCTACTCACAGTCCTAAAGACAAAGGGGATTAGCCCCGCATGTTCATCTCAGAGCAAAACATGGTTGAGAAAAGGGGAAACATGGACAAAAATGTGAATAGGTAATGAAACCCCCAAACAGAGAAGATCCAAGAATTTCTCGGCGTAGAATGCGCGATCTACAGCCTTTCGGAGGTGGAAAACATCTTCTTCGGCTTCTGGAATGGTCGGGGCGTGCTTCTGGGCTCCATTCTTCTCTCCACACCTTCTCAGGACGTGTGCAGCGGCTAATGACGTGATACCCTGCTCTTGGCTGCCGTCATTAGGTATAATCACCGAGTTAGGTTGCAAAAATATTACAGCCGTCAGATTTGGATCAATCTAAAACAAACTTTAATCTGACGGCGTCGATACCATCGACGCGGGTCGATGGTATCGACTCTGCACAATATTGGCAAGTCTTCTTTTCTTTTCTTTGTTGTGTCTGATGTTGACTCGATACCATCGACGCGGGTCGATGGTATCGACACCCTGAGGCGTCGATTTTATCCCTCTTCCGTCATTGAAACTCCACGCGTCGATAGTATCGACTATGGGGTCTCCATAGGATCCGCCCGTGAAGAAGAAGCATCGGTGGTATGCACCATCGTCGCCGAGAAAGAAGAAATGGAAGATGGAGCTCGGTGAAGATCGGAGAAGACAATCTCCGCTCGGTGAAGGCTTGGGGAAGAACTCGCTCCTTGGATGCTCGTAGTCGGGCTCCGATTGCACAACAAGACGCACGGCACAAGTGGAGGAGAAAGGCTATGAAGGTGTGGCGTCATATGACAACAATCCCTCCCTTTTATAGTTGAGGTCATCGTTGTTGTGCACCCGTCGATACCATCGACGCGGGTCGATGGTATCGACGCCTATAGCGCAATCTGGTCTTCTGCTAGTATCACGGCTATCGATAGCCAGATGTGGGGGCCCGGATCGATGACGCGTCGATACCATCGACGGGTGTCGATGGTATCGACCCATCCCACGGATCGACTCTCTTGATGCAGTGATCCTCGTTGATCTCCTCTCACGGATCGGTGACATGTCACGTCGATACCATCGACACAAGTCGATAGTATTGACTCTGCTTAGGGCACACACCCTCACGAGGCCCGGCCGCCGCTTTCTGCTTGTAACTGGGTCGATACCATCGACAGGCCCGTCAATGGTATCGAATTCACTGAGACAAATTCGTCTGAATATCTCCAGAGATCTCGCGAGTATCGACACCTATGTCGATACTATCGACCTCATTTTTGCGATCAACCTGATTGTGTGTTGATACCATCGACAAGGCCGTCGATAGTATCGACTTAGAGAAATTTTTGCAGCCGCCTAACTGTGCCCATCTCGATACCATCGACACAAGGGTCGATGGTATCGACCCTGCCTCAGTTCTGCACATTGAACAAATGATCAAGGTATCATTTTTACACTAAAAACAAAATCAAATCAAACTAACTTACAAATGTGAAAGAAACTAAACAAAACTACTGATGGCTGGGTTGCCTCCAAACAAGCGCCCTTATTTAACGTCTTAGGCTAGACAAAATCAAGCTCCTCATGCATCCAGAAGCACAATGAGTTTGACCTCATTCACTTTCCTTGTGAAATCCTCACCGAAATACAACTTCAATCGCTGCCCATTAACCAAGAATGTTGTCTCGCCATCACGCACCATGATTGCGCCATGTGGCCTGACCTCCTCTACGGTGAACGGTCCACTCCATCGGGATTTCAATTTCCTAGGAGGCATCTTCAACCTGGAGTTGAACAAGAGTACACGATCTACCTTCTTGAAGACACGCATCTGAATATGTCGATCTTGAATCAGCTTTGTTCGCTCCTTATAAATCTGTGAGCTTTCATATGCATTCATCCTCAGCTCGTCAAGTTCATTTAGCTCTAACATACGTTTCTTTCCTGCCCCATCATAGTTCAAATTCAGCTTCCTCAGCGCCCAGTGCGCCTTATGCTCCAATTCCACCGGCAAATGGCAGGCCCGACCGTAAGCCAACCTAAAAGGCGTAGTGCCTATAGGTATCTTAAATGTCGTCTTGTATGCCCACAAACCGTCCGGCAGCAGGGTGCTCCAGTTCTTTCTCGTCGAAGCCACAGTGCACTCCAAGATCTTCTTGATTTCTCTATTGGAGACTTCCACTTGCCCCTGTGTCTGCGGGTGGTATGGGGTACCAATGATGTGCTTCACCCCGTACTTTCGCAACAATGCCGCAAACATTTTGATTTCAGAAATGTGTACCTTTGTCACTAATAATCATTCTTGGTACACCAAACCTGCAGAAAATGTATTCTTTGACAAACCTGCAGACTACGGCGGCATCATTAGTCCTAGTGAGTATTGCATCTACCCACTTCGATATATAGTCAACAGCTAATAGAATGTACAAGTTAGAATTGGAGGACACAAAGGGTCCCATAAAATCAATACCCCACAGATCGAACACCTTAATCTCTTGAAATACATTGAGGGGCATCTCCTGTCTTTTTGAAATGTTACCTCCCCGTTGGTAGGAATGGCATTGTCACACATAGTCATATGCGTCCCTGAACAAAGTAAGCCAGTAAAGGCCACTCTCAAGTACCTTGGCCGCAGTTCGAGAACTAGCATGGTGGCCACCCGTCAGTAGAGTATGGCAATGACGAAGGACACTTTCATATTCCACTTCTGGTACACACCTACGCAACACACCATCCCTGCACTGCTTCAACAGAATAGGGTCATCCCACAAATAATAACGCAAAGAATGGAAAATTTTCTTTTTCTCTTAGTATGTCCAATCATCTGGGATAATTTTGCAGGAAAGATAATTAACAATGTAAGAAAACCAAGGATCTTTAGATTTCACAGATAGAAGTTGTTCATCAGGAAACGTCTCAGTAATGGGTATATGCATGTCCTTCTCATCTACCCTTTCCAACCTAGAAAGATGGTCTGCAACCGCATTTTCTATTCCCTCCTTATCTTTGATTTCAATATCAAATTCTTGTAACAGTAAGATCCACCTAATCAGTCTAGGTTTGGCATCTTTCTTTTCCATCAAGTACTTTATGGCAGCGTGGTCCGTCCATACCACGACTTTAGATCCAACAAGATATTGCCGAAATTTTTCAAAAGCAAAAATGACGGCGAGAAGCTCTTTTCCAGTTGTCATATAATTCAATTGTGCTTCATTTAAAGTTTTGGACACATAGAAAATCACAGCGGGTTTATTGTCCATGTTGGGTTTTAGGGGAGGCAGAGAAGGCAGTGGAAACAAAAAAAATTCCTCCCCAAACCCAGAACAAGGAAATGCGTCAACGTCTATACAATAGGAAAGGATGGTTTGTAGAATCATACCTTGTCCCGAGGCTTGCTCGGTGACAATACCTCGCACCTTGCACGATCTTCACCTCCGGTCTTGGACAGTGTCTGTGCACCTCCTGGTCGCACCGGGACTGACGACTCTTGGTCTCACCGGGACTGTCGAGATTGACAACTGTCCTCCGAGCGGCAGAAACCACCCGCCTCTGAAGTAGTCCACACGGACCACCTGGAACTCCAATCTCCTTCTCCCACTAGGAATTGGAAGGAGTCGCACCCTCCTGTCAGCGTACTAGTCGCCAACATACTCTCCCGCTACCAGTCACAACTGCAGTTGTCTTTCCCTTGTTGTGCTTCCCTTATCGGGTAGCACTTGCTCAGGCTCTCTCTCGGTTACCAAAACTAGAGAGAACGACAACTTCACAGAGCAACTAGTTGCATTGAGTTGTTCTTTGAGAAGCCTCCCATACCCCTATATATATAGGAGGGTCATGGGATAGGGTTCTCCATCCCAGGCAATGTGGGACTAAAAGCAGGAGTAGAAGGGTTTGAGATTTTCCACAAAAACAACCAACTCGCAACCTGAACCGATTGTTTCATTTCTGAAATGGTCAGTTGGGGACCTGAACCAGTCAGTTGACACCTCAACTGATCAGTTGGGACACCTCAACCGGTCGGTTCATTTCTGAACCGGTCGGTTTGTGGTCCTGATCAGTTCTCGATTGACTTTCCATCTTTTGTTTCTAATTGGTATCAAATACCAATCCTTGTTTCAATCAAATTGGGAAAGTGAAACAAAAGGAAAATTCTCACCAATCCTACTTTCCCAACTTGCTCAGTTGCACCAGTTGAATCGATCGTTTCAACACTTGAAGAAATCGTTTCTCCCTGACCATGAGCCGATCGACTCACCACCTGAGCCGACCGGTTCACCAAGCTGAGCTGATCAGTTCATCTCATGAGCCGATCAGTTGGGAGTGCAGATTGTGCAGAATCAATCAATTGCGGTTTCAATCAATCTGATACTCTAATCAATCAGTCCAACACCTTGAACACTATGATTTTGAGCTATCAATCAATTGAGTGTTTAATTGAACTACTAAACTCCTTTAGTAATCAATCTAAACATTGTTTGTGGACAAAACTCCTTTTCCAGGTTAAATCCTATGTGTGTGATCCTGCAGGTCCATTTCACATTGGCAGTGAAAGTCCATAACACATGACTTCACAAGCAAAGAGCGGTGCCTAGTCACACATCAGTGCTACCCAAGTGAAATAGAAAGTTGGAGAACAACTTTCAATCCTACAATCCATGAATGGTGTTACAGTGAATGTATAATTCCTTTGTCATTGATATCCCAAATGAACTCGAGGTATGGAACAGTCATCCTGTCAACGTTCATTCACTTTCTTGATCTCAGAGCAGATTGGAAGAGATATGTATGACACCAATATCACATATTGATTCACACATGCGTGCGCACGCCTATTTCAATCCTACTCATCAAGTGGCCTTGGATATCAAACTCCCTTAGGAGGGACAAATCCCATATCTATCACTCAACCCTCAAAAGCCCCATGTATCAATGTCACCCAATCATCACCTTTATAACAACCCATGTTTCATGACTGCATTTGATGATGTCAAAGTGTTCCCAACGACATGTGTTGAGTTTAGTGGTTTCAGGTCAAAGAATCACACTCACCACCATCACTGTGAGTACTTACTGTGACTATCATGTCATGGTTCCATGTGTCAAACTCACGGTGGGTCTGTCCGGTACACTTGTTCTCTAACAAGTACCTATGTGTTTGGTTTGATATCTCTATATCATGACTAATGAGATTCTATCATCAACCAACACCACAATCTAGTCTTGTGTGTCATTGCTGTCTATCTACCTTACATAATGACATCCGACTAGGGACATAACAAGAATGTACAAACTCTTAGCATCCGTATGATCTCATCATTCAGGACCTTAACCTGAAAGCATACATCATTGAGTATTGTCATTCTCTAGACATTCAATATGTTCTATCACTATCTCATATGACTGAACCAGAAAGAATTGGAAGCTTTCCTTTGATGTTTATCAAATCAATCTTAATGTATCCCACCAATCATCCCATGATTGGCTCTCAGGGCATACATACCAACAGACTCCCACTTGCACTGTGAGCCAATCACCCTTGAATCATATTCATAGTGATCTTCAAACATGTCCCACGTGTTACTGTGCTCTAGTGCGAACATAGTGAGTTATGGAAACACTTTGCCAAAGTCAGTATAAATTGCATGTCTCACATCTCTTCGATGTACGTCACACATATGAGATGGAGTTATCGTAATATGAGGTCTAGTATTCCTTTGCTAACCTTTAGCCACATTGCATGATCAAGGATTCCATACTTGTCATCAATGACCGGAATGTCTATAAGTTCATCTCATGAACTTCCAGATCCATATAGTATCCACTGCTGTTCTCTAACACATAGATACTCGGCATTTCCTTTTAAACGGCTTTATCGGAACATTTCCAATTATCAACAAACTTTCACTTTTATATATCCTATATATATTTTGCAATTAATTTTCTATCCTTTCAAAAGTTCGCATCGATGTAACTCTTTACATTGAACTCTTCCTTATCTCCATAGAACTAGTACTTCTCAAGTACTTATCAAGTTCTCATGGTATTCCAGTAACCCTTACTGGAAGTAGACAGACATCCACTCGTTATGTCTTACATACGAGTTATTAGGATGAGCACATCATATTGCTATGTCCTACATACAAGATGATGAATGTATTTTGATCTTGCCATGTTGATACATGCAAGATAATGGGATGATTACATACATGATATATCCATATCTATTCTTAGTGTTCTCATTCTTCATAAGAATTGGACACTTGGCCTTGGGATACTAACTCCATGTAACATGGACAAGTTTTCTCCCACTTAATCTGTGCATACTGAACCCTTCAGTATAGATTGCCAATGTATGCTCTCTCTTTTCCAGGTCAAGAGGTTTTCGAGAACTATCTCTATAGATTTCTATTCCTATCTCATAGGAAACATCTCTATCTTCCTTAAAGATAATTTCCACTTTGGATTTCCATTCTAGAACATTTCCATTTCACATCAACATGTGGAATGTGAATACGCTCCCACTAAATCACAGATCCCTTCTTTATCTTTGACATATCAGTCAAACCCTTTGACTATATCATCAAAGTAAAGATCCAATTCTAAGTTGCTTGCACTCAATCAATCACATTGATTAGTCCATTATAACTTATAGACTTCATTTGCATTAGTGGATTCATAAACCTTATAGGTTGTGACACGTATACATCCTTGTTTTATTCCTCATAGGAATGCAGTTTTTGTATCCATATGCCAAATGTCTTAGTCATTAAGTTGCAACAAGCATCATCCTTCTCAAAATGTTATCCATGTGTCTTAACACTTAAGATTCATTTGCACTTATGGATTTCATCCAATGGGTGCTACCATCAAGGTCATACCTTATGGTTAACATGGATGTCATTTAGGATGTAATGGTCATAAACCATAACTCAAAATTTGGTTCCTCTCATTCATCTAGATAGTTGACTCATCACATGACCAACTCATCATATAGATGATCGATATGTATCTGTCAAGGATATAAGAACTCACAAACTTTGTGATTCTTAATGTCCTTTATTAGTGTGGGGTACTCTTTATTTAAGAAGAATTTAGTTATTTGATAATCATTCTTTAACTCCTTAGAGTATGATTCCCCTTTTGATTTAGACATCACTATGCCTTAATCATGAGCTCACTATGATACATTATCATAATCACTCACAAGGATCTCAAACATTTTGGTCTAAGTATTTCATTCATTGATCTCATCAAGAATTAACACTTTACCAAATTCATACTTCATCTATGATATTCTTGAACACTTCAAGATATTCATATTGGTATTTCTCTAAACACCTTTTGAAGTATTAGCATTTACTCCAATAGGTATGTAAATACATCACATGTATTATACCTAATTGGATAATCATTCTCCCACTACCATTAGTGAAGATTGATTAATCATGTACAAGAGATTCATGTCTCTTATTGGTTCTCTAACCAAAAGAGTCTAGATTTATCCATCACATGGAAACTACAAATGGATTTCTCATGATTTATGCTAATTTGATTGTTTGAGTTATCAATAACTTTAGGTATCATTTTATCTTATGCATACCATGTATCACAAGATAAACAAGGTATTGCCACAAAGATCATATCTTTAAGATTGAAACATCAACTTTATTAATTTCCATCATTGTCATATAATATGCAAAAATAAAGTGTTTCTATCTATTGGCAATATATGAAATAGCAGTTCTCGACTCTATTTCGTGTCCTTTAGGCTGAAATAAACTGAAAGGTACCCCTATCTATGGTAGCAACACTTGCTCCAATGATGGGTACTCCTTTCTTGGTCCTTTCACAAAGGCCATCACTTCTTTGTGGATATTGCATATCATATATGACATATCCATATCTTGGTATCATATACCTCAGATAAAGAAGCAGTTCGTTTCATGATACCTTAGGCGGAGATCTCCATCCCCTCCTTCATCCTCTTTTGTTCTTCTAGATATAGAGGGAAATCCCTCATACACCCTTTCCCCATGTGCCTTGAGGCTAAAGACGGCTTGGATTGTTGGCTAGCATCAGAATACTTCTTTGCTTTGCCCTTATCCTTGCCCTTAAGAATTATCTTTTTCTTTGATCACATCAAATATTATGGTTTGTCTTTCTTCATCTTTGCCTCTACTATCCTCAACATGTCCAACAACTCTGTCAACGCTTGTCAAAGTTGTTCATGTTGTAGCTTATCATGAATTGTATGATCCTCGCAACATTTGCAGTACCATACCAATAGCCAACTCTTGGCCCAGAGGGAATCCTTCTTAGTCAGGTTTTCCACAGACCCAATCACATTGAGTGTGTGAATACCTTACTAGATCTCCTTCTATCATGATATTCTTAGACAGTGTCCTTGAGACATCATATGTCTCATGTTGTCTCTAAAACTCATAGTTCAAAGAACATAACATCAAGCACTCCTCATCAATGTCATCCTCGGTATGCTTCCATAAGCATACTTTCAGCCATTGATGTGGTGGGATTGAGTTCATCTAGTTCTGGTATAACTAGGACTTAGAGCTTTCACTCTACGATTGAGAACACTTCTCATAGTCCTAACCAATCGTGGAATTATTCCCATTTAATTTGTTGGTCTCAAAGACTGATCGCAAATAAAGTGATTTGTTGATTAACCATTTATTTTAACAAAAGGAAATATATGCAATTTTAGTCCAAAACTCTTTTGACTTGTTTGATTGATTTGAAAAGTTGACGATAAAAAAGGCCTTTAATTAATTATCGCTCCCACTATTTTAGTTCAAATTGATAGCCCTCACCATTAATTCGGAATATTTGCAGCGTACAACCTTCTAGTGGGCAAGATCTTGAAATCCCCTAAGTCATGGACCAGCTAGGGCTGTCACCCACAACTTAGATCTCTCAGGTAGGCAACTCTTGCCAATTGCATCATATGCAACTCTTGATAAGATGTCATATGCAACTCCTTGCCATGATCATCTCCATGCCTCAAGGTACTAGATCCCATCTAGATCACCTTGTTAAGTCTGACCCAAAGCAAACACGATGAATATGCACCCTGCTAGGGCAGACCCACACATTCATCCTTCACGCTTCCACGAGATAGACGGTGCACCACACTAGGGCGTGCCCACACTTGGTCGATCAAGCCTTTCATGTGTGTCGCATTTGGAAGGCATCTAAAACTTAATATTTAATGAGGGATTTGGTTTTTATGTACATATACATATCCAATCACCACAATACATAGTATGTATCATATACATGCTATATCCCACAGAAAACATGCAAAACGATAAAAGCGGTGATTATGGCCATCCTAATGTGATTCCTTGAGCCAAGAGGAATCACGGTCATCTAGGTCTACATCACATGCAACCTGTACAAGATGAACTTTGTGCTTTGCCTTTCTGGGTTTGATCAACTCATCACATGAATGATTGGCTCGCCATCAGACTGGTCGGCTGGGTGCCACCAGCCGATCGGTTGGCTCCTCCAACCGATTGGTTCTCCTAGTCATCGTGCATCTCATCATGGCCACCACCCGCTCGTCTCGCTCCTCGAACTAGTCATCAACCGATCGGCTCACTCCTTGAACCGATTGTCTGGAACATCAATCGATCGGTTCACTCCTTGAACCGATCGTCTCAGTTTTCGTCTGGATGTCCTTCGTTCTTTGACATAACAGGAAATAAAATTCTATCCTATTTTACATTGTAAAAAGAAAAACCTCGAGTTACATTCGAGGGGAGCAAAGGTAGGAAAGAAATCTCGAATTATTTCGAGTTACATCAGGAATAGGAGAAGGAAGATCGGTGCGTAGACTGAGATGCAAGCAACCACATACAACCATACACATATAGGGTTTATTGGACATAACCACGCTATACATCCACCACAAAACCCATTTAAGGGCGACGTGTATCGAGTGCATTAATAATACATATCATATATTTAAATTGGGATTTGTGGATTTAGGATTGGACATGCATAAAGCCAATTTTATTCGCATCCTATGCAATAAATAAAGGCGACAAACCAAAATTGATCATATCGATATTCCCTAAAGTATAGAGCAGTTGACGTGGCTCTGATTCCACTGTTGGGTTTTAGGGGAGGCAGAGAAGGCAGTGGAAACAAAAAAAAATTTCCTCCCCAAACCCAGAACAAGGAAACGTGTCAACGTCTATACAATAGGAAAGGATGGTTTGTGGAATCATACCTTATCCCGAGGCATGCTCGGTGACAATACCTCATGCCTTGCGCGGTCTTCACCTCCGGTCTTGGACGGTGTCTGTGCAGCTCCTGGTCGCACTGGGACTGATGACTCCTGGTCTCACCGAGACTGTCGGGATTGACAGTTGTCCTCCGAGCGGTAGAAACTTCTCGCCTCTGAATTAGTCCACACGGACCACTTGGAACTCCAATCTTCTTGTCCCACAAGGAATTGGAAGGATTCACACCCTCCTGTCAGCGTACTAGTCACCAACATACTCTCCTGCCACCAGTCGCAACTTCAGTTGTCTTTCCCTTGTTGTGCCTCCCTTATCGGGTAGCACTTGCTCGGGCTCTCTCTCGGTTACCAAAACCAGAGAGAACGACAACTTCACATAGCAACTGGTTGTACTGAGTTGTTCTTTGAGAAGCCCCCCATACCCCTATATATATAGGAGGGTCATGGCACAGGGTTCTCCTTCCCGGGCAATGCGGGACTAAAAGCAAGAGTAGAAGGGTTTGAGATTTTCCACAAAAACAACCAACTCGCAACCTGAACCGATCGTTTCATTTCTGAAACGGTCGGTTGGGGACCTGAACCGGTCGGTTGACACCTCAACCGATCAGTTGGGATACCTCAACGGGTCGGTTCATTTCTGAACCGGTCAGTTCGTGGTCCTGATCAGTTCCCGATTGACTTTCCATCTTTTGTTTCTAATTGGTATCAAATACAAATCCTTGTTCCAATCAAATTGGGGAAGTGAAATGAAAGGAAAATTCTCACCAATCCTACTTTCCCAACTTGCTCGGTTGCACCAGTTGAATCGATCATTTCAACACTTGAAGCAATCGTTTCACCCTGACCATGAGCTGATCGACTCACCACCTGAGCTAACCGGTTCACCAAACTGAGCCGATCGGTTCATCTCATGAGCTGATCGGTTGGGAGTGCAGATTGTGCAGAATCAATCAATTGCGGTTTCAATCAATCTGATACTCTAATCAATCAGTCCAACACCTTGAACACTATGATTTTGAGCCATCAATCAATTGAGTGTTTGATTGAACTACTAAACTCCTTTAGTAATCAATCTAAACATTGTTTGTGGACAAAACTCCTCTTCCAGGTTAAATTCTATGTGTGTGACCCTGTAGGTCCATTTCACATTGGCAGTGAAAGTCCATAACACTTATGACTTCACAAGCAAAGAGCGGTGCCTAGTCACACATCAGTGCTACCCAAGTGAAATAGAAATTTGGAGAACAACTTTCAATCCTACAATCCGTGAATGGTGTTACAGCAAATGTATAATTCCTTTGTCACTGATATCCCGAATGAACTCGAGGCATGGAACAGTCATCCTGTCAACGTTCATTCACTTTCTTGATCTCAGAGCAGATTGGAAGATATATGTATGACATCAATATCACATACTGATTCACACATGTGTGCGCACGCCTATTTCAATCCTACTCATCAAGTGGCCTTGGATATCAAACTCCGTCAGGAGGGACAAATCCCATATCTATCACTCACCCCTCAAAAGCCCCATGTGTCAAAGCCACCCAATCATCACCTTTATAACAACCCATGTTTCAGGTTGCGTTTGATGATGTCAAAGTGTGCCCAACGACATGTGTTGAGTTTAGTGATTTCAGGTCAAAGAATCACACTCACCACCATCACTGTGAGTACTTACTGTGACTACCATGTCATGGTTCCATGTGTCAAACTCACGGTGGGTCTGTCTGGTACACTTGTTCTCTAACAAGTACCTATGTTCCTGGTTTGATATCTCTAAATCATGACTAATGAGATGCTATCATCAACCAACACCACAATCTAGTATTGTGTGTCATTGATGTCTATCTACCTTCCACAATGACATCCGACTGGGGACATAACAAGAATGTACAAACTCTTAGCATCTGTATGATCTCATCGTTCAGGTCCTTAACCTGAAAGCATACGTCATTGAGTATTGTCATTCTCTAAACATTCTATATGTTCTATCACTATCTCATATGACTGAACCAGAAAGAATTGGAAGTTTGCCTTTGATGTTTATCAAATTAATCTTAATGTATCCCACCAATCATCCCATGATTGGCTCTCAAGGCATACATACCAACAGTCCACACGTTGTCCCAAAATTACCCCTACTGCGAAATCAGATGCATCACACATCAGTTCGAACGGCTTTGTCCAATCTAGTGTTTGCACAACCGGTGTGGAAATCAAATTTTCTTTGAGCACATTAAACGCATTTAAACACTTTTCGTTAAAATCAAACACAACATCCTTCTCCAGCAGCTCAGATAATGGTTTGGCAATTTTTGAGAAATCTTTTATAAATCGGCGATAAAACCCGACGTGATCTAGAAAACTCCTTACCCCTTTTATCGAATTCGGTGGGGGAAATTTGGAAATAACTTCAATCTTCACCGGATCTACCTCCAACCCCTTGTTAGACACTTTATGTCCAAGCACGATCCCTTCGCTAACCATCATATGACATTTTTCCCAATTGAGAACCAAATGCGTGTCCTCACATCGTTGCAAAACTTTTTCCAAATTGTATAAACATTCATCAAAATACGCACCATAGACAGAGAAATCATCCATAAAGACTTCCAAACAGCGTTCAACCATATCGGAGAAAATGGCAAGCATTCAACGCTGAAAGGTTGTCGGTGCGTTACACAAACTGAAGGGCATACAGCGGTATGTAAAGGTTCCATAAGGACAAGTGAAGGTGGACTTCTCTTGGTCCTTAGGATCAATGGAAATCTGATTGTAGCCCCAATAACCATCGAGAAAACAAAAATGAGATCGACCTGCCAATCGCTCTAAAATCTGATCAATGAATGGGAGAGGAAAATGATCCTTAAGCATAGTAGCATTCAATCTACGGTAGTCTATACATACACGCCACCCGGTTACCAGACGGGTCGTGACTGGCTCATTCAACAAGTTATGTGTAACAGTAATTCCCCCCTTTTTAGGGACTACCTGTGTAGGACTCACCCACATCGAGTCGGATATGGCATAGATGATACCTGCAGAAAGGAGCTTGATCACCTCCTTCTTGACGACCTCCATCATGCTAGGATTTAGTCGGCGATGTGGCTGAATTACCGGTTTGGCTCCCTCCTCGAGCCGAATCTTGTACTGGCACAATGTAGGGGAAATCCCCTTGATGTCCACTACCGACCACCCGAATGCACCTCGGTGGTTCTTCAGCACGATCAACAGTTGATCCTCCTCCTCGGCACTCAGATATGCCAAAAATAATCACTGGCAGCTTCTCACCCTCAGCTAGAAATGCATATTTCAAATGAGGTGACAGTGGCTTCAATTCTAAATCTGGCGGGCTGATCA
This sequence comes from Alisma plantago-aquatica, assembly GCA_963693085.1. NCBI lineage: Eukaryota > Viridiplantae > Streptophyta > Magnoliopsida > Alismatales > Alismataceae > Alisma > Alisma plantago-aquatica. The sequence goes on from OY856413.1 coordinate 578,161,732, forward strand.
AGGATGACTGAAGCGGTGGTGGAAGTTCTCCAAGGTCTTCATAGTACCTAGTGTAGAAACATGGAAGCACCTGAAGCATCTTGGCGCATTCTTGTAGTGACTTGCTTCTCATCTAATCATGTGTTATATTAACCAGGCAGGCTTCAAGAAGCAGTTCTGGATATGCATTAAAGACAGAACTTGCTATGGCCTCATCTTCAGTAGAAGGCAGAATGTCCTCCTCTTCATCATTGGGAAAACCCACAGCCTTGCTAAGAGACACAACCTTGGTCTTCTCCATGATGTCTACAGCCAGTGTCCCTTTTTCTACTTTAGTCATTACATCAGCCATATCTAGAAATGGTTTCCCTAGACAAATAGAAATATTCTGATCAAAGTGCTTCATCATGAGGCATTGCTCCTTTACTTTAGATTGCGTAGTGCTTGAGGGCATGACCATTTCAAATCGATCATCAGCGATACCCAAGGTCAAACGACCTCTCCCCATCTCAAGTATCATGTCAACAGTGGCTTGGAAGGGTCATCCAAAGAGTAGCTCATTACTCTGTTCATCTTGCATTTCCATTACAACAAAGTCTGCTGGAAATACAAATCGATCAACTTTAACTAACACATCTTCACAAATGTCGTATGGCTTCACCACAGAATTATCTGCCAACTGCATTGTCATGTTGCTTGACCTTGATTCTTTTAGTCCCAGCTTCTTGAATGTAGAGATAGGCATCAGGTTTATACTTGCCCCTGAATCACATAGTGCTTCACCAAACTTCACTTTACCAATGTAGCATGAAATGTTGAAGCAGCCTGGATCCTGCCTCTTAGGTGGCAATGTGCCCATGATGAAAGCACTCACCTGCTCCTTTAGAACCACAACCTCAGTGTCAGGGATCTTCCTTTTCTTTGTGATGATATCTTTCAAAAACTTCCCGTAAAAGGGAATTTTCTCTATTGCCTCTAATAGTGGAATGTTGACAGAAAACTTTCTAAAGCTATCCAGAAACTTTTTAAACTGGGCGTCCACTTTCTTTGCTTTCACGCTATTTGGATATGGGACCAGGACATTTTGTGCCCTTTGATGTGGCGACACATATGGCGTCCTCTTCTGTGTCTCCTCCTCAACAATGATGGGTTCTATTGCAACATCCTCTACCACATCCTCTACCGACTTTGTGATTGGAATCGGAACCTCCTCTGTGGCCTCACCTGTGGTTTCTAACTGGGGTTTTCTTGGTTCATCGGCCTTGGGGTTTTAAATCTTCTTACCAGTCCTTAGTAATATTGCCTTAGCCTGTTGATTTCCCCTGGAATGTTTGTATTACCCAGAAAGCCTTGCTGCATTGGCTTCTTTAGATTTTCTATCTCAGCTGCCATCTGCACCAAGGATGTCTCTATCGTCCTCATCTGAGCCCCATGTCTTTGTAGGGTCTTCCCAAATTGGTTCATGAATTCCCCTTGTTGCTTGATCTGCTGACCAAACGTGTTCATTAGTTCTTGATTTTGCTTGATCACTTGGTTGAGCAACTCGGTGCTCTTATCCTCTGCCATCGGTTGGGGTTTTGCGTTGGGGTCCTGCAAGAAATTATTTGGATCCTTCCAGGAAAATTTCTTATCTTTCCTCCATGAATAATCGTTGTTTCTGTACCCCTGCTGCTGGCGCATGAACATTACTTGAGCCTCATCATCTAATTCTGCGTCTTCTTTTACAAGCAGTTTCTTTGCTAGAAGGTCCATCTTCTCATTTAGTTCTTTGATGGCCTTTGAATCCCCTGCAGCTCGAACATGCTCTACGGCGTCTCTGTTGCCCCAGGATTGCTTCTTGGACATATTCTTCAAAATTTCCCAACACCTTGTTCCTGTGTTGTTTAAGAAGAAACTTGAACCTGCAGAGTCTAAGTTACTTCTATCATGCTCGGAAAGAGCAAAATAGAAGATTTTCACCTGCTTCTCTTTCTCCAGCCCATGATGCAGGCACCTCCTTAGCATGATCTGAAACCTTTCCCAGGTCTCGGAGTACGTCTCCCCTGTCTTCTGGCTGAAATTATGAATTTTTCTGATCATATCATTTGTCTTCTCGGGTGGAAAGAATCTTTTAAAGAACACTTTCACCATGTGGTTCCATGATTCCACATACTCATCGTCAAGATTATGCAGCCATTCTCGTGCATTTCCCGCTAGAGAGCTTGGAAATAGCTTCAGGTAAAGTGTCTCCTGCGGGAACCTGTCTATTTTGATCATATCACAGTTCTCCACGAATTGACTTATGTGCGTCATCGGATCTTCATTTTTAAGCCCATGAAATGCATTTGACTTGACCGAGTTGATTAATGCAGGATCAATCTTATAAGTCGGAATGTTGATCACCTGCTTCTTTATTGGCCCCTTTGAAGCGGATGAGGAAGAAGCATTTATCTTCTCCCATATCGCCTGCTCTTCTACCATGGCTTCTTGTTCTGAGTCAGAATCTATATCTTCCAGTTGGGGCTGAACGTTGTTCTCCTCTTCGTCAGATCCCGGCAGTGGAACCTCTGGTGCTTATTGCGTGTAGTCAGTGCTACGCATCCGCACCATGCACAGTACCTGCCAAATGATAATTTCAGTTTAGTACCATGCTAGACGATTACAAAATATTAAAAATAAACTATGAATTTCAAAAATAATTTCAGAATAATAAAAAAATGGCCTAGAATGGCCACTTGCAGCACTCGTAGTGCCGAAAATTGTCGTGTCCCTGGTAAAGGCGCCAAAAACTTGACACGATTTAACCGTGCATAAAACGCAAGTGCACGCGTCAATGTAGTATAGGCCCTTGTGAGGCACGAGTCGAACTCAGGGACACTAAATTATCAGTAGACTACTACTAACTGGTTGCGATCAGCTAAACCGATTAAAAGAGTTTGAGAGTTGTTGTAAAAATAAAAGAAAATAAAATAAAACAAAGCAATCGAGTAAGGGTTTAGTTTAATCAATTCAAGTGGAGACCTTTAGGATTGCGGTTTCACCGCGGGTTTTCATTGCATGAATTTCCATATAATAATTCAGGTTCATCTCTCAATCCGGATAGTGGCCTGTAGTCAAAATTGTCCACTGTCGTGGTACAATTCACTACCTATGTCTAGGTCGGTTCCACCGTCATAGTAACCTATACCCTAAACTAGGTACATTAGAATCGACCTCCGGGTTTCCACCATTAATCTTACATCACCTTGTTCAAGGGATTTGTTAATTAATGTGAATTTTGTCTCTTTTCAACCGTTAATTCTTCTTTCAAAGTAATTAAAGGCATTACATTATCATTACGGTGATCAAGCATAACAACATAATTGAGAAAACAAAATCATACCACGGATTTAAGAGATAAATTATGAATTACTATGATAAAAATGTCATACAATGCTTCCCCAGGCTACTCCCAGTCCTAAAGACAAAGGGGATTAGCCCCGCATGTTCATCTCAGAGCAAAACATGGTTGAGAAAAGGGGAAACATGGAGAAAAATGTGAATAGGTAATGAAACCCCCAAACGGAGAAGATCCAAGCATCCCTCGGCGTAGAATGTGCGATCTACAGCCTTTCGGCGGTGGAAAATGTCTTCTTCGGCTTCTGGAACGGTCGGGGCACGCTCCTAGGCTCCGTTCTTCTCTCCACACCTTCTCGGGACGTGTGCTGCAGCTAATGACGTGATACCCTGCTCTTGGCCGCCGTCATTAGGTATAATCACCGAGTTAGGTTGCAAAAATATCACAGTAGTCGGATTTGGATCGATCTGAAATAAACTTTAATCTGACGGTGTCGATATTATCGACGCGGGTCAATGTTATCGACTCTGCACGATATCGACAAGTCTTCTTTTCTTTTCTTCTTTGTGCCTGATGTTGACTCGATACCATCGACGCGGGTCGATGGTATCGACACCCTGAGGCGTCAATTTTATCCCTCTTCCGTCGTTGAAACTCCACGTGTCGATAGTATCGACTGTCTACTCGCCAGCAACCTGATGGTAGGTCACTACCATCGACTTCCCTGTCGATGGTATCGACTCTGCGCTACTCCTTGCGGATGGATGCCTGTGTTTGTGTCGATAGCATCGACGATCGTCGATGGTATCGACAACTGCAGATATGTGTTTTTCCTGAAATTACAAAACAAAACCACATAAGCCGAAATAAAACCTATAATTGTAATCATTTATGTTTAAAACAATAAAATAATGGAGATTTGATACTGAGAAGGATCATAGACTAAAGTAAATGAATTATGCAATATTAACCATCAAAATAACCAATAAATGCATAAAACACAAGTAAAACAAGTCTATAAATGCGACTCAAAATCATCGCATCATCCACCCATTTAGAACTACATCTTTTTGACCCGTACCCGTGAGACTCAAACCCGCAACGACCCAACCCAAACCCAACCCACCCACCCATTTGACAGGTCTAGTCAAAATAAAGATACATGTTAGATTGAAACACATAATGAGAAAAAGAAGGTTGGACTCTATTACCATCACCTTGGTATCGATGAGATATGCAACTAATTTGAATGCATAAATGTGTGACTTCTAAACTACATGCATATTTAAAAAATGTTGCACTCCCAATTATATTGAGAATGGACACTATACTTAGTCAAAATCTATATATTAATCATTCTCATTTCCTCTACATTTTGGTACTTCTCATAAAAATTCAAGTATGTTTACCAGATTTTTTATTGGAGAATACTAAAATTTATATACTCCACTTTCATGTGGGAGTATCTAGACAAGAAAACTTCAACTTCATCCAACAAAACAACTTGATTCATTCCCTTATTGACTTGCCATTGGATCACTTGCAACATCACCTAAAAATGAGAAATAAGAAATTATATATTTGATATCTAATTATAATTTTGTTTTTGCATATAGAATAACAAAAACATTCATTATAGTGATGATAACAAGTTGTTCACCTCCAATAAAATATGCATCAACACTACTCAAAATCCTCTCCTTGCATTTCTCAACCTATCATAACCTTGCAATGTCAATGAAGATCAAATCAAAAGAAGAAAAAATAAAAGCAAGGCATAAACTGTATAGTAATTACAACAATCATATCAATACAATAACTAACTGCATAACTAGTTTAAACTAGAATCTTTAGATATAGGTGGAGAACTAGAACAACGTCATCATCCTCACCCAATTTCACAAGATGTTGGAAATTTGGATTTTTTACTATCATCTCTAGTAGATTTTTCACTTTGCTCAAGAGAATTTGTGTGGATTTCTTTTCAACTTCACCTTCTTTCAAGGCTTTCTCTTGAGCAGTCAAAGCTTCCTCTTTCTCTTTCAGTTGTTTCTTCTTTGATTTTAGCTCATCCAATAGGGCATAATCGATTTTGTATGGTCCCCTAACATCTCTAGGTTTCACTTCTCTGCCATAACCAGATATGTATTTTCTTATTCGTGGTTCTCCATATATTTTTATCTGCAACCTCTTCATGATGAAGGGATGGATCAGCTTGTTCGATGTCATAATTTTTTCCTATAAGAGAAAGTGATGAATGCAGTAAAACATACAAATCGTGACAATGCACGTGTATGTTACAACGCATACATGAACTTGGAATACCTCCATATTAGCTAGTGTATCACCCTTCTTGTGATTCTCAATATGTATTGTTCCAAATTCAGGTACATTTCCATCTTTTCCACCCTAAAACATCACAAAAAGTAGTTTATACACATAATAAGATATGTGAGGAATGGATTAGAAGAATATATTTAAACAACCTTTTGCCAAGAAATTTCCCTAAGAGGCATTCTACTCATATGGTGAAGTAGCTTCTTGTTCAGTCCTTCTCTATTCATTGTATTTCTCTTACTCAATGCCTACATTTTTATTAATAAAAAATAATAGATCAAGAAATATAAAAGCAAAAGTTTAACTTGACATGGAATTGATCATTCTTGAGATTACCAAAACTCTTCTCTATGAATTACTTCCTTTACAATCCATTCCAGTCACTATCAACATCTATATCCATGGGATTCTTTAATAGTTGTTTCATTATTTCTAGCCCTTTAACCATGTGATGCATTGCTTCCCTCCACTTCACCCATAACTCTTTCATATGCTTCATTGTGTGACTTTTAAAATCATCCATGTTGTTGTTGGAAAATGTATCCTAAACAAGTTAAATATGCATTAAGGATATTATACTCTTATGAATATTTATGAAACTAGATAAATATAAAATGAATTAGTTGCACTCACCACAACTTCTGCCCACATGTGATCATTTTGTCTTTCTGATATATTGTTCCATGAATGAACCATTAGTGGGCAAATGTTTCGATCACAAAAAATCCACCCCAAGTGTCTACTCCATACCTTGGGATTTTTTTTCAACAGGTCAACCTTGATAGAAAGTGATATATATCTCTTTGCCTTCTATAAGTCCAGAAAGCCTTTTACATTTGTTACTTTCTCGACGCCTTACTAACTTTTCAAAGACATTGCCTACGGTAAAAGCCAAAAAGTTCAATTGGAATTCACTTTGTGTCACATAAACAAGAAAAGTGCTACCAAATACAAGAAAATATTAGCAAAATGGCTAGGAGTAAACAGATAGAACATGACATTTAATTGGTGCATGCCAATACCTCACCTAAATGCTAATCAAAAGCCACAAAATATTTTTTATCCTTAAAAATAACTAGAAAAATATATCATGAAGGGAAATGATTGTACATGTTGGTTTCTCACCAATAGAATGTGAAAATGTTATTTGTACAACCACGTGATCTTCATGTTTATTAAAAGATTCTTCAAGAGGTGCATGAACTAATTCAATTGGTGGAGGAACGTTTCCAACATGTAGAGTAGCACTTCCATTTGGTGGAGAACTTTCCATTGATGGAGCAACACTTTCCATTGGCGGAGCACTTTCTAATGACGGAGCAACACTTTCCATTGGTGGAGCACTTTCCATTGATGGAGCAATAGTTTCAACTAGCGGATGAGCACTTCCAACTAGTGGAGTGCTCTCAATTGGTGGAGACAAAACATTACTTTTGGATGTAGAAGAATTCCAAGATTTTGGAAGATAAGTTCCTTTTTCAGAAGAGAAAGGCATCATTCCACTATTAATATTCATCAAATGACTATCATATGACTGATTCATACCATTGTTATTACCTCCTTTGAGATTTTGCAATTTACTAAGTATCAATCCATGAACATGCCTCTTTCAAATTACTTTGGCAATGTGTAATACTTAGACATAGACATAGTCTTAAGAACCTTCTCATTTTTTTATTTCTTTGTTGTCTTTTTCCTACCACAGTTGTCAATAATAAAAATCTTAATGTTTAATAAGTGTAGTTGATGAAACAATTGAAAATGATAATTATTACACAATTCTAGTTAACAATAATGCAGTGCATATAGTTAAAGATCAAATAACATGGTGAAACATTTTTATATAAAATAAGTCTCAAATGTCATAAAGATATATGAAACACATAAGATTTACCCATGATAACACTACAATTAATTGTCTGGAAATATATATTCTAAACAATGTTGTGAATATCAATTGGAACATCTTGTGCACTGTCATCGTCAACTTGTTCAAACTTGTCATGTGGCTCGACCTTTATCACAATGTGCCACCCCTTGTTGTTGTGATCATCAACATAAAACACTTGAGATGCTTGAGTGGATAATATAAATGCCTCAATAGTTTTCCAAATATTTTTGCAATCAACACTTGTAGAATAATACTCATCAATCTTTAATTCTTTAACTTTATCAGCAACATCAAACCAATCACAATGAAACAAGATCACTCAGGTATCTCCCAAGTTGTGCATTTCTATGACCTCAATCAATTTTAAAAAATAATCCACATTTCCACCACTACCATTGTCACCTACCACAACCACTCCACTATATTGTGACCTTGATTTTTCCTCATGAGCTCCAATATGAAATCCATAGCCATTCGCTACATATTGATAAAACATGTCACACAATTCAATGGTCCCTGTGATAAAGAAAGCAACTCTTCTATCTTGTTGTTTTTTCATTATCATGTTGATTTGCAACCTCATAAATTTTGTTTGTTGAAAGTGTAACATATAAATTGATATGTATGTACATTGAGAAAGATAGACAACTTACTTTTATCTTGAACTATTCAATGAAATTTTCATTTAATTCCTTTGAATATATTTGTTCAGGATTCATTCCTTGCATTTGATAGTATTCTCTACATAATTAAGAGTATTGATCAATTAGATGTAGACTTATTATAATTTGTTAAGTAAATGACACATAAATATTAAAAGGAATCACTTACTCAATGAAAGGTTCAACTTCTTCACAAGTGTGAAGAATGTATATATTAGGTTGCTCCAATTCTTGTACATCAAGGTCTCTTGTTGTTCCACAATCTAAACGCCATCCCTTGTATGCAAAAGTAGATAAACTTTTTGAATCATTGGCATCATGATCATAGTTTTGATCTAGGAAATTGAACTTTGTCTTAACTATACAAAATTATCTTGAACAAAGATTCATACATTCTTCTGCCATGTATCCTTCTACTATGGAACCCTTGGGTAGGGCCCTATTGCGGATATAGGACTCAAGGTATACATATTTCTCTCTATAGCATACATCCAGTGACAATGAATGGCTCCACATAGCATAGCCTCATGTGCCAAATGAATAGGAAGATGCAACATAACATCAAAAAATGATGGAGGAAATATCTGCTCCAACTTACAAAGAGTAATTGGAATTTGAGCTTCAATTTGGTTCAACTCCCTCATATTTAAGCACTTAGATCCTAACACCTGGAAAAACTGAGACAACTCAAGAATTGGCTCATACACAACCTTAGAAAGAATACCATGCAATGCAAGAGGAAATATCTGATGTAAGAGAACATGACGGTCATGACTTTTCCATCATGAAAGTTTAGTCTCTTTCATGTTCACAAATTGTGAAATGTTTGAGGAAAATCATCAGGAACCTTTATATACTTCAAAAATCTACAAAACTTGTACTTTCCATCTCTAGATCGTATGAATGATGCATCTGGAAAAACTATTTTCCCTTCACTTGTAATAGGGTGAAGTTCTTTTCTAATGTTCATTGCATGCAAATAAAGACAAGATTCGCAGTTGTCCTTTGTGTTATTCTTCATATTCAGAAGAGTTGCATGAATATTATCACATATTTTTTTCTATATACATGACATTAAAAGTATGTCATACCAAAATATATTTCCAAAATGAAAGTTTGAAGAAAATGTTTTTCTTGTTCCAATTGTCCCCCCTATTCTTGTGAGAGGTATTTTTAGAATCTTTACATAAAATATTTCCTTCAATATTTTGGACTTGATTAAGGATGTCATCAATAGTTAGTGGTGGCTTGGTATGCCATTCACAATAGTGTCATCGAACATAGATTTATTTCTTTTTCACTTATGAATCATAGTCAAATAATGTTGATGTTCCATGAAGCATTATTTTCCACCATTAGCTGTATAAATTGAATGGATATCCTAATGGAAACATGGGAAAGCAAGTTTACCCTTAGTGCTCCATCCATATAAAATTCCATATGTAGGATTATCATTAATGGTTCACATAAGAATTGCACAAAGATTAAAAAATTTCGGCAAGTTGCATCAAATATATGTATTCCATTATTCTAAAACTCCAACAACTCATCTATTAGAGGTTGCAAATAAACATCAATAGCATCACCAAGACCACTAGACCAGGAATGAGCATAGATAGAATCAGATTGGGTTGCTTCATGATCATCCAAGGAGGCAAATTCTATGGAATAAGAATAACTGGTCAGTAACTATATGATGGTCTATAATTATTGAATGGTTGAAAATCATCACTAGCTAGTCCTAGTTTAACATTTTTGGTCTTTGCAGCAAAATTGTCATTAATTTCATTAAGTCTCTTCCATGCCAATGAATCAATCGGATCCCACAAATCACCATTATCACACTTGTCACAATGCCACATTATAAGTGTAGATGTTTAAGTGAACATAAACAACTTATGAAGTCTAGGCTTTAGACTAAAGTAACACAATACTTCTTTTGTATTTTTTGCCATTTACTTTTACTTTCTCTACCCACTACAGTAGTCATGCTTCCATCTAGAAGTATTGCAAATTCTACAATTGTCAAGACTATGATCTTCCTTCTAAAACAACATACTGTCATTTACACATCCATCAATCTTGTCATGTGAAAAACCAAGATCTTTGATTGTCTTCTTTGCTTCATAATAAGAAGTGGGCAAAGTTGAGTCTTTTGGAAATAACTCATCTTTCAACAATTCAAGTAGCACTGTAAAATATCGATTACTCCATCTCCCAAGATTCTTAATGTGAAGCAACTTGACTAAAGTAGACAACTTTGAACTATTTGAGCCATTATAAAGAGGTCGTTTGAGTTATTTAACAACCTAATAAACTATTGATCCTCAAAATTAGGTTCCTCTTTAAATTTGTCATGGTCGAAAGATCCTATATCCTCAACATTTCACTCAGTATTAAGATGGCTTGGAATGTATTTCTTCAAGAAGATCTAACATCTCATCATCCATCTCAGCATCTTGTTCATTCTCACTACTTTCAACATCTAAATCACATTTAATTCCATGCTCCATCTCACCATGATGATACCAAAAGGTATTCATCATGAATCCATACACCATAAGGTGTGTTTTGACAAAGTCATGATTCATGGACACGGTATTAACACAACAAACACATGGGCATATAATTTTATTTTGGCCAATTCTTTGCCATGCATAATTTAGAAACTCTTCAACACCAAATTTATATGTTGGATCATTCAGTCGATCATCAACAAGTCTAATCCATTTCTTATTTAGTGTTATTTTTTACATTAAAAGATAAGAGCTATATTAGATAAAATATATATAAATTTGAAATTATTGTTGTCAATTATTTATTGTTAAATAATCTTAAGCACTTCTTCAAGTAACATGTTGTTGTTGTTTGCCTCATTTATTTCTTATGTAACTCAAGGTTTAATCCCACCTATATTTTCGTTATGGTTGTGAACGGTGTAGGTACGGACATACCCAGAACCAGAACCATTGAGTTTAGCAGGTAGAACTATAAATGGTGCGGGTACGATGTGGGTATGACCATATCGAGAACCATACTCATTTAATTTAGCAGGTATGGGTACGTGTGTGGGTCCGACCATACCCAAATCACAGTTCATTCATATGGTATTAATACAATGAACACATGGGAATCTTTTAAGAAAAAGAGTTGACAATTCATTCATCATGTCACCTGGGCTTGAACCCATGATCTCTTGATATTACATCATCACTTCTACCACTGGGGTGCCACTTCATTGGCACACATGGGCATCTAAATTCATTCAGGCCAATTCTTTGACATGCATAATTGAGAAACTCTTAAACACCATATTCATATATTGGATCATCAAGTCGATCATCTACAAGTCTAATCCATGACTTATTTAATACCATTTTCTACATAGAAAGATATAGTTATATTGAATATAGAGATATAAATTAAATTTGTAGTCAATTTGCTATTGTCAAAATGATCACAAAACACATCTACAAAAAAAAATTGTTGTTTTAATCATCTACTTCTTATGTAGATTAAGTTTTAAATCCACATATGTTTTGGCCTAATAATAGCATTTCATAAATTCCCTTTTATAATTATCATAAGGCAAACAACGGTTTTATGCCAACTAAACACATGATGTATATGTGTCTTCCTTCTCCATTTTTCTTTATTTCCGAGAGTACAACATTACTCAAAGGTTCTATAAAATTGTTTAGATTTTTTATCATATGTATTCATGCCATCTTATTGAAGATCTGCAAGGTGGATGTATGCAACATATAGATATTTCCACTTTGCAAAATATGCTAAAGTATAAATATCTAGTCTTAGACATTAATCATGTTTTTATAGGCATATTTGGATTTTACCATCTAAAACACTGGAACATGATGGAGAAAACAATGACAACAATGTTGGTAGGAAAGAGAAAGTATTGTTTTAGTTGGATCTGACAGCCAGGGGCAGATCTAGGGGGGCTACCGGGGCTTCAGCCCCCCCTCCCAAAATCTTAAATGTTTATTTATATGTGTTTATACATGTTTAGTATTATAAATATAGTACATATACGAGCTCTTTAGATATATGACAAGGGAAAGTTGTAGTTGGATTCGTAGAAGTACATTAGTTCTAAACTATGGACTCAAGTTCAAATCCCACTGTAGGCATATTTTTTAAACTCAGCCCCCCTACCACAACTAGTGCCATGTATAGCTAACTCAGCCCCCCCTTAAGAAATTTTCTGGTTCCGCCACTGCTGACAGCTAAAAATCGAGATTGTCAGTTGAAGTTGCAATAAAATTTGAGATACTACATTGATATAAGCATATCACGTTGTAGAAGAGATATATCTCTACGAAACTATACGTATTGCATTAATTCTTATTCTAATATGTCATTACATTGATCATAAAGGGCGTAGACACTTTTGAACAACAAGCCCACACATTTGACTAGATTTTCATCTCTATGCTTGAGTGATACACCAACTTTATCTCATGTACAGAACTCTATAAGGTAGGGGTGAGTATTATAAGTCCAAAATCAGATTGTAAAGGACCGCAAATCGAAATATAGTAAACAACACATATTGATTTCTATATGCATGTGTCATTTCCTAAAAAAAATAACATGAACAGTTCTAATGATATTTTCTGAATGCAGTGTCAGCTAATTGCTTAGGGTAGTAATCATGTCCTAAATTCTGAAAACTTAGTGTTACTTCGAGCAAGGTTGTTGTTTAGTTTTTATAGAAATAGAAGCTTGCATTCTTATAAACGCATGCTATATTGAATTAAACATAACAAACTTGTCATTTTTAAATACCACATAAGAAAAAAGTCAACTTAACATTTACAGAGAGTAAAAAGTCAACACAGTATGTTTTGTTTTAAATGTTAGCAAATCAGAAACATACACGTAACATTGATACATATAAGAATGCATTTAGGAATAATACACAACGAATAAATAAATTTCTAATCAGCCCCTTCGGTCCCCTTCAATCAATCTGGATTGCAATTTAAATTTGTAAAAGAAGAAACTTTTAAGACAGAGAAAGAGTGCCCACGGAACATATAATGATGGCATATTATATTACCAATTCACAGGTTAGCAGCTACGTGATTGCAGAACACACAAAATCACTTCCACTAAAATTGAAGTTGACTGGTCTATTGGCAATGGAGGATATCGATGTGCTGTCGTGTTTTTACTTAGAATTAGAAAGGAATGTTTATTCATCTTTGTGTTCCTACCCCGGTAATGATGACCATTAAAGAAGAAAGATTTAAGAAATAGAGGAATTCGAACAAAAAGGATGTGCTAACTTGTCGACTGAAAGGATAAATAAAAAAAATATACTAAGTGGACACTATTTTGAAATCCAAAATGAAACCACACTCATTCTCTACCTCATGTTTGATAGTATAACAAATAAAATATATATATTATTTATTATACTTTCAAATATGTGGTGAAAAATAATTGAGGTTCCATTAAAGATTTCAAAATGGGTCTAGATAGAAGACTTCATAAATAAATCATCAAATTATTGTGGTAGTTATTTTGCAAAGAAATATGCTAGGTGAACACTATTTTGGGACCCAAAATAAAATCTCAAGCATTTTCTACCACATATTAGAAGGTATAACAAATAAAATAATATATTTTATTTTTTATACCTGCTAATTTGTGGTGGAAAATGTTTAGGGTTCCGTTTTGGGTTTCAAAATGAGTCAGCATAGCAAATCTCAAAAATGGAACACGCAGCTTGGCAACTTGATGGTACAAAGAACAATATCGTTTGCGCTCCTCCTGGCCTAGTTGTCGGGTCTGTTGGCACGCCGTAGAGCTTTTTTTTTTTGATGCAAGGTAATGATATATTTAAAAAGCACATACAGCAAGCAAAGACCTGCTAATGTGAAGAACCAGCATAGAGTTTGTAGGGAAAAGAAAGTAAGCTGAAAGTAGACAGGGGGAGGCACCCCTTAAGACAAACCTCTTATAAAATAAAGTTTTTGCAATCTAGAAGATGTGACAAAAAGTGCAGAACTTGTAAGGGATGAAAAGACATTAAGGTTGCTGCACAAGACTGACACCCATCTCATCATCCACCATGGCTTTTAGATCACAAAGGAAAGCTGCTTCCAATTCCGCAGCCTCTGATTCACCTTCATCCGAATGAGCTTGGGATTCACCTACTATTTTTCCTGCAGTTTGATAAAGATGTGAAGATCGGCATCAATATCATTCAAAATAGTCTTAACTAATTTTTTCTTGTTATTGAACAACCTATTGTTTCTTTCCTTCCAAAGATTCCAGCAGATGGCTGAGAATACAGTTGCAGAAGGGCCATTGCTTGACCATTCGGTTGCAATGAGCGACCAAAGGCCATGGATAATCTCTTGTGTGTCGTGCACCAGTGTCATGGCCTATGGACTTGGAACTGATGTAGATTGAAGTTTGACACTACGGCTCGATGTAGGTTGTTGATTACTTTTTGGAATCCTAATTTGTTTGTGTCGTGAATGGTGAGATAGCTGGACATAGAGTATTGGGTCCTTGTCTATGTCCATTTAGGTAAGTTGGATTCAGGGGTACTAGGGGAAATGATTCAGGGTGTAATGATTTTTGCATCTTCGGCATATTTTAATTGCATCTTGGCATGTTAAGTAGGCCAACAATATTTTTTTCATTTAATGTCATACCAAATCATTTTTATTGGGCAGCTAATTTTTGTTATTCAAATTACAATAATAATATAATAAATTATATTTATGTATTTATAATTTTATTCATATTAATACATATGTTTTTATCGACCTGAGAGTTGCACATTGTCCAAATATTGATAATGAGTTAACCATTCTATTTGTATGTATCTAATATGTCTATATGAGATTGATTTCAGCCTTTAGGTGCATGAAATGATCATTTCCATCAAGTCCTAGCTTGATCAAGTTCAAGTCAAAATCAATGTAAATGTACTTTTTTAGAAAACACCCTAAAACCCTTAGGAGGACTTTTGTAATCATTTATATTGATGTAATGACTCGTAACTAAGAAAATAAAAAATCAGAAGCCCTAAATTCGAATGTTTAATCACTCTAATGACATTTTCTAAAATTCATTATAAAGTATTTTTCAGTCGAGTTTTACCTATGACAAACTCGACCGATCACCTTAATGCATTTTGAGAGCATTCAGGTTCAGTCGAGTTTACCCTACACAGAACTCGACTGATCCCTGTACTAAGTACAACTTGTTTAAGCGGTTCGATCGAGTTTCATCTAGGATAAACTCGATCACTAACTTTAAATTTACTTTGTCACATAGTCTAATCAGTCGAGTTAACCAAATTAAAACTTAACCGAGTGTATTGTACAAAAAGTGTAGAAAAGTGGTTCTAACTATTGGAGAGTTACAAAATATGAAATCATATCTGTTACAACATTTCAAACGGGTAGAAAAGGTTCCTTAGTGCTCCTACCCTCTAGTGAACACCCCCAACTATAAATAGGACCTCTTGCTTCATTCCAAAGTTGCTTCTTCATGCTATTCAAGCTCCTAGCTATAGTTGAGTGCATCCATTCCACTTGAGTCATTTTCTCTCTATTGTTTGAAAATCAAAATATATGAGTGAGATAGGATCTGTGTGAGATAGATACTTCATTGTATACTTATAAAGCTCTCAAAACTTCCTTTTTCCCAACCCCTTTCTTCAAGACTGATACTCGTCGTTTTGCAATATCAATCACTAAGATGGTTGATCCTAGAGTTTAAACTTTTTTTACTTCCGGTTTTAAGGGTAGTATAGAAGGGTCGATCTCATAGGACAACTATTTAGAGATTGTTCTTATAACCCAAAGATTGAAGAACTTTATTATTTATTTTTGATATTTTTCTTTTTATTAAAGAAGAAAGTAAAGTCTAGTTGGGGGTTTGAGTGATTACACTAATGCAAGAAGGAAAACACTTAACAAGAATAAACATGCACAAGGAAATAATAAAAAGATTGTTAACACAAGTAAAACTATATGAATGGAAGACTAAGAATTAAAGTAAACAAAAGATGTGGTGATTAAATCAAGAGAAGGAAATCGAGGCTCGTAGGGGTTTTCACCACCTTAGCCTAGGTGATAACAACTAAATCTTAAATGACGATTCGATGAAGGCTTGTGAATTTAAAAACTCACAAAAGAGAAACTCCACATGAGCCCATTGGTCTTGGTGCTCATGCTTCCTAGTTTATCATCCTAAAAGACAAAAATCCACGGTCATATCAAAATGTCTATGTAATCGATTTTATTGTTCTAAATCCGAATTTTCATAGTCATATCCATCCGGATTAACATGCGATCCGAAGATCAATCATTCAATTAAAATCGATTACCATCTAATTGTTTAAGAAGAAGTTGTTAAAACCATGGCTAAGGGGTTATTCCCCTTGCCCCAATAAAAGTCTACTCACACATGGAGAAAGGGGAGATGGAGGAAGAAAAAAATGAAGCTATAGTCTAGCCCAGAAATCAGGAGATTAGTCCTTATGCTAGAGACGATGAAATGACTTAGTTCTTTGTTCCTTGCTCCAGAATTGAAGAATGGAAAGAAGAAGATTAAAACTAAGGCAGAGAGAAAAGACAAGAATAAGAATGAAAGAGATATGCTTGAACTAAGATCTACTTTATTGCATAATATGAGAATGATTACAAGATAATTTGCTTCAGAATCCCAAATACAAGAAATCCAAGATGATCTTGGGAGGAGAAAGTGTCCTTCCTTTTATATGAGAAGGAGGGGTAGGCTATCCAAAAAAAAGAGGGGGGGGGGGAAGAGAGGGAGCTATCCTTTTGAATTTTTAAGATTTGGTCAATAGGAATTTGATAGACTTTAATTGTCTTGACCATGTAACTCTCTTCAATGTAGATTCCCGCAGCAGCAATTTCAAATGCATTTTTGGACCAGTCAAAAATTCAGAAGCGGCCCGAAAATATATTTTTCCTGTAGATAATTGAATTATATTTCCAACGCATACTTGCACAATAAATTCTTCCTTGGGATGTGCGAGTTATACCAATTTTGGTGAAAGGTATATACTGAAATCAGACTCTGCGGGAAAACGTAATGCTACTTTCACTGGTTGATTGCGCAGCCAAATAAACACCAAAATTACCAAAAAATATGTCCTTTTTGTAGCCAATAAAATTCTCTTTTCATTCCATACTTTATCTTGAAATTATGCCTTTTGATGCAATAGATATGGCTATTTTGGTGACGAGTATCTCAGGCACTCTGGGAATATTTGAAAGCCTCATATCTTCATCTTTTATTTTCGCGATTTACTTAGATAATTCCTTAAAATTAAGAAAAATATCATAAGAATTTAGAAAAAGTATATCAAGAAGATGAAAGTGCTATTTATTTTTGAATGAGCTAAAATTAACAAAAAAGTCCTAATTAATTATTCTAAATGAAGCAAAAATAAGAGATGAATATGCATTCATCAAAATACCCCAAACTTAAACTTTGCTCGTCCCGAGCAACATTAAAATCAAGAAATACTTTCAAGACATACTCTCAACCTATCATCCTCACTCTCCTAACAATCAATTTATTCCTTCCACCAAAATATGGCCAAGCGACCCTGACTTCCTGAATTCACAAAAAGTGACTTTTATATTTCCTACTTCACAAACTTACATTTATTCAAGACCTGCAATAAAACAGATTTTCATTTCACTTTTGTATTTGATACTCCAATTATTTTTTTTTAAGTTTTACACAAGAACAAGGCTGATTTGGATGGTTGGGGTTTTTGTAGTTTTCCCCTGGGTAGAAATTTGGAGTGAAGGAGGTATGGAAGAAGGACAGTCTCTCCTCTATTCGACTCGAGACCTTTTTATTTAGTGGACATGCAGTTACATTGACCGCATTTTTTTTCTTTGATTTTTGGTGATACACCCAATTGTGTGGGTATGGAAGAAGCGGAAGAGGGGGAAGGGGTGCCACCCCAAACTTAGCCTTTTGGGTATTATTGGTTTTTTTTCTTTTTGATGAATGGAAAGATTTGGAAGTGGTGGAAGAAGAGTAGGAGAGGTTGTTCTTGTGCAACTTTTTTTTCATCTTTTTTTAAGAGTACCATGCATTGGTTCAACTATTACCGAATCATGCAAAAAATCAAGAAAATTTATACAAGTTGTACATGATAAGAAAGTATCACTCTTGAATCCTATCAGTCCTCTATGGCTTGCCATCTTTTCCAAGGAGTGATTATTATTTGAGGTCCTAAGTGACAGGAGGATTTCTAGTCATGAAAGTTTCAAAAATTTAGTTGCAAGGCAGTTACATCATTAAGGGAGGTATTTTAACAAATGATCATATCAAGGCCGACTAGATAAAGGCCATTTTGCAACAAAAGTAATAAAAATATGGCCGACTAGATAATGGCCATGAACAAAGCAACTATATGCAAAATAAAAAAAAGTGTAAATAATGTAAGGATAAAAAGATAAGGGGGTGGAATAGAATCATACCACCCACCTCCACCCCGGACTTAGATTTTTGCTCGTCCCGAGCAAAACACAAACCCGAGATGGGGAGAAAAAATTTGTTGGGTTCACCAGGAGGTCCTGGTAGCTCAAAATATGTCCATCTGAAGGGAATGTCGATGATGGCTGGAGTTTTGAATAGAGGAGCTTCATGGTACACCCAATGGATGGGTAGTCGCGGAAGCCTAAAAAGGTTTTCTAAATGATGTTGTGTATCACCTCGTAGTCCTTCAAGTAGGATCCACATATCTTCCTTCAACAGTGAAAGTAGTGTTGGAGATGAATGTGGATTGGGGGGGATTGGCAGGTGCCAGTTGGGTAACAAATGTAGTGTCGGATGTGGAAGATCTTTTGTCGCCTGGATCTACATGTGGTGAAGAGGGTGCTTGTATAAGAAGAACTGGTTTGTTAGCCGAGTAAAAATCATATGGGGATGTATGTCTTCTTGGTGGATTATGCAACAAGGTGCGTCCGGATCTTTTACCCCATAAATAGAAGCCAGTGTATTTGGTGTGGAAGACTCACAAATGGCATAATTTTCATCATAATTATCAAAAATGATCAATCTAGGTTGTTCCATCTCTATTGGGGAGTTCTCCATCTCTTCTTCATAAAAGATCTCATCAACATGGATGTCTATAGAATCAATTGGATCCTTTAATATGTTGAAGGGGAGATCTGATTCCTTTATAGGATAAGTGCCCAACTCAATGGGCTCAGAAGGAATCACCTCACAATATAACGGTGTAATGTAAGGTTCTTGCAGTGGTAGAATCACCTCATCAGGTTCAACCAGATGTGGGAAAAGAGGTGGTTGAGTGAGGTCATAGTGCTCTTGAGGATGAAGCCTTTCAAAAGAATCCATCAGTGCATGTTGGGTAGGTGATGGTACATTGGTCACAATAGGCCCAACCAAGATGGGATGATTATTGCAAACATCCAAATATGGGCCTACAACCGAGAAGGGTGGAGTCTTAGGTTTTTTGGATGTTCTTTGAGCCCACCAGTCTTTAACCTTTTTGTTAAAAGATTCTTGATTCATGAATTTATCAACATAGGCCTCCATCCACTCATTTTCTGACTTATATGGATAGTCTGGGCCCCATACAGGTGCAACCCTAGCTAAACAAAGTTCTTCATTTACAACATCCTGAATTTCTTTAAAACACCTATCCATCTCCTTATCAAGGTTGTGTGGAATCTCAACTATATCACATTGGACTTCTTCTAAGGGTGGTGGTTCATTATAGAGAAAGGGTTCCAATGATGTAGATTGGCCATTAGAATCAACTAGATTAACATCCACAATGGAAGTGATTGGTGGAACTTCAGGTACTCGAGTTGGTTCTACTTGATTGAATATGATATAATCAATGTCATCGTCATCTATTAAAATCATCCTTAGCCTCTCTGGTTCCAGATTAAAAAATTTCCCCGCGGAATTGGCATTCGGCGAGCGTCGCATGCACAAATGAAGCAGTTAATCGTGTGCAGAAAAAACGGACTGCCGGAATGGAAACTCGGCAGAAAGAGGAGTAGCACTTCCAGAATGTTACTCGGAAGGCATAAAAAATATAAAAAGTTTTTCAAAAGATTTTTGGGATTTGAGAAAACAATCTGTTGTCTCTGGCAACGGCGCCAAATTGATACTCGTCGTTTTGCAATATCAATCACTAAGATGGTTAATCCTAGAGTTTAAACTTTTTTTACTTCCGGTTTTAAGGGTAGTATAGAAGGGTCGATCCCACAGGACAACTATTTAGAGATTGTTCTTAGAACCCAAAGATTGAAGAACTTTATTATTTATTTTTGATATTTTTCTTTTTATTAAAGAAGAAAGTAAAGTCCAGTTGGGGGTTTGAGTGATTACACTAATGCAAGAAAGAAAACACTTAATAAGAATAAACATGCACAAAGAAATAATAAAAAGATTGTTAACGCAAGCAAAACTATATGAATGGAAGACTAAGAATTAAAGCAAACAAAGGATGCGGTGATTAAATCAAGAGAAGGAAATCGAGGCTCGTAGGGGTTTTCACCACCTTAGCCTAGGTGATAACAACTAAATCTTAAACGACGATTCGATGAAGGCTTGCGAATTTAAAAACTCACAAAAGAGAAACTCCACATGAGCCCATTGGTCTTGGTGCTCATGCTTCCTAGTTTATCATCCTAAAAGACAAAAATTCACGGTCATATCAAAACATCTATGTAATCGATTTTATTGTTCTAAATCCGAATTTCCATGGTCATATCCATCCGGATTAGCATGCGATCCGAAGATCAATCATTCAATTAAAATCGATTACCATCTAATCGTTTAAGAAGAAGTTGTTAAAACTATGGCTAAGGGGGTATTCCCCTTGCCCTGATAAAAGTCTACTCACACATGCAGAAAGGGGAGATGGAGGAAGAAAGAAATGAAGTCATAGTCTAGCCCAGAAATCAGGAGATTAATCCTTATGCTAGAGACGATGAAATGACTTAGTTCTTTGTTCCTTGCTCCGGCATTAAAGAACGGAAAGAAGAAGATTAAAACTAAGGCAGAGAGAAAAGATAAGAATAAGAATGAAAGAGATATTCTTTAACTAAGATCTACTTTATTACATAATATGAGAATAATTACAAGATAATTTGCTTCAGAATCCCATATACAAGAAATCCAAGATGACCTTGGGAGGAGGAAGTGTCCTTTCTTTTATAGGAGAAGGAGGGGTAGGCTATCTAAAAAAAAGAGGGGGGAAAAAAGAGAGGGATCTATCCTTTTGAATTTTGAAGATTTAGTCAATAGGAATTTGATAGACTTTAATTGTCTTGACCATGTAACTCTCTTCAATGCAGATTCCCACAGAAGCAATTTCGAACGCATTTTTGGACCAGTCAAATATTCAGAAGCGGCCCGAAAATATATGTTTCCTGTAGATAATTGAATTATCTTTCCAACGCATGTTTGCACAATAAATTATGCCTTAGGATGTGGGAGTTATAACAATTTTGGTGAAAGGTATATACTGAAATCAGACTCTGTGGGAAAACGTAATGCTAATTTCACTGGTTAATTGTGCAGCCAAATAAACACCAAAATTGCTGCAAAATATGTCTTTTTTGTAGCCAATAAAATTCTCTTTTCATTCCATACTTTATCTTGAAATTAAGCCTTTTTACGCAAAAGATATGGCTATTTTGGTGACAAGTATCTCAGGCACTGCGGGAATATTTGAAAGCCTCATATCTTCATCTTTTATTTTCTCAATTTACTTAGATAATTCCTGAAAATTAAGAAAAATATCATAAGAATTCAGAAAAAGTATATCAAGAAGATGAAAGTGCTATTTATTTTTTAATGAGATAAAATTAACAAAAAAGTCCTAATTAATTATTCTAAATGAAGCAAAAATAAGAGATGAATATGCATTCATCAAAGACCAAGTTGATGAAAGCTTCTTCAAGTGAAGGAGAAGGTGCAAGCTTCTTCAAGATGTAGAAGAAGGTGTAAAAGTTTATCTAAGGTAAATGAGAAGGTCAAGGATGAAGATCTGGGAGCAGAAGTGGGTAAATCTTTCAAGGCAAAAGACTCGATTCAAGAAGGGGGTCTCCTTGGCGAAGGTGTCCAGCTGCTTGTAAGAGTGGATAAGATCTTATAGAGGTAGAATACTCTAGATCCTCCAGATAGGTAAGACCTTGGTAGGTTATTGGATCCCTTATCCTCAAAGGTAAGGGTGGGTATCCTTGACCCAGAAAAGGAAGGTTATCTTGTATGTCTCATAATGGAATATAAGTATATATTAGTTGTAAAATCATACGACTTGACCTATCTAGGTAATATACTGACTTTCTCATAGATTTGAGATTGGAACCACTCTAAATAGTTTGTGTTCTTGTGTTTATTCAATCTCTCTCATCCTTACTATGTATATTTAGTTTCTCTACAAATTCAATATTTGCAATACCATACATAGTTGTAACTTGAAGGTCTAACAAATTTTGTACAATTTTTCAACCTTATTCACCCCCATAGCAAATTTGATCCAACAAGTGGTATCAAATCCACAGTCTTCTCTGATAAGATCTCCTATGAGATGAGAAGATGGGAGATTACCTACTTGGGTCACTCAACCTAGAGGGAGGCTTCTCCATTAGACCCTATCTTTGACATCACCAAGATTCATATATTGGCAACGATGAATGTAATTATACCTTCAAGAAATGAACTATGACATTTGGAAGTTGGTGATCCTTCCAGAGAATGGGTATGTGGGGGAGATATCCACTTGGGATGAATCCACAGTTAAGAAGGCATAGCTGGATGTAAAGGCAATAAGCATCATCTATGCAGCCCTCACCCCCTCCAAATTCAACTGCAACTCCTTTTAGGACACAACCCATGGGATTTGGGATAAGTTGTGCATCACCTATGGAGACACTAAGAATGTTAAGGAGTCCAAGACCTACATGCTCAAGGGTCTCCTTCCAAACTTCAAGATGGGAAAGAAAGAGAGAGTGGCAAATATGTACACAAGTCTTAACACCAACATTAATTGACTTGCTCAATTGGGTCACACCATGGACAAGGGAACCATTAACTCCAGGATCTCAAGGTCTCTCCCAAAGTGATGGGAATCCTAGGTGAATTCCATTAAAGAAGGTTGAATTACTGGTGACATTGCCACTGAAAAGCTCATTTGCAATATCCAAACTCATGAGACAAGACTTGACACGTAAGAGGAAGATGAAAATCAAGAAGAGAAGGAACCAAAGAAGATCAAAGATAGTGCATTCAAAGCTCAAATATAAGTACTCCTTCTCCAACAACAACATGCATGCATGTCTACTTCTCCTTCTTCAAGTGAATATGAAGCCCCAAGTGAGCATTAATCTAACTACTCTAAGGGCAAGCACTTCAAAGAAAATCCTTCCTCCTCCTCCACTCCAAGGTACTATGAATGTGGACAAAAAGGACATTACAAGAATGAGTTCCCCAAGTCTAAGAAGTCCTACGACAAGAGCAGCTCCAGGAAAAGGGAGGATGACAAGAAGGATGGCAAATATAAGAAGAAGGACAAAAGAAGCAAAGATGCATCCCATGCCGCATGGGAAGACTACTATTCTAGTGATGCAAGCTCAAATGAGGGAGAATGACACCTTACACTCATGGCCTCTACTAGTGAAGACATTGATGAGGTAAGTGAGGTAAGCTTACATGAGTTATCTAAGGAAACTCTCATTTATATGCTTAATTCTGGATGAAAATATCAAAATAAGAGATTAAGAAAGTAGTTGACATGTATGCTAAAATTGATATTCTTGACCAAAATGAGAAGTTGCATCTTGATAGCATTGATTACTTGCAAGGGTAGTTTCTTGACCTTGAGATCTAATAAAATGGAGTTGAAGTAGATCATGGTATCTACATTAAGAACATCAATAGTCATAAGGAAGAAAACCAAGCCCTACTTGATGAGCTTGTTTTAGTTAAAACTGAAAATGAAAATCATGTTGCTAAACTTGATGAACTTAAATTTGTTTATGATGTTATTAAAGATGAAAATAGAACTTATCTTGATGAGCTAATCTTTCTTAGAATTGAAAATTCTATATTTCTTTCTCAAGTTAATGATTTCTCTTCTAGACATTTATTGCCAAGTAATGAGACTTCTAGTATTACTATTGAGAGAGATTCCTTTCATACTAAAGCCTTCTGTTTGGAGGATGACTTATTGCATGCTCAAGATGATCTTGCTAGTTTATCCTCTACTGCCATTACCCTTAGTGATGATATAGAAATTCCTTAAAGGAAAAAACTCCCTCAATGAAGTTCTAGACCACTCTACCAGACAAGTTGGTACTAGTGGTTTTGGATATGTAGGGGGAGCTCCAAAGAGAAAGAGCAAGGTCAAGGGTAAAAGGAAAATGGATTGTTGATAGTGGTTTCTCAAAGCATATGATAGGTACTAGTGGTTTTGGATATGTAGGGGGAGCTCCAAAGAGAAAGAGAAAGGTCAAGGGTAAAAGGAAAATGGATTGTTGATAGTGGTTTCTCAAAGCATATGATAGGTGAAATCAGTCACTTTAATCAATTCACAAAGAAGAAAGGAGGATCGGTAACATTTGGTGACAACAAAAAAGGTAAAGTGATAGATGAGGGTGATGTAGGTGATTCACTATGCATCAATAATGTTCTCCTTGTGTATGGCCTATACTACAATTTGATTAGTTTTAGTCAACTTTGTGATATCAATTATCTTGTTCTTTCCACCTTGCTTGAATGCTTGCTTGTAGATTCCCTCTCATGCAATGTTATATATAAGAGAACTAGAAATGGTAATATTTATGTTATTGTTCTTGACTCTATTAAGCCTATTGATGGTAGATGCCTTGTTACCAATTCAAATGATACATCTTTGTGGTACCTTAGGCTTGGTCATGTAAATATGCATCAATTGAAGAAGTTGAGAAAAAAAGGACTTGGTCAAAGGACTTCCGAAATTGGAATTTGAAAAGGCTGAGGAATGCCAACTTGTACACAAGGGAATCAAACTAAATCCTCCTTCAAATCTAAAGGAGTCCTTACCACCAAGAGAGCTCTTGAACTTTTCCACATTCATCTATTTGGACCTATGAGAACTCAATCGTTTCGTGGTAGCAAGTATTGTCTTGTGATTGTCGATGACTTTTCTTGCTATATTTCAGTATTCTTTCTTGTTTCAAAAAGTGATACTCTTGATGTTTTATCGACTTTTTGTAAACAAGTTGAAAAGAAGCTTCTTTTAGGATCATCTCTATCTACAGTGACCATTGGGGAGAGTTTGAAAATGAGGTGTTTGAACATTTTTGTGAGGAATATGGTTATGCATATAACTTTTCTTCACCTCAAATGCCTCAACAAAATGGGGTTGTAGAGAGAAAGAATATGTCACTACATAAAATGGCTAGTACTATGCTTCTAGAGTATGATACTCCAATTTGAAGTTTTGGGCTGAATCTATTAGTACTCCATGTTTTGTGCAAAATCGAGTTTTCACTCGTCCATAATTAAAGAAAAAACCCTATGAGTTACAGAGTGGTAGAAATACATCTATTGATTTCTTTCATGTTTTTGGTTGTCTTTATTTTATCTTTAACACCATGGATTCTCTCTATAAGTTTGATGAAAAATCATTCAAGGCTTTCTTCTTGGCTATATCACTACTAGCAAGGTTTTAGACTATTTAAAATTGAATTATCTAAAGTAGAAGAATCTATGAATGTTAAATTTGTTGAGACTAACCCTAATATTTCCATAAATATTGTTAATGATGATGTTTTGAATGAGGTGATCCCTCACTTGAAAGAGATCATCATTGTTGATAAAGGAAAAAGCATTCTAGTTGATGAAGAATAGAAAGAACAAGAAAAGAAGGATCCAACTCCCTGCTTTGCAAAACATCATTTTAAAGAGCTCATTATAGGTAATCCTTTTGAAAGGGTGAGAATGCAAGTTGCAGTCAACAAATAACAAGCTGACAATGCCTTCATCTCAGAACTTTAGCTGAAAAATGTCAAAGAAGCTTTCAAGGATGATGAATGGATCCTAGACATGCAAGAAGAGTTACAATAGTTCGAGAAGAACAAGGTTTGTACATTTGTGCCAAGACCAATTGATAGAAAGATCATTGGCACCAAGTGGGTCTACCGCAACAAGCTTGATGAAAGTGGGAAAGTGTCAAGGAACAAAGAAAGGTTTGTATCTTAAGGTTACAACCAACATGAAGGTATTGATTTTGATGAAACTTATGCACCTATTTCTAGACTTGAATCAATTAGAATGCTACTTGATTTTGCTAGTTACAGGAATTTCCTACTTTACAATGGATGCTAAAAGTTCATTTTTGAATGGTACAAGTGAGGAGGAAGTTTATGTGGCTCAACCTCCCAGTTTTGAACATGATAAATTTCCTAACCATGTTTATTTGTTACAAAAAGCTCTCTATGGACTAAAACAAGACCCTATATCTTGGTATGAGAAACTAAAGAACTTTTTTCTAGACAATGGCTATATCATGGAAAAAGTTGATTTTACCTTGTTTCTAAAACACACTTCTAGCAATTTTTTTATCATTCAAATTTTTTGTTGTTGATATAATTTTTGACGGAACTGATCTTGATTTTTGCAAGGATTTAAGTTCTCTTACGTAGAGTGATTTCAAGATGAGCATGATGGGGGAGCTTACTTTCTTCCTTGGCTTCCAAATAAAGCAAACCAAGGAAGGTAACATCATCAACCAATAAAAGTACACTAGTGAACTACTTAAGTGTTTTGGTATGGATAACACCAATACGATGGACACCCCCATGTCAAACACTGTTAAAATTAACAGACATGAAGAAGGTGAGAAAGTGGATGAGAAGATCTATAGAGGTATGGTTGGAAGTTTACTTTATTTAACTACCTCTAGACCTGACATAATGTTTAGTGTTGGCTTGTGTTCATGCTTTCAATCAAGTACAAGAAAATCATATCTCATAACGATTAAGAGGATTTAGAGGTTTATAGACAAAACTCAAAATTTTAGATAATGGTATCTCAAGTCAAGGGACTTTATTGTTACTGCCTATAGTGATGATGATTATGCAGGGTGTTTGATGGATAGAAAGTGCATAAGTTGCACTTGCTTCTTCCTAGGACCATTTTTCTTGGTTCTCTAAGAAACAAAGCACAATGGCTCCATCAACTACCGAGGTTGAATACATTATAGCTTGGAGTTGTTGTGTCCAAGTCATATGGATGAAGTAAATGTTCCAATACATTTAACATTCATTTTGATTATTCTCCAATCTACTGTGACAATACTAGTGCAATTAATATCTCTTATAATCCTCTATTGCATAGTAGATATAAACATATAGAGGTTTGTCATCATTTTCTTCATTACAACATTGCCAAGAAGGATATCTATATCATGCACGTGGACACGAAGAATCATCTTGTAAACATTTTTACTAAACCTCTAGCCAGAGAGAAATTTACATTCATTACATCAAAACTACATATAACTGCTCTTGATGATATTGACATGCAATCTAGTTATATGTTATCATACCTATATGTTTATTGCTTAAATTTGATCATCTTTTAATTGAAAGTGTTATACTTGACATGACTTCATGCCTTATTTTGCTAGTTTTTGGCTATTTTTCACAAATGAATGTTTTATTGTAAAATAGTACCTAGTGAGGGGTGAAATGTGCCGCAATAAGTTTCAAATAAATGATAGGCTATAAAAGTAAATTTATATATCATTCTTGAGGATTAAAATTAAATGTTCAATGTTTTGGGACAATATGCTAATTGGTTGAGATTCAACTGATCCAACTTGATCGATCCATGGCTGAGGACAAAGCTGAAATACCTGATTGGTCGAGTTTCCCATAGTCAGAACTTGATCGGCGACGGCACTGGCCAAAATTTATAAAGGGTATATGTGACGACACTTCTCGGGGAAACGAGATCAACGAATGCGGAAGAGATTAACTAGCAGCGGAATTACTAAAAATCACTAAAAATTAAAACCTTTTTGTAAAGAGATCTTCAAATGATAAAACTCTTTCTTAAAGAAACATGATAAGTTATTTACAAACTAATCCATCAGTACATCTCTATAATGTCACATCTCGAGGGTTACAAACATCAACTGCCTTGTTAGCTGTACAAGGCAAGATACAAAATCTTGAGGCATTACGCCAAAATCTCAGATCTATAATAAACATCTACTAACTCTTAGGACCTGAGAGTACAGAGACAACACATAGGGCATTCTATCTACAAGACTCGACAGACAGTGTCTCCACCTGAGGATCACTACTTTCCCTGATGTTGTTGCTGCTACTGTTGTTGTTGCTCACCCACTGATGGGTTCCTTCGTCCTCGGCGTCTACCAAAAAAGTCAAATCACACGAGGGTGAGACAATTGAATAATTTTCCCAGAGAGAGTTATAACTCTCTGCCAGAAGTGTTGTTATTGCAATAATGTAATGACATTAAGCAGTAGAGCAATAAATGTTCAACAACAGATAAAACATTGAATAAGCTATGTACAACAACATTCTTTTAAGCAATCATTCCAATTATAACTTGATTGAATGACAAGACATATATCAATAAGGAATATGAAGAACATGTATACTAGTTATTTAACTAGATCACTATAAACAATGTATCACCAATCATTGTTTCTCGTAGTTCAACCTAAGCAATTATGCTATACGGTTGATTACATTTTTCAAACATATTTATGCCCTGAGGAGATGCGTTACACCTCTCATACGCCAACCGACCATTACGAAATCGCAATCGGTACCATACATAGGTCATCAGAAGAGCTGGATTCCTATGACCTCATCCTCCTCAGTCAGTATGAGGAACAATATGCAGGACATCTTGTGTCTCTACCATAATATCTTTCCAGGGTATTCTGGCAACTTCGCTATTAGAGTTACAGTGGCGTATTGTACTCTCTTTTCCATTGAAGGACTTCTTGTTTATCTCACATCGATGCGGCATTAACAACATCATCGGGAGATTAGTGATACATCATCCTGGCATAAACATATAATGAAGGAATGAGAGATTAAAGGTACATCTCACATCAATTCCCACATTAGGACGTAAGGATATTTGCGTCCATAACCCCCACGTACTCAAAAGCATGCTCTCCAGGAGTTCCCTTAGGAAAACCTGTTTCACCATCATTAAACTTCTGACAATGATGGATCTATGGTCAGGGCTCTACATTATATCATTATACTTGATTATTTAAGTACATTATGGCATTCTTTTAGCTTCATGCATGTTTTCAAACATAAACCGTTAAAACAATTCCTATAAAGAAAGAGTACTAATTGTATCAAGTTCATTTCACAT
Source organism: Alisma plantago-aquatica (assembly GCA_963693085.1). NCBI lineage: Eukaryota > Viridiplantae > Streptophyta > Magnoliopsida > Alismatales > Alismataceae > Alisma > Alisma plantago-aquatica. The sequence continues at coordinate 578,191,349 of OY856413.1, forward strand.
CCAGTTATTATTGGGATATCAATCCCTAACCATCTCATCATTATGATTGAGGAACATGGGTGTTCAAACCCTTAGATTATCAAAACACTTGTTACCAAGTAACATATTGTCATTAAGTCATTTTAACAGTATGCCCTTGATTGTAACAATCCATATATTTCTCATAGCTATCACAGCCTATCAATCTCATATGTTACCTCTCACGAGGCAACATAGCATATCATTACTTTCAAAGCTTATAAAGTGATTTCAATGAATATGACATCATAACCCTTACCTGGCTATGATCACTTCTTGATAAAGACATGCATGACTAACACAATTGATAATATACACATTATATCTATATCAGCATAATCCAATTTATTTCCAATTCAAGTATAGAATACCACGGCCGTGTTACATCACCACGGCTGGTTTCTAGGGTTAGGGTTTCTCTATTCAATTCAGTTAGGGTTATTCAACCCCTTTGACTTACAAAGGCATAATGAATACTCATGTCATAATTCAAATATAGAGTTTCATGCTTAGAAGCATAACCCAAATTAGGGTTTACTGTTCACACCATGACATTTCCTTAGATTAGGGTTTACTATTCATTTTTCATCACATTACCCTAGATTAGGGTTTACTATTCATTTTTCATCACATTACCCTAGATTAGGGTTTACTATTCACATTATAAAGAATTAAGATCATACTATCATCATGTATGAGGATTAGTTCCAATAATGCCCTCAAATTAGGTTGATATTCATTAATCATCATAATTAGGGTTTTCATGATTTCATTATGACGGATCATACCCTAATTAGATATATTCATACATATTGGAGGTTTATTACTTGATTCTCATTCATATAAAGAATCTTCTCTCTCCTCTGTATATAAGATGATGTTTACATCATCCTTGATTGGATTAAGTCCAAATCAACATTGACATCATCGGTTATGTCATTACTATAGTGATCATTAAGGTTCACTTGTTCAAAGAGTATTAGTCACTCTATCCCATCAAGGGTACTTTTGTAATGTTCACCATTGATTATAACATACATTAATCAACTAATTACTTGGTCCCTTAATCACTTTAGGTATCTTTGAGGTTTAGGTTAATCATCTACTAAACCATCTTGACCACTAAGGCATCAAACATTCTTGACCTTTTTAGACCTCAAACGGTCTTGTACAAAAACCCCCAAACGGTCTTGGACAGACCTTGAAACCATTTGTTGTTGTTGACCGTTTGGTCTAGTTTGACTTTTGAAACCGTTTGGCAAAGTACATACTCAAGACCGTTTGCCCAAGGTGGTGTGAAGACCGTTTGGTCATGAAGACCGTTTGGTCTTGTTTGACTTTGAAACCACATGGACACAACCGACTTTGAAACTGCATGAGAACCAAACGGTTTGGGATCATTTGGTCCCAAATGGTCTTGAGACCGTTTGGACTCAAACGGTCTTGAGACCGTTTGGTCCAAACCACCTCAAAACCGCATGGACCAAAAAGTGTCTCAACCACTCCAATTGAGTTAGGGTTTCCAATGTTGAAACCTTTAATCGTTCATGCACTTGTTAGCCGCTCATCAATTGAGTCAATTAGGTCAACCCTCAACTAATTTGACACTCAATTGACCCTCAGTTGATCATCAATTAAGGATTGGATCAATTGGATTAGGGTTTGCAATCGATCACCCTTCAACATGTTTCAACATGAGTCTAATTGATTTGCAACCATTGAACCATCAATCAATTTGGTCATGACCTGACCCCAAACGGTCTTGGTATCATTTGGATGACCTACAAATGGTCCTCAGACCGTTTTCTCAAGTCCATACCAAAAATGAACTCAACCAATTAAGGTTTATCTCATTAGATTGATCACTAGGTCAATAGTTAATTGTATTTCAACTTATTGCCTTTCAATCTTCAACCTCTTAACCATAGTCAACCCTAGACCTCCAAACGGTCTTGGGTGACCCCCAAACGGTCTTGGGATCGTTTGGACATTCTCCAAACGGTCGTGAGACCGTTTTCCTATTATGTCATCAAAAACCAAGTCATTCACTTAAGGGTTGAACCCTAGATTTGGTCACCAAATCAGCACTTAATTGCTCAACAACTTGATATCATTGGACCCTCAATTGGTCAAACCTACTTAACCCTAGACCTCCAAACGGTCTTGGGTGATCACCAAACGGTCTTGGGACCATTTGGGTGATCCCAAAACGGTTTTGAAACCGTTTGGGCCACTCAACCCAAACTTCAACTTGATTCAATTATTGAAATCAGCAATTAACCCGATTAGGGTTTAGATGGTTGATGTGTCTTCAATTGGTGATTTACTTGGAATTACTTGATGATTCTTGGTAGGTGATTAGTCCACATTATTTACAACAGACCTCCAAATGGTCAACATCTGGTCAACTCATCCAAATGGTCTTAGACGTTTGCTTCCATGTGTTCTTGGTTGAAACTGTTTGCATTCAAACGGTTTGAAACCGTTTGCTCTCAAACGGTTTGGGAAACCGTTTGATCAAGGGGTTAGGGATCGTTTGCTAAAGAAAGTTTTTGGATAAACTTTGGAAATAATTTCATCATCTTCTACCTCAAGAATAGGGACTGTTCTTCATGGAAACACTTGCAAGAACACACAAAGGTGTCTAAAGAAGAAGAATAAGCAACGTTTCTAAGAAAGAAGGATGCAATAGCAAAGCTTAAGGGTTAGAGTTATAAAACCCGCCTTAAGATCTGATATAGAGCTCCAAGATTCATATCTTTAATGGTGTATGAAGATCCAAAGGTTTTCCAAGGTCCGTTCTTCAAGATTTGGATGGAGAAGATGGCTAGAAAGAAGAATTGTGTAAGGAAAACTACTAAACCAACCTTGTATTAGAGTTTTCACCATGAATTCAGGATAGATGGTGGTCCAAATTACCAAACCAACTTGGTCGTCCTTCCTCTACTCCTGAGCTCCTCCTTAGTTGGCCAAAGCAAGAAGATGAGAAAAGAAACTAAGGGAAATGTTCTCTTGCTTTGTTGTTAAAGTTGTTATATATTTTTGGATATTTTCAAGGAAAAGAAGTTTATCTCTTTTATTTCTCAAACATATCCCCCAAGTCCTTCTCCACTTATTGGACAAGTTTCCTCCTTATTTCCTTATACAAAAATCCTCCTTTTCCCAAGGTTAAAAAGGTAAAGAAACCAAACACCTTACTAAGTTGTATATATAAAAAGGTCATTTTGCTTAAAACTTGGTTATATAAATATTAAGGTTATTTTTCTTACTTGATCATTCAAATGAGGTGCCCTCCTCATTTACCTTACTCTACTTGATGCCAAGAGTCATGATAGATACTCTAGAGGATATTTTTACATGTTGGACCCTAGGTTTTGGGTAAATTGCACTTTACACCAAAACTAGGTTTTAAAGCACAAGGATTGCTGTATAAGCTATAACTTGGTGCCCAAGCTTGTGAAACTTGTACCACTTCATCATATTCCTTATTATAATGTCTCAACATCAGAGAAACATCTTAACATGTTCAATTTGCAAGTTAACCCCTCTACTTGGGTAATTTGTACTTTAGTCCAAAGTTAACAAAACACGGTTGCAACATTATTCAAAAAGGACTAAACTAGAAATATAAGTTCCTCAAAAGCTTTAATTACATTCCATAAGTTAACCATGAGCATCTAATCACATATTTAAGAAAAACACCTAGGGTTAATACATAACCCAGGTCATGGATGTTACAAATTATCCACCCCTTACAAGGATTTTGTCCCTAAAATCAACAAATACATATTAAGAGAAAAGGGCAGGGTATTTCCTTCTCATCTCTTCCTCTAGTTCCCACATGGCTTCTTCAACACCACGGTGATTCCAGAGGACTTTCACAAGACTTATGTCTTTCTTTTTCAGCTTTTTAATTCTTTTATCAAGGATCGACACAGGTCCTTCCTCATAAGATACATCATCATTCAATTCTACTTCCATATGTTGCAGAACTGATTCTGTATCAGGGTGCCATTTCCTAAGCATGGAAATGTGGAACACATGGTGTAACTTTTGTATTTATGGTGGTACTTCTAGCTTATAGGCTACTCTTCCAATCCATTCAATGATTGGATAAGGCCCCATAAACCTAGGAGCTAACTTCCCTTTCCTTCCAAATCTCAGAAATCCTTTCCAAGGTGAGACTTTGAGATACACTCTGTCTCCAACTTGGAATTCTAAAGGTCTACGATGCTTATCAGCGTAAGATTTCTGCCTATCCTGTGCAGTCTTTATTTGTTGTTGTATTACTTTAATCTTCTCAGTGGTCTGTTGTACAAGATCAGGACCTAAAAGTTGATATTCACCAATTTCATACCAACATAGGGGTGATCTACAACGTCTGCCATACAAATCTTCATAAGGTGCCATGTCAATGCTATGTTGATAGCTATTGTTGTAGGCAAACTCTATCAAGCTTAGGTGTAGATTCCAACTTCCCGTAAACTGAAGAACACATGCTCTAAGCAAGTCCTCCAAGGTCTGTATAGTCCTTTCTGACTGTCCATCAGTCTGAGGATGAAAGGTTGTACTAAACCTTAACTGTGTGCCTAAGGCTTTATGAAGTCACTCCCAAAAACGACTCGTAAATTGGGGACCTCTGTCAGAAACAATAGTAACTGGGACCCCATGTAGCCTTACTATCTCATCAACATATAACTGTGCCAGCTTCTCAGCAGAATAGGTTGTTTTGACAGGTAAGAAATGTGATGTCTTTGTTAACCTATCAACAATTACCCAGATAGAATCACGGCCCTTGGCTATTCTAGGTAAACCAACCACAAAATCCATGGTTACATGATCCCACTTCCATTGTGGTATGGGCAAAGGTTGCATTGTTCCTGCAGGCTTCTGGTGTTCAGCTTTAACTTGCTGACACACAGGACACCGCATAACGAATTCAGCAACGTCCTTCTTCATTCCAGGCCACCAATACATATCTTTCAAGTTTTGATACATATTGGTGTTTCCTGGATGCATAGCATACATCGAAGAATGAGCTTCTTCCAGGAGTAACTTCCTCAAGTTATCCACATCTGGTACTATCATCCTACCATGGTAACAAGCTACTTGATCATCTGAATCATGGAAACCATCTCATTTCTCACTTCCATACTCCGATCTAATCAGCTGAACTGCAACATCAACTTGTTGTGCCTCCTTAATCTGCTCTCTCATAGTAGGTTTTATATGCATCTCAACTAATAACCCGGCTAACAATGATACTTTTAACTGTACATTATCTTGCCTTAAGGAGATAAGCATATATCTCCTTGAGCTCACCAAGGAATTCAGTTGTGCTCTGTCTAAGGCTGGTGTTGTTGATTTCCTACTCAAAGCATTAGCAACTATATTGGCCATCCCTGGATGATAATCAATCATACATTCATAGTCCTTGATTAACTCCATCCAGCGGTGTTGCCTCATGTTAAACTCATGCTGAGAAAAGATATACTTAAGGTTATTATGGTATGTGAAAATCTGGAATGTTTCTCCATAAAGATAATGTCTCCAGATCCTCAAGGCATGAACTACAGCAGCTGGCTCTAAATCGTGTGTCGGATAATTCTCCTCGTGTTTCTTAAGTTGTCGGGAAGCAAAAGAAATCACTTCTTTATCTTACATCAATACACATCCTAGTCCATTCATGGAGGCATCACAGAAAACTATATATCCTTTCCCTTGTTTAGGTAACACAAGCACAGGTGCACTTGTCAACCTCTCCTTCAACAACTAAAAAGATTGTTGACACTTGTCACTCCAGGTAAAAGGAACATCCTTCCTGGTCAACTTAGTCAAGGGTAAAGCTATAGAACTGAAGTTCTTAATGAACCTCCAGTAATAGCCTGCTAACCCTAAGAAACTATAGATCTCTATCAGTGTCTTCGGCTGCTCCCATAGCAAAACAGATTCTACCTTTTTAGGGTCAACACGAATACCCAAGGCAGATATTACGTGTCCAAGGAAAGAAACTTCTGGAAACCAGAACTCACACTTGCTAAACTTAGCATATAGCTTGTGTTCTCTTAGCAAAGTTAGAGCGTGACGAAGATGTTGTTCATGTTGCTGAGCATCCCTACTATAGATCGGGATGTCATCTATAAAGACAACTACACACTGATCGAGAAAAGGTCGAAAGATTCTATTCATGAGTTCCATAAATGCAGCTGGTGCATTAGTTAGTCCAAACGACATAATTGTGAACTCATAGTGACCATACCTTGTCCTAAAAGCAGACTTAGATATGTCATCATCCTTAATACGCAGCTGGTGATATCCCGACCTCAAATCTATCTTTGAGAAGACAGTTGCACCACGCAACTGATCAAAGAGATCATCAATCCTCGATAGAGGATACTTATTCTTTATAGTTACTTTATTTAATTGTTTGTAATCAATGCACAACCGCATTGATCCATCTTTCTTTTTAACAAAGAGGACCGGAGCACCCCAAGGTGAGGTACTTGGTCGGATGAAACCCTTCTCAAGCAACTCTTGTAACTATTTCTTGAGTTCTGCCATCTCAATAGGCGCCATCCTATATGGTGATTGTGTTATAGGTTGCGTGTCTGGGATTAGATTGATCTCAAAATCAATCTCTCGAGGCGGTGGTACACCTGGAAGTTCTTCAGGAAATACATCTGAAAATTCCCTGACTATCGGAACTTCAGCAGGGTTAGGACTATCCATGGTAGTATCTACCACATGGGCCAAGAATGCATAACATCCTTGTCTCATCAACTTCTCAACAACCATAACCGACACAAGATAGGTTGGTAGAATCTTTCTCTCTCCTTGAAAGATCCATGTATCACTATCATCAGCAAACACAGCTTGCTTGGATTCACAATCCAAAACAACCTTATACCTGTCTAAGGTATCCATCCCAAGAATTATATCAAATCCATGCATCTCAAGTGGTATAAGATCCACTTGAATGTGATGTTCAGAAAAAAGAGAATGCAGGGAGAACATACCTTCTGCAATACAGCAGATCCCATCAAGGGAGTTTCTAGCAACAAACTATCTGTTCTATGACTTATAGTCGAATTACAGTCAAAAATCACTCTTCGAGTGATAAAGGAGTGTGTAGCACCCGGATCAATTAAAACAGATACAACGCAAGATGTAGACATATCAGAATATAACAATTCCATCTGACCTGCCACAACCCGAGGGTTGATTACTGCATCATGTAGATTCATCGCGTAGAATCTCGTCGTTGCTTGTGGTTGATTTGGTGCTCGATGACTAGTTTTCGATGATCCAGCTTGGGACGTTTGTCCACATCCTCTAGCACTTCCTAGGAACTGTCTCCTTTGGGATACTTGCTGACTCTGCCTCTGAGGTTGAGTCACACTCACTTCTCTGGCTCTGCAGTCCTTCATCAAATGTCCCATCTTTCCACATATATAACAACTTCTGTTCAGTTGTTTTGGTCTGGGTGGTCCTGTAACTGACATAGATGCTAAGCTACGAGCTCCTTCTAAAGGTAAGCTTCATCCTCTTCCCCCATTCGACATCCACTGCATCTGGGTACTGAATCTAGGTGGTGGTGTAGGCATAGAAAATCTAGGTTTCTTGAAATCTTTAGATGAAGATCCTTGGAACTGGGGACACATCCTCTTGTTCTGGGTTTGTCTCTTCTCTTCTGCAGACCTCTCTACCCTTCTGACAGATGCCACGAAGGTAGCAAACCTTTCTATGTTCTCTAGGGCAGACACAGGAGTAGTCAATTCAGCATTTAACCCTTTCTCAAAATGCCTAATCCTTTCTTCATTTGTGATCACCATGTGCGGACAGAACCGCAATAGCTCCATAAACTTAGCCTCGTACTCACTAATGTTCATTGGACCATGTCTTAATCTCTCGAACTGAGAGATTTTCTCATCCAGAAACATCTTAGGGAAGTATTTGTTGATAAATTCCCATCAGAAAACTTCCCATGCAATCTCCACACCTGTCCTCTTCTATTCTTCCATGATCCACCAGTGACCAGCACTCCCCTTGAGAAGATACACAGCATGTCTAACCTTCTCAGCTTCTGGGATGTTCAAGATTCTAAAGGCCTTCTCTAGTTCAGTTAACCACAAGTCAGCATCTGTTGGGTCAGCTGTTCCAGCATACTATGTGGCTCCAACTCGGCGAAGTCGTTCAAACGTCTTGCCGACTCCTTGTCCTTCGAGATGGGTAGGTGCCCTAGGTGTTGGTATAGGCATCCTATCAGTCATATGTGTCATGGTAGTCATAAACTGCCCAAACATGGCTTGGACGGTTGGGTTCCCCATGTCAGTTGGATTGAACTGGGGTGGTTCAGGCATAGGTTCTTCTCTATCTAGGTCTCTTGCACCTCTTCTGGGTGCAGCAGCACTACTCTCTGCAACGTGTTCTTCGTGTGGTCCAGACATCCTTAGTTTTATCTTCTCCTCCTAAATGAACAGAAGACACTATCAGATATACTGGAAGACACTTAGAACAGACTCAACAACCTAAATCCTATGTCTCTGTAGACTCAGTGAACCAAGAGCTCTGATACCACTTATTTGTGATGACACTTCTCAGGGAAACGAGATCAACGAATGCAAAAGCGATTAACTATCAGCGAAATTACTGAAAATCACTAAAAATTAAAACCTTTTTGTAAAGAGATCTTCAAATGGTAAAACTCTTTCATAAAGAAACATGATAAGTTATTTACAAAATAATCCATCAGTACATCTCTTTAATGTCACATCTCGAGGGTTACAAACATCAACTACCCTATTAGTTGTACAAGGCAAGATAGAAAATCTCGAGGCATTACGCCAAAATCTCATATCTATATTAAACATCTACTGACTCCTAGGACCTGAGACTACAGAGACGACACATAGGACATTCTATCTACAAGACTTGACAAACAGTGTCTCCACCTGAGGATCACTGTTGTCCCTAATGTTGTTGTTGCTGCTGTTGTTGTTGCTCACCCACTGATGGGTTCCTTCGTCCTCGGTGTCTACCTAAAAAGTCGAATCCCCCGAGGGTGAGACAATTGAATAATTGTCCCAGCAAGAGTTATAACTCTCCGCTAGAAGCGTTGTTATTGCAATAATGTAATAACATTAAGCGGTAGAGCAATAAATGTTCAACAACAGATAAAACATTGAATAAGCTATGTACAGCAACATTCTTTTAAGCAATCATTCCAATTATAACTTGATTGAATGACAAGACATATATCAATAAGGAATATGAAGAACATGTATACTAGTTATTTAACTAGAGCACTATAAACAATGTATCATCAATCATTGTTTCTCATAGTTCAACCTAAGCAATTATGTTATACGGATGATTACATTTTTCAAACATATTTATGTCCTGAGGAGATGAGTTACACCTCTCATACTCCAACCGACCATTACGAAATCGCAATTGGTACCATACATAGGTCATCAGAAGAGCTGGATTCCTATGACCTCATCCTCCTCAGTCAGTATGAGGAACAATATGCAGGACATCTTGTGTCTCTGCCATAATAGCTTTCCAGGGTATTCTAGCAACTTCGCTACTAGAGTTACAGTGGTGTACTGTACTCTCTTCGCCATTGAAGGACTTCTTGTTTATCTCACATTGATGCGGCATTAACAACATCATCGAGAGATTAGTGATACATCATCTCGGTATAAACATATAATGAAGGAATGAGAAATTAAAGGTACATCTCACATCAATTCCCACATTAGGATGTAAGGATATTCGTGTCCATAACCCCCACATACTCAAAAGCATGCTCTCCAGGAGTTCCCTTAGGAAAACCTGTTTCACCATCATTAAACTTCTTACAATGATGGATCTATGGTCAGGGTTGTACATGATATCATTATACTTGATTATTTAAGTACATTATGGCATTCTTTTAGCATCAAGCATGTTTTCAAACATAAACCATTAAACAATTGCTATAAAGAAAGAGTACTAATTGTATCAAGTTCATTTCACATCCAGTTATTATTGGGATATCAATCCCTAACCATCTCATCATTATGATTCAGGAACATGGGTGTTCAAACCCTTAGATTATCAAAACACTTGTTACCAAGTAACATATTGTCATTAAGTCATTTTAACAGTATGACCTTGATTGTAACAATGTAGATATTTCTCATAGCTATCACAGCCTATCAATCTCATATGTTACCTCTCACTAGGCAACATAGTATATCATTACTTTCAAAGCTTATAAAGTGCTTTCAATGAATATGACATCATAACCCTTACCTGGCTATGATCACTTCTTGATAAAGACCTACATGACTAACACAATTGATAATATACACATTATATCTATATCAGCATAATCCAATTTATTTCCAATTCAAGTATAGAATACCACGGCCGTGTTACATCACCACGGCATGTTTCTAGGGTTAGGGTTTCTCTATTCAATTCAGTTAGGGTTATTCAACCCCTTTGACTTACAAAGGCATAATGAATACTCATGTCATAATTCAAATACAGAGTTTCATGCTTAGAAGCATAACCCAAATTAGGGTTTACTATTCACACGATGACATTTCCTTAGATTAGGGTTTACTATTCATTTTTCATCACATTACCCTAGATTAGGGTTTACTATTCACATTATAAAGAATTAAGATCATACTATCATCAAGTATGGGGATTAGTTCCAATAATGCCCTCAAATTAGGTTAATATTCATTAACCATCATAATTAGGGTTTTCTTGATCTCATTATGATGGATCATACCCTAATTAGATATATTCATACATATTGGAGGTTTATTACTTGATTCTCATTCATATAAAGAATCTTCTCTCTCCTATTTCTATAAGATGATGTTTACATCATCCTTGATTGAATTAAGTCCAAATCAACATTGACATCATGGGTTATGTCATTACTATAGTGATCATTAAGGTTCACTTATTCAAAGAGTATTAGTCACTCTTTCCCATCAAGGTTATTTTTGTAATGTTCACCATTGATTATAACATACATTAATCAACTAATTACTTGGTCCCTTAATCACTTTAGGTATCTTTGAGGTTTAGGTTAATTATCTACTAAACCATCTTGACCACTAAGGCATCAAATGTTCTTGACCTTTTTAGACCTCAAATGGTCTTGTACACAAACCCCCAAACGATCTTGGACAGACCTTGAAACCGTTTGGTGTTGTTGACCATTTGGTGTAGTTTGACTTTTGAAACCGTTTGGCAAAGTACATACTCAAGACCGTTTGCCCAAAGTGGGGTGAAGACAGTTTGGTCATGAAGACCGTTTGGTCTTGTTTGACTTTGAAACTGCATGGACACAACCAACTTTGAAACCGCATGAGCACCAAACAGTTTGGGATCGTTTGGTCCCAAACGTTCTTGAGACCGTTTGGTCCCAAATGGTCTTGATACCATTTGGACTCAAATGGTCTTGAGACTGTTTGGTCCAAACCACCTCAAAACCGCATGGACCAAAAAGTGTCTCAACCACTCCAATTGAGTTAGGGTTTCCAATGTTGAACCCTATAATCGTTCATGCACTTGTTAGAAACTCATCAATTGAGTCAATTAGGTCAACCCTCAACTGATTTGACACTCAATTGACCCTCAATTGATCATCAATTAGGTCTTGGATCAATTGGATTAGGGTTTGGAATCGATCACCCTTCAACATGTTTCAACATGAGTCTAATTGATTTGCAACCATTGAACCATCAATCAATTTGGTCATGACCTAACCCCAAACGGTCTTGGGATCGTTTGGATGACCTCCAAATGGTCTTGAGACCGTTTTCTCAAGTCCATACCAAAAACTAACTCAACCAATTGAGGTTTAGCTCATTAGATTGATCACTAGGACAATAGTTAATTGTATTTCAACTTATTGCCTTTCAATCTTCAACCTCTTAACCATAGTCAACCCTAGACCTCCAAACGGTCTTGGGTGACCCCCAAATGGTCTTGGGATCATTTGGACATTCTAAAAATGGTCTTGAGACCGTTTTCCCATTATGTCATCAAAAACCAAGTCATTCAATTAAGGGTTGAACCCTAGATTTGGTCACCAAATCAGCACTTAATTGCTCAACAACTTGATATCATTGGACCCTCAATTGGTCAACCCTACTTATCCCTAGACCTCCAAATAGTCTTGGGTGATCACCAAACGGTCTTGGGACCATTTGGGTGATCCCCAAACAGTTTTGAAACCGTTTGGGCCACTCAACCCAAACTTCAACTTGGTTCAATTATTGAAATCAGCAATTAACCCGATTAGGGTTTAGATAGTTGATGTGTCTTCAATTGGTGATTTACTTGGAATTACTTGATGATTTTTGGTACGTGATTATTCCACATTATTTACAACAGACCTCCAAATGGTCAACGCCTAGTCAACGCATCCAAACGGTCTTAGACCGTTTGCTTCCATGTGTTCTTGGTTGAAACTGTTGCATTCAAACGGTTTGGGAAACCGTTTGAGCAAGGGGTTAGAGACCGTTTTCTAAATAAAGTTTGGGGATAAATTTTGGAAATAACATCATCATCTTCTACCTCAAGAACAGGGACTGTTCTTCACAGAAACACTGGCAAAAACACACAAAGGTGTCTAAAGAAGAAGAATAAGCAATGTTTCTAAGAAAGAAGGATGCAATAGCAAAGCTTAAGGGTTAGAGTTATAAAACCCGCCTTATAATCTGATCTAGAGCTCCAAGATTCGTAGATTTAATGGTGGATGAAGATCCAAAGGTTGTCCAAGGTCCGTTCTTCAAAATTTGGATGGAGAAGATGGCTAGAAAGAAGAATTGTGTAAGGAAAACTACTAAACCAACCTTGTATTAGAGTTTTCACCATGAATTCGGGATAGATGGTGGTCCAAACTTGCCAAACCAACTTGGTCATCCTTCCTCTGCTCCTGAGATCCTCCTTAGTTGGCCAAAGCAAGAAGATGAGAAAAGAAACTAAGGGAAACGTTCCTTTGCTTTGTTGTTAAAGTTGCTATATATATTTTTGGATATTTTCAAGGAAAAGAAGTTTATCTCTTTTATTTCTCAAACATACCCCCCAAGTCCTTCTCCACTTCTTGGAAACGGTTCCTCCTTATTTACTTATACAAAACTCCTCCTTTTCCCAAGGTTAAAAAGGTAAAGAAACCAAACACCTTACTAAGTTGTATATATAAAAGGGTTATTTTTCTTAAAACTTGGTTATATAAATATTAAGGTTATCTTTCTTACTTGATCATTCAAATGAGGCGCCCTCCTCATTTTCCTTACTCTACTTGATGCCAAGAGTCATGAGAGATACTGTAGAGGATATTTTACATGTTGGACCCTAGGTTTTGGGTAAATTGCACTTTACACCAAAACTAGGTTTTAAAGCACAAGGATTGCTCTACAAGCTATAACTTGGTGCCCAAGCTTGTGAAAATTGTACCACTTCATCATATATCTTATTATAATGTCTCAACATCAGAGAAACATCTTAAAATGTGCAATTTGCAAGTTAACCCCTCTACTTGGGTAATTTGTACTTTAGTCCAAAGTTAACAAAACACTGTTGCAACATTATTCAAAAAGGACTAAACTAGAAATATAAGTTCCTCAAAAGCTTTAATTACATTCCATAAGTTAACCATGAGCATATAATCACATATTTAAGCAAAACACCTAGGTTTAATACATAACCCAGGTCAGGGATGTTACAGTATAGGTCAACTTTTCTCCCTTTCAACTAGAGAAAATTTGACCAAAAGCCCTTATCCAATGCTCGTCCTTAAACCCTAGGCTCGACCATCCCCTCCAACACTCTTCCTAGTCCTAGATTAGCCCTCTTTGTCACTTCCATACGTGAGCTAGGTGGGTTGGCGCCCAGCCTTTTGTGTTTCTCCTTTGTTTGGTGGTTATTTTCTTCTCCATCTGAGCATATGACCTCCAACCGTAGGAAGAGATCTGCCCCATCTAGATAACCATCTACACCAGCTACTACAAGGCATGTATTGTTTGATGGCACCTCCTTCAAATCAACTCAAGCTTTGAATAAGTACAAATAACTCCTCTCTAGGACTCCCTTTCCTTTTCGAGCTTTGTTTGAGCCTCGGTTTGCAATGACTGAGGTGATCAAAGAGGTTGCAAGGGTGTTCAAAGCACATCACCTAAGTGCTTTATGTGTAGAGTGTTCATGCTTCACAAATGCTATGTTGAGGACGAAGGAGGTCCATGGATTTTATGCCTATCTGACATGGAACTACAACACCCATGTGCCACCACCTAATACCCAAGTCATTTTGACTTCAATGATCATCAGTACCAAGATAACAATATTTGAGGATTCTCTGATTATCTGTTTCTCTGGTACTACCGTCATTGCTTCTTGGGTGGCTTCTTATCTACAACACCATGACCTTTTGGTCCCTTAAGGCTTCTATAAGAGATTTGATCCCCCGGTAACCCTTCCCAAAATCCATAAGTTCCTAAAGAAACCATATGTCCCATATAGGAAGAAGTCAACCCTACCCTCCTCTTCCCTTGATATCAAGACAAGATGGATCTCCTTAGTGGTCAATTGCAATATCCATCCCAAGAGAAATCAAACAGAGGTTGTAGAGAACACAACAGTGATCATGTATTGTCTCTTGAATGATATCAGTGTTAAATGGGCTCATTACATTCTACATCATACAAACTACTTTGACTCCAGGAAGAACACCACTGAAACACATATCCCTTATCAAAACCTGATATGTGGTGTGTTTACTCACCATAATGAAAAATACCTTATCCATGACCTTGGATACAAACCAAGTTGTAGATAGGTTTGCATTAGTGAGACAACCATCAAGAAGACCTTTCTACCTACCTCCTCTTACACAACACCAACTGCCTCTACCTCCACCCAGGACCCTCCACCACCCTACATGAGCACGCCTCTTTTTATATATCCAATGAAGCCCTCATGGGATATGTGATACATCATCAGGCATATAACCTTCAGGTTCAGGATTATCTCCACCAGAACCTCCACCAGATCATGTCACATATGAACCTGACCTGTAGTCAGCCCTACCCACCCTACCAGGCTCACCTAGGAGTTTAATGTGCCTCTTATGCATATAGTCAGTTTTACCTTAACCTCCACATCCTACTGCTTCAACTACACTCACTGCTTTTGATGGTGGACCTACCCTTACCCCTGGTGCTCTTCCTCTTATGGGTCTGCCTTTTGGCCCCAATGCCTCTCTACTTGCTGGATATGATGAAGTTTCCACTCCCACCTTTCCACAAGTAAATGCATTACATGCATGTGGCATGTCCTGGGATGAGTAGAATGCCACATGGCCTGGTACTCGTACTTTTGGACCTCCTTTTGATGAGAAGATGCCTGACCAAGTTGTTCAGGAAGAAGTTGGTGATGATGAGGATGCTTATGGATCTAATGTTGGTGATGATGGATCTTTTGATGGTGATTATTGTGAGTCTATAACTATTTCCACTGATGCACCATCTAATGGAGATGAGGACAATCTGCCTGAGGATGATGATGATGAGGACATAATTGATGTAGTTGATGTCGTAGATGTTAGTTATGTAGTATTATAGAGTGTTCATATTATATATATTTTTTGTAGACTATCATGTATTAGACATTTGGGAATTATATCTTAGGCATATCATTTATCATCTTGTCATTTTTCCTTGGTTTGTAGTTTTGATTCCGAGAGAATATGCTTGGTATTGTAATCTTAATCTTATGTACCTTAACTCCTTGGTTGACTATATCTTATGAGTTATTGGTATGTTATCCCATATTTTGATTATGACTCTAGATTGCTTATTTCTCTTTGTTTTGTCTCTGTTTGGTGTGTGCTATGTGTGGTTGCTTGTGTAGTTTGCTTTTGTGGAGAATACCCATGCTTTATAGATCATCTACCCCCTACCTTTTTGCAATGACAAAGGGGGAGAAGAATATGAGAGCTCATCATGCACTACAGGTACCACAGGGGAGAAATGAGCTCAGCCATATTGAAATTATTGCTTATGTAATCCTTTTCTAGTCAATTATTTGAAATATCATGTGACTTTCTAGAGGACCATATAATATATATATATATATATATATATATAATATAATATAATATAATATATGTGTGTGTTATGGTTGTTTGTGGAAAGACTAACCATGCAGGTAAAAGTAAGCATGAATTGAGGGGGGGAAATTAAATTGTTCATTCATATATCCTCTTGCAATTTAAAAGGTAAATTTTTTTATTTTCATATCCTTGTCAATATGTTAAGGAATGGTTTGTCATTGTCAAAAAGGGAGAGAATGTTGACTTGAGAGTTACACATTGTCCATATTTTGATAATGACTTATAAATTCCATTCACATCTATCTAATATGTCTACTTGAGATTGATTTTAGCTTTAGGTACATGAAAAGGAACATTTCCATCAAGCCCTAGCTTGATAAAGTTCAAGTCAAAAGCAATGCAAATGCACTTTTTTGGAAAACACCCTAAAACCCATATGATGATTTTTATAATCATCTGTATTGACGTAATGACTTGTAACTAAGGTGAGATAAAATAAGGAGCTCTAAATTTGAACGTTTATTCACATTAATGATATTTTTCAAAATCCATTATAGGTTATTTCTTAGTTGAGTTTTACCAGTGACAAACTCAATTGATCCCCTTAATGCATTTTGAAAATATTCAGGTTCGGTTGAGTTTTCCCTAGACAAAACTCAACTGATCCTTGCACTAAGAAAAATTGATTTAAGTTGTTTGGTTGTGTTTCATCCAGGATAAACTTGATTGATGCTTTAAATTAGCTTTGTCACATAGTGCAATTGTTTGAGATAAATTGATTAAAACGCAACCAAATGCACTGCTTGAAAAGTGCAAAAAAGTGATTCTCACTGTTGGAATGTAGTAAAAATTAAAATTATATTTGTTGCAATGCCCCAAACAGCTAGAAGATGTTCCTTAGTACTCCTACACTCTAGTGGACACCCCCAACTATAAATAGGACCTCTTGGAGTTCATCCCAAGGTTTCTCCTTCGTGCTATTCAAGTTTTGAACTATAGTTGAACGCATCTAGTCCACTTGAGGCTCATTATTTCTCTTGCTTGCAAATTAAAACATCCATATGAGTGAGGTGGGATCTATGTGAGAGAGTTGCTTCATTGTATACTTGTAAATCTCTCAAAGCTTCCTTTTCCCCGACTCCTCAAGATCAAGTTAGTGAAAGTTTCTTCAAGTGAAGGAGAAGGTGCAAGCTTCTTCAAGTTGTAGAAGAAGGTGGAAAAACTTCTCCAAGGTGAAGGAGAAGGTCAAGGTTGAATATCTGAGAGTACATGTGGGTATATCCTTCAAGGCAAAAGACTCGATGCAAGAAAGGGATCTCCTTGGCGAAGGTTTCCAGTTGCTTGCAAGAATGGGAAAGACCTTGTAGAGGTAGAAGACTCTAGCTCCTCTGAATAGGTAAGACCTCGGTTGGTTATTGGATCCCTTGTCCTCAAAAGGAAGGGTGGGTATCCTTGACCCAGAAAAGGAAGGTCGTCTTTGATGTCTCATAATGGAATATAAGTATACATTGGCTATAAAATCCTAGGACTTGACCTCTCTAGGTAGTGGATTGACTTTCTCCTAGTTTGGAGATTGGAACCACTCTAAACAGCTTATGTGCTTGTATTAGTTCAATCTCTTTCATCCTTACTATGTATATTTAGTTGCACTACAAATTTATTATTTGCAATCTCATACATAGTTGTAACTTAAAGGTCTAATGAATTTTGTGTAAGTATTTTTAGCTCTATTCACCACTCTATAGAGCCCTTGATTCAACAGTTTTATGGTGAAGGGAAAGACATATGAATTTTAACGGTGAAACACTCATATAATTTTTGTCAAAAAATATTGTTGTTGTTAAAAAATGTATTGATAGCGGTCAAAAAACTAACTTGTCATAGTGTAGAAAATTAAGACAGGATAAAAAGTTGTCATAAATTTTGACATTAATCACCAGTTTCTTATAGTGATCACGACATTCAACACATCATTTGAGAAAGTCTCAACACAATCTGAAGAGAAAACATTGTTATGGAATTGATCATTTTATACAAAAGTCATCTAACCAAAATATCATAATTATTTGTTAGTCTTAACCACAAGTCATAAAGTCATTACAAATAATTTATAACAAAATAGGTGAGAATCTATGTATTTTACGATTCTCGATTTTTTGTTGTTTGGACTTGTATTTTTACAAACTAGGGTTTTGTGAATTTAAAATTTTTAGTTTACCCTATTACCTGAAAGTGTGTCAAATAAAATATTAGATATACATGATGAAACAATAAAGTTATCATTATAAGTATGAACAATATATAACCCTCAAGGCAACAATTCAAAGGTTGTTTTTTTCTATTGGCATGTTGGATCTTGGAGATATCTAGCCAATCTGATTTATTTGGTAGGTTTGTACTAAGGAGAGCTCATCCCATTTAGTCTCCAACTTTATGCTTGTTTGCTGGTCTTTTGATCGGGGTCTGTACTAAGGGGAGCTCACCTCGGTGGTCGTTTGTCCTTATGGGATTTTCACCTCCTATTCCAACTTTGTTGTGACGTCGAGCAGTTCATCATCTGATCTGGGTAGTGTATAGTAGGTAGTTCTCTATCCATCATTTTATTATTATAGGGTTGGGTTTTGGAGAATAAAGATTTGAATACTCATTGGTTTTCTGCACAAAAAGGTCTACCAAACTACAATTTTCAATGCTTGATTCTAGGATTGTGGATTATCTTTTAGGAGAGCCCACCTCCTTGGTCATGGCTTGGTAGGGACACTACTAGTGCTCCTTCATGTTGTGACTCTTCTCACTATCTTGCTCTGTAATATGAACGGGTTATGAAAAATAAAACTCGGTAAATGTGTCATGTGAAGTGAAAATATGAGCTTTACGTGTGAATCTAAGGGCCCGTCTGGTTGGACCTATTTCGAAGTCACACAGTTACAACTAAACGTGTTTTGCAATTCTGCACGTTTGGTTTCACGTACTTGGAGCCCACAGATGGAAACGAAACTACTGGTCCCGGTTCAGTTACACAATATATTTACGAAATGGAACTGCGCCCTTTTAGGACGCGGTTCGTTTTCTTCTCCAATTGAGTGCACAGGTTGCCGCTGAAGATGTGCTCTGGGATGTAAACTTTTAAGCGACAGACTTAAAATACAGACATGTAATACAACAATCAATTTTGCACACATGCTTACTCTGACAGCCACAATATCATATTAAATAAAAACAAACTGCATGTATTTCATCTACACGGAACCAAATTAAAATATTGTAATTTGAGTTCACTACATTCCATTTCCTATTTTCTAACTATACGCGTGGGTTGATTTTACACTCAATCAGACAAGCCATCAGTAGTAGTATTATAACTGAACCAACTGCAAACCACTACTTACTATGCGAATGCACCATAGGAGCTAGACCTGTAAATGGATATCTGGAATCTGAAAATTTGATCTGAATTCGAGTCCTAAATTTTTAAAAAAAATCCGACATCCGCATAATCCGAATTGGATTTAGGATATCAAATTTCATATCCAAAAATTTCAGATATGACTATATCCACTCCGAAAAAATCCGAAATCCGACATATATATACATATATTATCAAATATATATTATCTATATATGAAAAAATAAAAATATAGATAGTTTATCATATATATTCATAGTGATATCAATGCTTTCTATATATAATGTATTAATAACAATACATTTATACTTTTTAGTTCAGATCGGATATTTATCCGAATTCGAATATTATTTTTCAGATCAGATTCGGATATTATCACATGATATCCGTCGGATATCGGATCGGATTTTTTTTTCGGTTCAGATATCGGATATAGTAGTATCCGCTCTGTATTCGATCTGTTTAGAGGTCTAATTGGAACACTGTCCTTGTTGTCGTGCATTAACCATTGTTTTTTGCTTCAGTTGTTGAATGGTTCTGCCCTCCGTAAGTGGTGCACTGGATGAAAGTGATTCTTGCTACCCTTATTTCCAAGATTCCCAACAAGTTGCGGCAGATTAAGAGGAGGTCTATCAATAGTTGTTGAATTCGAAGATTTAAAAGTGCACTTGTATTCAGTTTATAAAAAAAAATGCACTTGTATTTCTTTCGGAGATGAACAGATTCCGTACACAAGCGCTTCCTGTACGATTACAACAGCGAGGAGAAATCCTTCCAAGGCCAATAATGATGAATACGAATGATGCATACACAACCATGGAATTCATTCATAATGTGATGCATGACTGTAGGGCCATGAGTAGACCTAGGTTGACCACCGACATCTTAAAAGATGGAGATGGACTTTTTAGATCCCCATGCTTACCGTGCTAACACGGCCCACGATTGCCATTGCTATGGTCATCGACGGTTAAGGGCGAGCACTTTGGGCCAATGTTTTTAAAACCGAACCGGACCGATTGGTCCGACCGGTCAGACCGATGAATCAGTAGTTAATCGGTCTGGAAACCTAAAAAACCGGTTATGTATCTTTTTCCGATCCAATCGGCCGGAAATACGGTCCAACCGGTCCAACCAGCCGGTCAGACCGAACCGGATTGAACCAACGGTTCAAATAGAAGAAAAACAGAAGGTAGAATACATATAGGAATTTATATATATGTATATACATATAGCATATATATATATATATATATAGAGAGAGAGAGAGAGAGAGAAAATATACATATAAGGTAGAATATATATATATATATATATATATATATATATATATATATATATTGTATGTGTGTGGTTGTTCACTCGTTACCTGCGCGGGTAACCAGATTTTCACTACCCACTGGCTACTCGCACATCCAAAAGAGTAACTATATGGTACACAAGAGTAACTCTTCTGATCAAAAGAGTAACTGTATTGATATAAAAAGTAACTATGTGACTAAAAAGTAACTGCGCAGAAAATATACAGTTAGTAAATATATGGACGGGTTTTTTTAATTTTAATAGGGCAAATGATATTATTTTTGGATCAATTTTTTTGAAGAGTTAGATAAAATGCTCCTCTACAACAGCAAAAAAAATAAAAAAAAAATATCTGGAAGGGTATGCGGGTAGCTACCCGCGCGGGGATTAAAGATGAGCCAATATATATATATATATATATATGGGTGTTCATTCATTGCCCGCGCGGGTAGCATGGATTTTCGCTACCCTACAGCCAAAAAAGTAACTCTCCTAGCTAAGAAAGTAACTCTGCTGTAAAAAAAGTAACTATGGTGTCAAAAAAGTAACTCTGCTGGCCAAAAAAGTAACTTTGTACAAAATATACAGCATATATATAAGGACGGATTTTTTGATTTTGGAGGGGCAAATGATATTATTTTTGGCTCAAATTTTTTGGAGAGCTAGACAAAATAGTCCTCTACAATTTCGAATTTTTTTTTTGAAAAAAGTGATCGGAAGGGTGGGCGGGTAGCTACCCGCGCGGGCAATAAAGATTGGCCATATATATATATATATATTTATATATATATATATATATATATATATATATATATATAGAGAGAGAGAGAGAGAGAGAGAGAGAGAGAGAGAGTCAGGCTAGGATATATATATATGTATATATATATATATATAAATATATATATATATATATATATTCAAATATATGTATATATATATATGGGATTAAGAGAAAGATTTCTCCCCCCACCCTCTCCCATAACCTGTGGCGGAGGCAGGACGTCCGGGAGGGTGATAAATCAAGATATGCTTCTCCGTGTGGTTTCGAACCCGGGTCCCTTCATTAGGGACCAGCGGAATTCGCCAACGGGGCTATTCCCTTGTCAGCATATATATATATATATATATATATATATATATATATATATATATATATATATATATATATATATATATATATATATATATATATATATATATATATATATATATATATATATATATATATTATTTATATTTATATTTATATATATATATTTATATATATATATGAATGTATAGATCTACACAACTATATATATATAATGTATATATGTTCATATATATATATAGGGCGTTCATACATTGTCCGCGTTGGTAGCCTGGAATTTCACTATCTGGCAGTCAAAAAAGTAACTCTTCTGGCCACAAAAGTAACTCTGCTATCAAAAAAGTAACTATGGTGATAAGAAAGTAACTACACGACTAAAAGAGTAACTCTGTACAAAATATACATCAGATATATGTAAGGACGGATTTTTTTTTATTTTGGTGGGGCAAATGATATTATTTTTTGATGAATTTTTTTGGGGAGCTAGATAAAATACTCTTCTACAATTGCGAAAAAAGAAATTTCAAAAAAAGTAGTCGGAAGGGTGGGCAGGTAGCTAATATATATATATATATATATATATATATATATATATATATATATATATATATATATATATATATATATATATATATATATATATATATATATATATATATATATATTATGCCGGTTCAACCGGTTTGACCGGTCCGACTGCTAATTGTTTTTTATCATGGTGACCGATTCGGTTTTTCTGGTTCAGATTCTTTTTTATGTCATGCTGACATTATTTCCGATTCAACCACTCCGGTTGGATCCAACTCAATCCGGTCTGAGTCACTACCGATCCGACCACCGATTCGATTCTGAAAACATTGCTTTGGGCACGACCACTCCCGTACTCGTGGTCGTTACAATGCGCACGTTTGCTTGTCCTAACGGCACCTCACTATCCACCTCGGATTGCGTGACCTACCCTTTGCTTGGGTTTGAGATGAACTAGAACATATGGTGTTTGCGTGTCAGGGCTGCCCCTTGCATGCCTAGCGGCTGTCTCCATCTCAGCAATGTGCTCTGCCACCAGACATGGTGCAGATATTGCCGAGACTAACTTCGTAGATCTGCCGAGGCTGACTTTTTAAATCTGGCTGGAAGATCGTGGTATCAAGTCGCATAATTGGAAGAAAGTATAAGAGCCACACCTTTTATGAGTTCAAAAAAAACCCGAAGGATTTGCTGGTCCTCGAGAACATTTCCTTCAATATATTCTTTCATAATGGATTGTACTTTTAGATCGGGTAAGGCTCTATTTGGTAGGATGTACTTGGGTGTAGTTATCTGATTTGTAAAATAAAAGATTTGAAAGAGCTTGAATCCATGTGTAAACATTATATTGGTTGGGTATAGGTTAAAAGTAACGATTTTATTTGATATTATTTGGTATAGATGTTTTATATGTGTTTTGTACGCCATTTTAATTTGTTTCCAAAAGGAACAGATGATTAGGTATATAAATGGATACGGTGTTATTCTTTTATCCATTACCCATTCATCATTTATTATACTTTACCCATATCTTAAAAGGATATAGTAAAGAAAGAAGCTTTACCCTACAGATTTACTCATTAATATATAACTAAAGTATTAATTTTATATATAACACCATTATCAATGTCTACAAAAAAAACCCGACAAGCCTCACCACTACTTTTTAATTTGTACTATTATTTGATTTCGGAAACTTTATTAAATAATTAGTATCATGTCACATTTACAGTTATGTTTGGAAAAAAATGTATTCCCCTATAATAAACAATATATTAGAAAGGTTAGACCTTATATGTATATATAAATGTTGAGATAAGTATTAATATTTTCATTGTATATCATTATTACTACTATCTAGATATAATTTTAGGAGTATATTGTGTTTGATGTAGGGAATATCGTATGAAACTATTAGAAAAAATAATAATTTTATGTTGCTTTACCTATTTCAGTCGTTACTCTACCCATTACCATGTGGGTAAGCATGTGAGGATAAGGATAGGAAAAAAGTTTTCTAGAAAAGGATAATTATCCTGCCCGTTACGCTTACCCATATCTTTGACGTGGGTAAAAGTAAAAATAAGCATTTACCCTATCCTACTATACTCATTTACAACCCTACAGTTGACTAGTCTTGCACGTACCACCCCCGTCATATCTTAAAAGTAGGGCGCCACACAAGTTCACTGTTTTTGAGCAAAAAGTGGGCCAACTACGGATTGAAAATCAATGAGTTTGTTTTTCATATACGTAACTAAATAAAATAACGGGACGGATTTCTGATATTCAAATTAAACTGATTTTTCTTACACCGTGCCAAACCAGACCTAAGTAAGAACTTATACTTGATTAGCAGAAGGCGTTAAAGAACATAATCTATATTTTCCGATCGGACTGCGCATCTTAGATTCCATCCCAAAACGCCGTACACCGGAATCCAACATGTTGTTTCTGGTCGTGGGTGGCAGTTGCTTGTCATGACTAACACGCTACTATAGGTAGTGGACGTGCAATAATTCACTCTCGGTCCGATCATTGCTCACAAATTGTTGTGACTTTGTGCCCAACCAATTAGAAATTGCAGCAAGTACATACTGCTAAATCCAGTATTTCTTCCTATTTTTTAAAAACCTCAACAACTTTTTTTTTTAGTCTTAGGGAGACCTCGCTCCCCCTCCTCTTCAAACAGGTGTCAAAGCCCGGATGACCCAAAGAGTTGGTAATTACAGTGCACTCAGGGGGATTCGAACCCGGGTCCCCCAGAGAGGACAAGCCGGACCGAACCACCTGAGCCACATTGACCGGGTAAACCGCAACAACTTGGATTAAGGAAGTGCAGTATTTACCATAATCTAGTTATATCATGTAATTTAAATGTGTCTTTAGTTTACGTTCAGCATGCTACTCCCAATTTAAGATGTCACGGGGCTAACAAATTTGATCCAAACCAAACATATTAAATTTCTAGAATAATTTTCATAAATTTAAACAAGGAGTAGTGCATTCCTCTTAAAAAAAAGAGCAACAAATCCATGCTCGTTCAAAACAGAATTCAATGAATGGGTCAACTTAGAGTGTGTATATTGCATGGGACTAGCAGGTCAGATATAATATCTAATTGCAAATTGCAAATTTTGAGAATTTCACAGAATTGGAGGGTTCAAATTTATTGTCTTGAGCTTGTTCTCCCAACGTGTTCCTGTTAATCTCATCCCTACGCACACCTTATCAATTTTTTAGGGGTTGGTTTTTAGATAAATGAATGATACGGATTTTTTGAGACACAACCGGGACATCAGGTCCGATACAAAAAGCATAACTGAAAGCATTGACATAAAGTTTGGCAATTGCGTGAAATTAGTAGGATGGAAACGAGTATATGCTTAGTATAATATAATAGTATATTTTACAAAACATAATTTTTTGACAAATATTTATATTTAAAATAAAAGCTTATGGATGTTTACCGATTATATGCTTAAATTTTTAAAACCATAATCTAAATTTATTCAAATATTTTAAATTTCCAATAAAATACCATATATTGAATGTTTGTATATATATGAATTTATATGTATGTATAAAAGAATTTATAGTTATGTATATTATATAGTTTTATTTAATGTTTTCACTATATTATGTTTGTATGCATTAGTTTTGTTATAAATATTGGCATGTATTGTACCATTTTTGTAAATGTTGATTATGTTTTTTTCATATTTTAGCAGTGTGTATGTCTTGTTTTAGTAATTTAGTATTATGTTTTTTTTCAGTATTGTATCTAATACTTGTAGAAATTAACACATATGTATATTGTGACTACATATTTATCTAGTATTATTTTTATTATTATTATTTAATTTTATATTATCATTAAAAATATATCACTTTTTAACTAATTATTAGGATTGTTAAGGAAACATATATACAAAATATAAAATTAAAAAAATTCATACACAGTGTCATAATATAAAAACATTTGCGAGGGCAATATATCTTCAGTTAGAACGCATTGGAAACACACATTGTGACTGAGAACACATTCTCCTCGCGAATGGGAACATATAGTCATCGTAATTATTTTTTGAAAAGTTACAAGTTAAGAAGTAAACTAATGCACGGTTATATTTGATGTTTTGGTCTATAAATTATATCCACTTGAAATAAGTCATTTTTCTACCTAGGGAACAATTCAGGATAAAAATGAATTGAAAGAAGAGTTATCTCGAACGTAACATCAATTGGACTTGTATTATGCTTAGAAAAGGTCTTTAGGGTTGACATGCCAAAATCACTTGCTTACAAATGTCACAAAAATAATTGCAAACTTTGGTGTGTCAAAGCATTTATAAATCATTGTGATGTGTTTCAGTGTCTTTTATGTTCAAATTAAGTCAATAACAATATATTTAATCAATAACATAAATCAACAACGACTTAGTAACCTTAGATCAAATGAAAACTATTAGTAACAAGTTATGTAACGACCCCGCCTCCCAATAACTCCTAATTAAGGGAGACCGAAAGGTCGGTGCCGTTATCCAACTAACAGGATCAAAGGTTCGACAAATAATCAATAACAATTATGAAATTCTACTAACATACTAGAATTTGGTATAAAATTAAAACTTTGTTGACCTTTGAAAACTTGGAAATCTATCTATACAGAGCTTGAATTATTCTATCTAATCCTCCTTGCACTTTATTTCTCATTTCCACAATGTGTCATTTTACTGTTTGTTCTTTCAATTGTTGTTCCTAAAACGCCGACAAACAAAACGTCGGTCAGCCGAAGCTGGTATATGGGGGAAACAATAATTATGCAAATATGGTAACAACATAATCATTCAATTAATCATTTAACAACCAAGATTACGTTTTAAGCCATACTACTCAACCCTTACCTATCCCCTGACTCTGTGTTATCCCTTATACGCTACCTCTTCTTTAGGTAGCTTCTTACCCCCATGGACCTACCTTACAGGTAGCCAACACATAGGGTAATAGAGTTGCATGGCACTACCCGAAGGTAGCCCAATATCTAACTCATGATGACTTGATGGTCCTACCCCATTGGTAGCCATTTACTAAGTCATCTAATGACCTGATGGACCTACCCCATTGGTAGCCATTTACTAGGTCAACTATTAAGCCACGGAGGGGACCAGGATCTGAGCTGATAGGCACCTATCTTATGTGATAGTCATAGCTACATTAGAGTTTGCATGAATTAAATACATCCAACAGTTTAATTCAAGTCATGATGGAAATATCGATAAAATCTCGGAAAACTATTTCGGGTAGTCATAAGCGTAACCACATACCTGATCCAGAGCAACTTGATTGTCCAATCAATAAGGATAAATAATCATTCAACAATCAATCCATAATATCCTGAAATTAATGCATACGATCCAAGTGTTATAGTTTATCCAGAACATTCTAAAGCTAGACTTGGATTCCACCTTAGGATTTGTAGACCACATTAGGGTTTTATTAGGGTTTTTTCCTTCATAACGCTTTTATCATATTAAATGCTCTCTTAGTTCATAAACCCTAATTTCAACATCATAACCCAATTATAGTTGATTATTTCTCTTTTATACCAAAACTACCTTCTTTATCCTTTTAAGTTATTTCAAGATTATTAGACTCAATTACCACCTTAAGTTTCCTTTGAATTGACATCTCACACTTTTTTCTTAATTCATAATTGTATTCCAATTACTATTAGTTCCTCATTTATCCATTAGAAAACCCTAATCACCAACTTGAGGGTATTATATCATGAAAACCCAGTTCTATAATTATATTTTCAGATTTAACCCATTAAAACCCATATTTTCTCAAATTAGTGTTTCTAAACATAATTATGTGCATAAACCCTAAAACAATCATGAACTACCTTTTTCAAAATTAACTCTTCCTTTTATTCTTAATAGGTTAGTATTTCTCAGAATTAGGGTTCCTAACCAAATGAACCCAAAAGAGTCATTAAATCCGAGTTCCATATCAAATTAGGGTTTTATCATAATTTAATACATCAAAGGTGATAACTTGCTGTACTTTTTAAACTGCAAGAAATATCAGGTTCCAATTATATTTTTATTGGATTCCTCACGTTTTTCTAAACAAATTTCATGTATAACTTATTTTCATCAGGGCTACCAATCTTTAGTTGTGATTTATGAAAGATAAATACATTTAAGCCAATAAGAAAGTGACACGTCGGCAAGCGGGACATACTTTATTTTCCACACAAAATTGGTCGATTACTCTTATACCCTTGCTTCCTTCTCACATATTCCGGGGTAGGGGAGTCTTTTCTCCCCTGCTCGTCTTCCTCCTCTGCTTCTCGACGTAGAGCAATGGAAGGTCAACTCCAGTGTTGACTTCCATTAGAAGGGCTCCTTCCTCGCTCAAGGCTGGTCCTCCACCTCCGCCTGACCCAACCGAACTCATCAGTGGTCCCAATTTCCCTAGCCACGGCCTGAGTTTCCGAGATGAAGTGAGGGGTCTCTCCGGCGGAAACCAAGGAGGTTCGAGATGCAGGAGAGGCTCGAGAGAGGAAATTGGTGGGAGATACTTGTTCTGGAAGTCCTGAAGCATCTCGCGGAGTTGTTCGTCATCTCACAGAGGAAATCCACCCCCTTAAATAGCATGTGGCTATGGCGCACAGCCGGAGGGTCTGTAGGTTTTAGGGGATTCTTCTAGAGACCCCCAAGCTCGACGAAACTTAGGATTAAACTGTCTGCAAGAAACTCGCGAATAAAACTAGCATATTTCCGAGTTTGCACACTCATTGATTGATAAGGAAATCAATCGATGAAACTCAGGGTTCTGTCCCTAATTTCCTAACCAGACGCAAGCTAGAAGACAAGCTCATAACCATCAGATCTAGATCTAACGGCCCTAAACACGCGCGCCAGATAAAAGGAACCATATTAGGAATCGTGACATTTAATACGATTTGAAGATTACTCCTTTACTTTAGGAAATCTTGTAAAAGCTATAACTCCCAAACCAAATATCCAATTAATCTCAAATTTGGAGGGAAAGTCCATAATGATTTAATCTACCTCTCTACCAAATTTGGGCTCATTATCTCAAAGGAAACGTTCCTTTTCTTTTGTTGCAAGATTTCATTTAAATATATATATCTCACCTATTTTATTTTTTTCCTTGCTATTAAACCATTATTCCGGGTTCCTTGAACCTCAAGGAATCCCAAAGGCACGGATTCCCATATTAGGGAAAATCTATTTGCCTTTATCTTCTTTTAAAAGTTAATTTCTCATATTTCCCTTTTATTAATCAATTTATTTTCCTTTTTAATTCTCTTAAGGATTTCTTTTTATCTCTCCTCTATTTTTCTATTGGAATTCCTTTTAACATTAGGAATCATTGGGATATGAAAATCCACCAAGGATAACTCAATTATACCTCTTTTCACATATTTTCTATATTTTATCATTTTTTTCAAT
Organism: Alisma plantago-aquatica; assembly: GCA_963693085.1. NCBI lineage: Eukaryota > Viridiplantae > Streptophyta > Magnoliopsida > Alismatales > Alismataceae > Alisma > Alisma plantago-aquatica. The sequence continues at coordinate 578,220,805 of OY856413.1, forward strand.
TTCTTTCTTAATAAAGAAATACTTAATTGATCTTTTCTTTTCTTATTGCATTCTCTATGCAACTTTGGACTCCTTGGAACCCAAGGAACCCAAGAGGCACGAAATCCCTCTTTGGATTTGCCTTCTAGAGGTTTCCACACTTTTCCTTTTCTCTATTTTCTTATTTACTCGATAATAGTGGAATTTCTTTTGTCTTTTCCCTTATTGGGCCCAATAGCCAATAAAGCCCACAAATCAAACAACAAGGCTATTTTAAACGAAATCCATTTATTCACAACATATTATATCATTATTTTTCCAAAAATCTTTAATATGAGAAATTACATTTCTCACCAAAGGAACCCAAAATTTGGGGTTGTAACATCCTTCCCCTCTTATGAGAATTTTGCCCTCAAAATTCCATCAAGCAAGCAAATAGACAGGATAAGTCTTCTTATGTCCATCAGGGCTCCCATGTGGCTTCACCCTTTCCATGGTGTTTTCCAAGAACCTTCATCATCTCATATTCTTCCATCTGAGTTCTTTCTTACCTTGGTATATCATACCCTCATAGGTGACTCAGGACATTTCAGCCTCTCAAAAGCTGAATAGGTTCAGGGCTCAACACATGGCTTGGATCACTCACATAGTGCTCTAGATCAGACTCATGGAATACACATCATGTTATCCTGAGGGGTAAGGCTAAACACAACCATCTCCACCAATCCATCTCAGATGGACCCATATATTGGGGACTCAGATTCCTCAGTTGTAGCCTAGAGGGGTCGGATTTTCAACTTTCCTACAGTGAATGGCATGTCAGCCTGCTTTGCATCAGCTCACGACTCATGTCGTCTCTGGGCTCTCTCTCTCTCTCTGCCATTGCACGATCAAAGTGACTTCATCTGCACACACTGTAGTTCTTTTCTGACCTTTGTGAGGCCTCCTTCACCAACATCATCTTAATGAAATGGTGACTGACACAACCTCTCTATAAGACTTCTTACATCCCGATAAAGGTTATGGTGGTTAAGATCACATCTTAAGAACTGTCTCTATGCATCACCCTGATTGAGCATACTTGCTCTCATCAGACCCTCTAGTCTGGATCATACTATCCATTAGTATGGGGTGATAAACTGTACTATCATCAAGTTCTTCATGTATCTACTTCCACCTCATGGAAGTAAACCTTGGTCATACCCAAGAACTTTTGAACTCTCATCATGGTGTGGTTGAACCATATTTCTCTCTGAAGTAGTTCAACTGAATTTGTCCCGTGACAGTACTCTTTCTCTCTCATGTCATCTAGGTGAGGCGACCTACCATAACCCATATTGGATCTTGACCTTCCTTGGTCTAGTAGAGACTCACAACATCCATAGTGATGAACTCCCATTCCCTCTCGGGAGCTCTTCATACTTTATATCCATACACTGGGTTACTGGTGTTCGTCCTTCACCTCCTGGCTTGCATGGCCACATGTTACATGTATCAGGCATCCAAAGCTTTACCATCACTTACTATCTTTGTAGTTTCATGGTGTATGGTGATCATGATTTCCTCAAGATCGATTCCTTAGAAGCCCTAAATCACTCTCATCAGGGTTTTACTACCTTCCTATCCAAAGAAGTGTATCCAGGGTTCTACAACCACCCTTCTACCACATCAAGGACTAGGCTGGCTATCCAAATAACTACTAATCTTGTTCAATAGATCTCGTACGTCTGAGGGTTAGCCAAATTTATCTCTTTTAGCCTAACAACCTCAACTTCTTCTAGCTTCCATCTAAACTAGGCACTATATCTCAACCAGAGCATTCATTACCACTTCTTATCCTTAGGTGTTAGGTAACATACACCTCCATGTATTATATTTATCATCTCATCTCAAACTCTGAGTTGGTCTTCATCAAGAAGCTCTGAGATCATCCTCATGGTGATCAGACTCAACCTTGGTTAACTTGTAAATTCCACATAGCTCCTGATAAAACATCCTCATAAGCTAACTATATTACTTCTCTTAGTGTTTGTATACCATCCATGTATCATTCACTCCACCAGGGAATGTTATCATCTCTATCTTCATTCCTTGTAGCAACGTTCCAACTCACATCATCTTTTATCCTTAGTGTATGGCATGCGTGCGGTCCTATCTCTCACTCCCATAACAAGAGGAAATAAGCATTTGGCTACAGTCCAAATACAGAGTTCTTCCTGTTCCAAGAGTAGAGATGGTACAGCCCACCTTGCCAGTAGACTTTCAAATCTAAGTTGAAACGTGCCAATATGTCTCTACATCACAACCATCATGACATCAAAATTACTTCCATGGAAAACTGGTCTCGAACTTACTTGGTCCAAGCACAATCCTTGGTCATCTCCTCTAGGTCTATAGGGTATCGGCACTTTTGGGGTCGTCCCTTTTCCCTTATGCATGCAGAGAGTGCCCTACTCATCTTCCCTTTGGGTGCCATGAGTCCATGAAGAAGATCAATCTCCTAACCCATGGCCCTCAGACAATAATAGTTGTTACCTCCCGACCCTATGGTCATGTGCATCTAGGGAATTAGACAACTCCTTCTTCCATTGGTCTTATCCCTACCTGACCCTAGGACAGACTTAGGATTCTTTTATAGTACATGTCCACTTAGAACCTTACCCAATCCTTCCTCGTCTCTCTTCTTGCATTCATGGGTTGACTTTCATCCTTTCATAAGGGTCATGGCGACCTGCCTACCTTGGTCGAGCCCCATACCGGTTACCTCCATGGTAACACATCCACATGCACATAGAGATGGTTATCTATGGATCTATAGGTTCATTCTCATGCCATGTACTCTTCACTTAGCTTCTCAAGATCCTACGAAACCTCCTTAGGTTACCTCAAAACCAACCAAATTGGTAAACTCCCTACCAAAGGGTCACTCACCCAGGATGGGAGGAAACTACACCAAAGGTCACAAGCATCCTTAGGGTTTACATCCATATGAGCATGCTTAAACCAACAACTACTAAGGCACAAGCGTACCTACAAAACCATGCTAGGTCGCACTTGTTCTCATCCTCAACATTACATCAACTTAGTTGTGAGGGGTTCATCAAACATACCCTTAACGTAAGGGATTTCATTTACCTCTACACATGAGGAGTACCATGCTCGAAACTATAGATTCAAATCTCATCATGAGCATCAGATACACTGCTTCCCCTCTTAGGCCTAGGAACCCTAGGTTCACTTTTGGTTATCCAACTACATGCTCAACCTCTTAACCACGAATCAAGCATGTCCAAGGTATGTCATGTACTTCCATGATCTTTCTACTCGAGCAACGCTTCAGAGTTGAGTCCTCTTCTAGGACAACCAACTAGGTATAAAGCCTCACAACTGGTTACTTAAACCTCCTCAGGGTCTAAAGCACTCTTTATCTCATCTCGCAGGTAACCACTTATACCATGGGTACTAGAGGCATCGTCCTATTTCTAAGGTTTGGTTCCTCTAAAGGCAACCAAGATATCATCAACCTCCAGGAATCAAGCTTAAGGCAACCACTATCATCCACGTAGGTCGCATCATCCTCAACTCCCCACTATTCCTCAAGTTTTGGGGTTTTAGACTTCCAACCTCCTTGTGGGGGTCCTGCTTCCTCTCTCTCGAGCTAAAACCACCTCCAACCATACCTACTAGAGGTCCCTTCTCCATGAAGGATCATGCTCTCAAGAAAACCCCTATGTGGTTGAAGCCTATCCTCAACTCATGTTTGGCTCAACATTATTCATATCTCTTTATGCTTATCTCATAAGCCATCCACCATGCCCTTCTGGCCAGGGTTTCAACCTACTATCGTACCACTGACGTACTCTGGGTGCATGCTATACCCTACTTGCACAAGCCCATAGGGTAACTATAGGTTCTCCTCTGACCTCATCCATGAAGGAGCTATCCTTCGCTATGGCATGCACGACTCTCTCCAGGGTTGGGTCACCAAAGGTACTAGGTCATCTACCCTCTCATGGCTCGTGTGGCAAGCCACCATGACATCTAACTCATCATGTCATCTCTCTCTCTAAACTTCATTTAGGGTTAGGGTTAACATCATCCTCAAATGATGTGCTAGGTCTCTACTTCTAATGGAGGTCTCTACCTCCAAGACTAATCCTCTCTACTCATCCTCCAGACAAGGAGGTCTATCCTCAGGTCTCTCCTGAGGGCAAAGACAACTCGTGTCATATGATCTAAGCATGTATCTATTCTTTAGTGTGCGCTTAATCTATTAAGCTTATGTCCATGACATCTTATTTACATGCTTTTTATTAATTTGGTGGAGGATTCCGTAGACCTTATTAACTTTTCCCATACCTCAAGAGGGTGAGGAGATGAGAGAAAACCCTAATCCTTAAGGTCCCTAACAGAATTTGAGTTGAGAAGGGATGAACAAGATGAGAGAGTCCTAAAGGTATCTTATTTCGAATCATATCCTAAGACTTTGTCCAGGCAGTCACACGGATCCGGGAGTCCTCATATTCTGACTGGCGGTGCGGAGGAAAATATTGCCAGCCCCCGGTCATGATCCTTTTCTAAACACCTCTATCTTTTAGATAATCCTCTGATAACTCCCTTGGGTTCTACAAAATTTGTAAAATTTAATAATTATTAAAGATTACTTGAGGAACCTATGCTCTAATACCAATTGTAATGACCCCGCCTCCCGATAACCCCCAATTAAGGGAGACCGAAAGGTCGGTGCCGTTATCCAACTAACAGGATCAAAGGTTTGACAAATAATCAATAAAAATTATGAAATTCTACTAACTAACTAGAATTTGGTATAAAATTAAAACTTTTCTGACCTTTGAAAACATGGAAATCTATCTATCCAGAGCTTGAATTATTATATCTAATCCTCCTTGCACTTTATTTCTCATTTCCACAATGTGTCATTTTATTGTATGTTCTTTCAATTGTTGTTCCTAAAACGCCGACAAACAAAACGTCGGTCAGCCGAAGTTGGTATGTGGGGGAAACAATAATAATGCAAAGATGGTAACACGTAATCATTCAATTAACCATTTAACAACCAAGATTGCATTTTAATCCATACTACTCAACCCTTACCTATCCCATGACTCTGTGCTATCCCTTGTATGCTACCTCTTCTTTTGGTAGCTTCTTACCCCCATGGACCTACCTCACAGGTAACCAATACCTAGTGTAATAGATTTGCATGGCACTACCCGAAGGTAGCCCAATATCTAACTCATGATGACTTGATGGTCCTACCCCATTGGTAGCCATTTACTAAGTCATTTAATGACCTGATGGACCTATCCCATTGGTAGCCATTTACTAGGTCAAATATTAAGCCACAGAGGGGACCAGGATATGAGCTAATAGGCACCTATCTTATGCGATAGTCATAGCCACATTAGAGTTTGCATGAATTAAATACATCCAGCAGTTTAATTCAAGTCATGATGGAAACATCGATAAAATCCCAAAAAACTAATTCGGGTAGTCATAAGCGTAACCACATACCAGATCCAGAGAAACTTGATTGTCCAATCAATAAGGATAAAGAATCATTCAACAATCAATCCACAATATCCTGAAATTAATGCATATGATCCAAGTGTTATAGTTTATCCAGAACATTCTAAAGCTAGACTTGGATTCCACCTTAGGCTTCTAGACCACATTAGGGTTTTATTAGGGTTTTTGCCTTCAGAACGCTTTTATCATATTAAATGCTCTCTTAGTTCATAAACCCTAATTTCAACATCATAAGCCCAATTAAAGTTGATTATTTCTCTTTTATACCAAAACTACCTTCTTTATCCTTTTAAGTTATTTCAAGATTATTAGACTCACTTACCACCTTAAGTTTCCTTTGAATTGACATCTAACACTTTTTTCTTAATTCATAATTGTATTCCAATTACTATTAGTTCCTCATTTATCCATTAGAAAACCCTAATCACCAACTTGAGGGTATTATATCATGAAAACCCAGTTCAATAAATATATTTTCAGATTTAACCCATTAAAACCCATATTTTCTCAAATTAGTGTTTCTAAACATAATTATGTGCATAAACCCTAAAACAAGCATGAAACTACCTTTTTCAAAATTAAATCTTCCTTTTATTCTTAATAGGTTAGTATTTCTCAGAATTAGGGTTCCAAACCAAATGAACCCAAAAGAGTCGTTAAATCTGAGTTCCATATCAAATTATGGTTTTACCATAATTTAATACATCAAAGGTGATAATTTGCTGTACTTTTTAAATTGCAAGCAATATCAGGTTTCAATTATATTTTTATTGGATTCCTCACGTTTTTCGGATCAAATTTCATGTATAGCTTGTTTTCATCAGGGCTACCAATCTTTAGTTGTGATTTATGAAAGATAAATATGTTTAAGCCAATAAGAAAGTGACACGTCGGCACGCGGGACTTACTTTACTTTCCACGCAAAATTGGTCGATTACTCTTCTACCCTTACTTCCTTCTCACATATTCCGGGGTAGGGGAGTCTTTTCTCCCCTGCTCGTCTTCCTCCTCTGCTTCTCGACGCAGAGAAATGGAAGGTCAACTCCATTGTTGACTTCCATCGGAAGGGTTCCTTCCTCACTCAAGGCTGGTCCTCCACCTCCGCCCGACCCAACCGAACTCATCAGTGGTCCCAATTTCCCCAGCCATGGCCGGAGTTGCCGATACGAAGTGAGGGGTCTCTCCGGCGGCAACCAAGGAGGTTCGAGATGCAGGAGAGGCTCGAGAGAGGAAATTGGTGGGAGATACTTGTTCTGGAAGTCCTGAAGCATCTCACGGAGTTGTTCGTCATCTCACAGAGGAAACCCACCCCCTTAAATAGCCTATGGCTATGGCGCATAGCCGGCGGGTCTTTAGGTTTTAGGGGATTCTTCTAGAGACCCCCAAGCTTGACGAAACTTAGGATTAAACTGTCCGCAAGAAACTCGCGAATAAAACTAGCATATTTCCGAGTTTGTACACTCATTGATTGATACGGAAATCAATCGAGGAAACTCAGGGTTCTGTCCCTGCTTTCCTAACCAGACACAAGCTAGAAGACAAGCTCATCCCCGTCAGATCTAGATCTGACGGCCCTAAACATGCGCGCCAGATAAAAGGAACCATATTAGGAATCGTGACATTTAATATGATTTGAAGATTACTCCTTTACTTTAGGAAATCTTGTAAAAGCTATAACTCCCAAACCAAATATCCAATTAATCTCAAATTTGTAGGGAAAGTCCATAATGATTTAATCTACCTCTCTACCAAATTTGGGCTCATTATCTCAAAGGAAACGTTCCTTTTATTTTGTTGCAAGATTTCACTTAAATATATATATATTTCTCACCTATTTTATTTTTTTCCTTTCTATTAAACCATTATTCTGGGTTCCTTGAACCACAAGGAATCCCAAAGGCGCAGATTCCCATATTGGGGAAAATCTATTTGCCTTTATCTTCTTTTGAAAGTTAATTTCTCATATTTCCCTTTTATTAATCAATTTCTTTTCCTTTTTAATTCTCTTAAGGATTTCTTTTTATCTCTCCTCTATTTTTCTATTGGAATTCCTTTTAAAATTAGGAATCCTTGGGATACAAAAATCCACCAAGGATAACTCAATTATACCTCTTTTCACATATTTTCCACATTTTATCATTATTTTCAATTTCTTTCTTAATAAAGAAATACTTAATTGATCTTTTTTTTCTTATTGCATTCTCTATGCAAATTTGGACTCCTTGGAACCCAAGGAACCCAAGAGGCACGAAATCCCTCTTTAGATTTGCCTTCTAGAGGTTTCCACACTTTTCCTTTTCTCTATTTTCTTATTTACTCGATAATAGTGGAATTTCTTTTGTCTTTTCCCTTATTGGGCCCAATAGCCAATAAAGCCCACAAATCAAACAACAAGGCTATTTTAAACGAAATCCATTTATTCACAAAAAATTATATCATTATTTGTCCAAAAATCTTTAATATGAGAAATTACATTTCTCACCAAAGGAACCCAAAATTTGGGGTTGTAACAAGTTACATTATTTTTAATTAAAAATTGAAATTCGTTTAGTTACACATGCATTAACTTTTAAATAAAAAATGAAACAAAATATAAGTCTTAAGCTTAACGAAAATACAAACACCTTTGTGTACTTGGCATTGTCTCAATATTAATTGTTAAGCATCAAATTAGGATCTTACAACGTGTCGTGGTTGAACTTGTGGCTAGGCTACACTTGTAATCTATCATTTGTAAAAATATACAAAAAATTCCAAATATTATGATATACAAAAAATGAAAAGACATTAAGTAGCAAATATATATTTATTTGAAATCATCAATTGAATATCAACCCTCATTTCCCATAATATATAATAGGAAATCATACAATAACTAAAATCATCCTCACACTAGTGATATATTTATTAGTGTCATATATTGCTCTAATGATATAAGATATGGTTATATGACCATCTTTTGTGCTCAACCCATTGTTACTGTCAAATCATATGGCCGCACAAATTTCATACAAGCTCAAAGTTGCCCTTCAACTAATTCCAACAAAATATCTACAACTTCAAAGAAGACAGAGGTATACACAGCTGAAAGGACCATCCATACACAAATTATCTACTTTTCATTTAATGTATGTAGGGTATTATCCACATATGTGGTTTCCGTTAAAATCACAATCATGGTCTCTTAAAATATTAAATTTTTTATAGATGCCATGTCACTGGTTTTATATTATGTTTATTGAATTTCTGTATAACCTTAGTGATCAATCAAAATTATTAGTTAAGAGTAAAGTGTTTCCTCCCGTAATTATCATTGGTCAAACATGCGGACAATGTATGTTGGATAGCGACGCATCACTTTTCAAGGGAAATGCGCCAGAAAACAAATTGTTATGCAAATGACATTTTGATTATTTTCTTAAAAATGATATAATTATCATATTTTGTAAATGTCATTTAGCTTTTTTGGTATATTTTGTTTATGTCGCTAGACTATGCACATAAGACGTTTTGTTTGTGGTATGGTTAACTCAGCCCGCAAACAACCCAAAGAGGGGTGAAGGGAGGATTGCAGAGGGGTGAATTTGGAAAATCTAGTTGACCTGTTAGTCCTTGGGGGCTGAGTCAACAAAAGGGGGTTGAAAAATAAAATATAGAGACACTAAGATTTGAACATGCACCACTTACACAACTAACGGTGCAAAATACCACTTCAACTAGACACTCTTTCTGTAGAAAATACTTTGGAACATGTTAATATTTTTATATTTGTATAAGCATATTTTATTTTTTTGGGGTGAGGGGGGCTAGAGCCCCCCCACTAGTACATAAATGACTTATAACGTCACATTTACAGGCATTGGTTGTATCCAAGAAACTGACACCTAAACCCTACAATGTCGGTTAACTACACAAACTGACATCTATCTGTGAAGAGCGGCCAGACAGGGTATCGCTTTTTATTTAGTGTCGGTTCTTCAATAAGCAACCGACACCTAAAATCGACTGCCAAATCTGAATTTTCCTTAAAAAAAATTACCTCTAAAAATTTAACATACGGCGTCGGTTGTTAACAAATCAACCGACGACTAAAGGTTTTTCGCGAGATAGAAATTTGGCCCACTTTTATCGTCAATTATCTTGCCAAAACCAACGCCTATGTGTTTTCACGCGTTGTCCCCCCGAAAATTTTCACCCCCCTTTGGCGTTGATTTTTCTACGATAACCGACGACTATGGTCATAATTCGAGAATATTTTTTTTGTCAACATATGTAGATAGACGTCGGTTTTTCTAGTAGAAACCGACGACTATCATTGAGCATAGGTGTCGGTTTATTTGTGGTAACCAGTGCCTATTGGTATAAGCGTCGGTTGGTTTTAATAACCGATGCCGATTGTTAACTTAATAGAACCCGTGCGAAGCAGACTCTTCCCCTTTCTCTATTTCATTGCGATTGAAGCTTAGGTCTGGCAATTCCACCCCCTGCTCCCTCCTCCTTGCACGCCACCGCCCGCCGCTCCCTGCTGCTCTCTTCTCGCCGCCACCGCGTCGCTCCTTCTTCTTGCTCGCCACCCTTCTCCCTGCTCGTCATCGTCGGCACTGTGCTTGCCGGCTCCCTACTCACCACCGCCCAAAACCCCAACTGTGACATGCTTGTCCTCGTCCACCTGCTCCCTGCCCTCTGCCACCTAAGGTCAGTCCCCCCCCCTTTTCTATGTGTGTGCTATTGCATCTAGGAGTACCGTACAGTCTGCTCTCCATCTTTGTTTATTGTATCCAATGCCAATTTCTGTAGGGGTTCTTGTCTGACCCGACCCTAGTATCGGTGTCATTTCTACTAGATTAGTCCCTTAATACATTGTTAAGAGTGGATTTGATGTCTACCTGCATGGGAGTTGTGATCTTGAATCAGGATATTTTTCCAGAGTATTTAAGACATGACTTTGTGCTTAATATTGGTTCCTCTAAGGGAGTGTTTATTTAAATTGAATATTGTATATGGAACAAAATATGATTGTCTAGTATATTTTCAATGATCACTTCCATTATGGGTCTATCCAATACAACTTATTTTCAACAAATACATATATTGAGAATCCTAATCACCTTTCTTGTTTAATGATGAACTCTAATGCACTCATGTGACATGCTTAGAATGTAAATGATGAACTTTGCCCTAGATTGCCAATCATGTTTCTAAAGACATTAATAATCACCCTAACTTGAAGAACAATAACTTTGTGGTCATACATGACACTCTTATCCGCCCCTCATCTCCCTAATTGATAGTTTGTCTATATGAGTTTATATGTGTGATTATCACCCCCTTATGGTGAGGCATGGTCATACCTTAAGTCAATTGGGGAACCTTGGTCTTCTATTATATCAAACCCCTTTTATATTTGAAATCGTAGTAATGTGATGGTTTGCGACGTAATGGCCATGCCCAAAGCTAAAATGTGGGTCTTCTATTTCTAAAATGATTATGTGAACTCCTAAATCAGTAACATATATTATTCTTTGTGCACCCAAATACCTTGTGAATCATGTATGCACCCTAAGGTGATTAAATGCCTAAATCTTGACTTGAAATATGACCTAGTATGTATGTTGATATATGAATCTCTAGTTAAAACTTCAACATTGACCCCTAATTAATACATTATAACATAATTGAATCGTGCATTTGTGTTGTTGCATGTGTTGTTGACTTGTTGTTGATTTGCATATATTTCTTCTTCAACCTTCAAGTGAGGTATAATATTCTCACTCTCCCAATGTGCCATTAGGTTTCATTTTGATTCAAATTTTTCATATATGGAATCATGGTTTATTTACTATTTGGTATTTACTGACAAGAATGATTAAATCATGTTACACAAAACTTAGGATATGAATGATGAAACTAGGATTTTAGGTATAAGAATGATACATGTATTTGTTGGCCTAGAAACCCATCCAAGATTTACTCATTAGGAGAAAATATTGGATAGTCCCCAGTTTGGGACTGTTCTTGAACACTTAATCTCACTTATGATGTAAGTGTATAATGTGTATTTGGTTTTCAAGAAAATTTCGGTAGAGTTTCCCTGTTTGTTCGCTAAGTACATATGTACTTAGAGAACAGTGGGGAAATGTTGCCGAAATTTTCTTGAAAACTCAATAAACATTATACACTTACTAGTGAGATTAGGTGTTCAAGAATGGGATAGGTGGTACACATTTATTATATATAAGACCTAATCTTTTAACCCTAAACCCTAATATATATGTGTTTTCTATTTGATCATAGAATGGATAGATCATGGATGTCCATTCCAAATCGCTGCACCCCAGAGATTATTTCTGGTTTTGATCAGTTTATTAGATTTGCCGAGGAACATAGGAAACAACCTGGAGATAGGTTCAACTGTCCATGTAGGCATTGTAGTAACAACTTGAAAGTCAGTACTGGTGACGAAATAAAAAGTCATTTCATGTGCAACGGGATTGTACAAGGCTATATAGAATGGAACTGACATGGAGAGATTTCAAACTTGAAATCAGTGGATGTTGATAGTAGTGCTTGTGTGGAAGAAGAAATTGCCTCTGATGACGTAGATGTGAATGAACCAGCTCTAGTAGACATCATTGATGCGATGCTGGATAGTTGTGGAGTAGAGCACACCGATCCACCTCCCATGTTTAGAAACATTGTGCATGATGTTGAGATACCGTTATACATAGGTTGTAAGTTTACGAAGCTTAACACTGTGTTGAGATTGTATAAGTTGAAGGCTAACAATAGATGGAGTGACAAAAGCTTCACGTCACTATTGTCTTTGTTGAAAGAAATTCTTCCTGAAGGAAACGAGCTACCAATCTCAACATACTGGTTAAAGAAATTGTTGTGCCCAATGGGAATGGAGGCCAAGAAGATACATGCATGCCCGAATGATTGTGTATTATTTCAAAAGGACTATGTGGATTTGAAAGATTGTCCCATATGTGGTGCGTCAAGGTACAAATTGACGACTTTGGGGGAGTCCAAAACTGGTTCTCCTACCAAGGTGATGTGGTATCTACCTATAATACTACAGTTTCAATGCTTGATTGCCAATCCAATAGATGCAAAGAATTTGAGGTGGCATGCAGATATTAAGAAAAATAATGATGGGATCCTATGACATGCGTCTGATTCCCCACAGTGGAAGAAGATTGATTTATTGTACCTTGAATTTGGTGAAGAAATCAGGAATCTAATACTTAGGCTTTGTACAGATGGGATGAATCCATACGGGACATTGAGCAGCCAACACAGCACTTGGCCAATTATGGTTGTTATATACAATCTTCCTCCCTGGTTGTGTATGAAAAATAAGTATGTTATGTTGTCGTTATTGATATCGGGTGCTAAACAACCTAGAAATGATATCGACGTTTATCTTAAACCTCTGATTGATGACTTGAAGAAACTCAGGGGTGAAGGTGTGATGACCTATGATGCTTCACGAAGAGAGACATTTCGTTTGCACGCTATGTTGTTTTTCACTGTGAATGACTTTCCAGCATATGGGAATTTGTCTGGATATAGTGTCAAAGGATACTTTTCCTATTACAGTTGGGGTACACCAAGGATCCACACTCAGCCCATATCTATTCATTCTGGTTATGGATGAGTTAACAAAGAATGTTCAGGATGATATTCCTTGGTGTATGTTATTTGCTGATGATATTGTTTTGATTGAAGAAACAAAAGATGGATTGAATGATAAAGTTGAATGTTGGAGAAAGGCATTGGAATCAAATGGATTGATGATTAGCAGGATTAAAACTGAGTATATGCATTGCAATTTTAGCCAATCTCACAGTGTGAATGATGGAGCCAAGTTGGACGGAGTAGATATACCAAAATGTGACAAATTTCATTACTTAGGTTCTATTATTCAAATAGACGGGGATGTCCAAAATGATGTTTGTCACCGGATCACTGTAGTATGGTTGAAATGGAGGAGTGCAACTGGAGTTTTATGCGATCAGAAGATCCCTCTCAGGTTAAAAAGTAAGTTTTATAGAACAGCTATACGACCAGCCATGCTCTATGGGAGTGAATATTGGGCGGTGAAGAAATAAGGTCTCAACAAGTTGAACATGGCTGAAATGCGTATGCTGAGATGGATGTGTGGGAAGACAAGAAAAGATCGTTTGAGAAATGACTATATCAGGAATAAAGTGGGGGTGGCGAGCATTGAGGACAAGTTGCGTGAGGGCCGACTCAGATGGTATGGACATGTGCAACGCAGACCTACTAGTGCGCCTATACGAAGCAATTCTATTGAGCCAAACACTATAAATAGAAGAAGAGGAAGGCCTAAATTAACATGGGATGAGCTTATAAAGAGAGATTTTGAATCTCTACATCTCAATCAGAATATGACCCATGATAGAGCTGAATGGAAACGAAGGATCCATGTAGCCGACCCCAACATAGTTGGGATTGAGGCTTAGGTGATGATGATGTTGAGTGTCAAAAGATCTAAAGTGTGTCCTATATGTGAAGAGAACACTGATTCGATATGACTAAAATATGGCGGCAAGACTGTATATCTTGGTCATCGAAGGTTTCTTCTAAAATTCCATCTGTATTGTAGGTTGCGCAAAGCATTCAATGGACAGAATGAGGAACGGAGTGCACCTAAACCTATATCATGGGAGGATTTTTATGAAATAGTAAAAGACTTTGCTAATGAATTTGGAAAGAGATCACAATGTACAATGTCCACACGGAGTCACAAATCTTTATTCAAGAAGAAGTCAATATTTTGGGATCTTCCTTATTGGAGTTCTTTGGCAGTCAGGCATTGTATCAATGGCATGCACGTTGAGAAAAATGTATGTGATAACGTCATCGGTACTCTGTTGAATATACCAGATAAGACGAAAGATGGGATAAAATCCAGAATGGACCTACGTGAAATGGGAATAAGGACAGAATTAATAGAAGTAGTTAGTCGTGATCGGATAACATACTTACCTCCTGCTTGTTACACATTGTCGAGAAAGGAGAAGAAAGCTTTTTGTGAATGCTTGGTAAATGTTAAGGTGCCACAGGGTTACTCATCCAACATCCGTACATGGGTATCAATGAAAGTTCTGAAGTTGATAGGTCTTAAATCTCATGATTGTCACACTCTAATGCAACAAATATTGTGTAACGTCTGTCTCGCAAAAACAAGATTAACTAATGTGGAAGTGTTCACTAAACAGCGGATTACAAAAAATCACTAAAAATTAAAACCTTTTTATCAAAAGATCCATCAAAGGAAAACTTTCTTACATAGAACCAACATAACATAATTACATTCTTGTTCACAGGTACATATTCTGTATCATCTCCTTTTGAGAATTACAAGCATTAACTATCATGTCAAGCTAAACACAGGCAGTATAAAATCTCGAGGCACTGAGCCAAAATCTCAAAAGCACTAACTACTACTCCGAGGACTTAAGAGTATAGAGACGACACATAGGACTCTATCTATATCTATACAAGGCAAGACATCCAGTGTCTCCACCTGAGACTTCACTGCTGAATCTGTTGTTGCTGCTGTTGACCTTCTCCTACTAAAGGATTTCTGCCTCCTCGTCCGCGTCCACCTAAAAATGTGGTTCCCACGGGGGTGAGACAATTGTTAATTTCCCCAGTGAGAGATATAACTCTCTACCAAAAACATTATTATTGCAGCTTAAGAAGATAAATATGCACAAAGGAATCATATTTATTTAGCAGTAGCTAATTCAATGTCTAACATATTAGAATATTATTCTTATCTAAAACATTACAGCTATAACTTGAAAGAGCCACATGTCACTTATTCATTAAGGAATATGAAGAACATATATAATATTTATTCACTACAGCATCATTACCTCAGCATTAACTATCTTCAGGCTTAGATCATATATCTACTACCTGGCATTGTCATTGCGGAGTCATGGCATGTAGCCATACTCTTTTCACAAAGTGTTGGGATCTTAATCCCTCAACTCACCAAGTAAATTTCCTCTTCTTAACAAGTTCATCATCATGATTATAGCATCTGGATATTTGAACCCAAAACTCACCATAGGATACTTTTTACCACTTGTTAGGTAACTTTTTACCTTTAGATCATCTAACCAAAGACAACATAATTCTTGCTATACAATGTATTTTACATAGTACACAAAGCTCATTGATTCTTACTACACAAAACATATGAAGTCTTATAAAGCCTATAAAACATTCTCAATAAACAAGCATCATAGCCCATATCTGGTTATGCTTCTCATTTCATCATCCCTGCATGATTAGTATTCATGGTAACAATTATAATGCTTTCATATCAGTATCATACAACACTAAGTAGTATCATCCCTTTTTAGGGTTCATGATTTCTCTTTCACATCAGTACCATACAACACTAAGTAATACCACTGTTCCCTCTTTAGGGTTCATGGTTTCTCTTTTATATCAGCACCCTTCATTAAGGTGTTCCATAAATAACCACTTGGGTTCTTAAGATCATATTATTAATGATTAGCCCTATTCCATTGCTTCTCAAATCTAGAAACCAAAAATAGATATCATAAGTATTCAAACATACTTATATATCCTCATCATTCATCATTGAATGTATTATCAACACCAAGCATGAGTTTCTCTCTCATCTTTATCAGAATATGATTGTATCATAGTCTATTGATTTGAATTAACCTTTTCATAAGGCATCTTAGCCTACACTTAACAAATTGCATTACATCTCAATGTAACAATTGTCATGACACATTTCATGTGTCGTCTATTCCAATTATAATGAACTTATAACACATCATGGTATATCAGAAATGGGGTGTTGGATGTGATATCTATCATGCCTTGATGTATCACTTCCCTCAACACCCTCATCTTGCTTGAGTTTATTCACTTAGCTTGTATTAGGGTATCACTCATCCTAATACCTATGCACTAGATTATCACATTCATTATGCAATGTATTGGTCATGATTCATCTATTTTAGAATACACAACCATTGCCAAAGATATAGACTCACCCTTCAGTTAGGGACTATTCATATAATGATATCCATAATCAACCCCTCTAGGTATTTCATTTGTCAATACATTAATCACTATTCTATCAATAGGAACAGGATTTCCATAATTATAATTTGATGTTCACTTAGCATCTCACAAACATATATAGATTTCATCTAGAATCACTCTTCATTAGAGTTTCATATAAAACCCTTCTATATCAAGATTTCACCTAGTATTATGTGAAATTAAGACTTCACAACACATCACCCAGTGTTAAGGCTTCACATTAGTATTAATGTCACTTCCATATATTAGGGTTTCATATACCTTTATCCCATTTTAGGGATTAGGGTTTACCATTCACATTCAAGTGGGGTTTCTCTTTCTTCATACCCAAATTAGGGTTAGGATATATAATTCCCATTAAATTAGGGTTTATTACATTGTGACACTAAGTTAGGGTTACATCGTCACCCTAGATTATGGTTTCACTGAGCTTTGCCCTTAAATTAGGGTTTCACATAACCTTGCTCTAATTTAGGATCAAGGTACATCAATCTTTTCAATGAATATTTTATGATCTCATAATATGGATCAAACCCTAATTACACATTTATTCACTATGATAGAAATAGGGCTTAGTAAGTAAGCAATCAACTCTCCCATTCACTCTCCCTCTCATCCTCTCTAGGTTGTTAACTATTCCAAGTTTAATCAAGGTCAACTCTTTACTTGAGTACACAAAGCTAGGGTTAACCTTTATAATCATCATGGGTCTACATCATTAATAATCACATAGCTAATTGACTTTTGATCAAATTAGATGTCCAAATGGTCTAATCAATTAAACCATCAATTATATAAGGAATTCAAAAGAATTGACCGATTAAACTTTCAATTCCACAAAGTGATCAATTGAGTTAACCATTGAAATCTTCAATTGCATTAAGTATCCAAATGGGTTCACCATATTGGACCTTAAATTGCATGAGATACTCAAATGGATTAACCATGTATATCTTCACAATATCAATTACTTAGACCCTCAATGATCTTAGTTCTCATAAATCAATTGATTGAAAACCATTTGAACAAGTTATATTTGAAACCAATTGGACAAGGTAGGTATTGAAACCGTTTGCACTTTGGGTCTCCAAACGGTTTTAGATCGTTTGGTCCCAAATGGTCTTGAGACCGTTTTGACTCAAACGGTCTTGAGACCATTTGGTCCAATCCTTCTCAAAACCTCATGGACCAAAAACGCACTTCAACACTCAATCGACTCAATGTTTCAATCCATGGGCCAATTACAAATTGAACCACTAAAGTATTCATCAATTGGACCAATGAATCACCATTCAATTAGACATTAAATTTAGGGTTTTGAACCCAATTGAACTAGGTTTGATAATCAAGAAACCATCACTTAGGGTTTGAAATCGAGAATCCATCAATGGTTGACATTGTGGAACCAAATCAATTGAAATCAATAAACTATCATCATCACATGATATGACCTGACCTCAAACGGTCTTGGATGACCACCAAACGGTATTCATACCGTTTGGTTGATCTAAAAATGGTCTTGAGACCGTTTTCCCATTCCATCATCAAAATCCATGACATCCAATTAGGGTTTTGGACCATTGGATTGATTATCAAATCAGCACTTAGTTGCAAATCAATTTGGTATCTTTGGACCTTCAAACACTTAGCCATACTTTACCCTAGACCTCCAAACGGTCTTCAGACCATTTGGGTGATCCCCAAACGGTTTTGAAACCATTTGGGTCAATCAACCCAAAACATCATCTCAAACAATTGGAAATTCAGCACTTAGCCGATTAGGGTTTATACCATATGTTTGAATCTTCAAATACCTAACCATACTCAACCCTAGACCTCCAAACGGTCTTGGTTGACCTACAAACGGTCTTGAGACCGTTTGGGTGATTCCCAAACAGTTTTGAAACCGTTTGGGTCAATCAACCCAAGTTTCAAAGTCAATCACTTATGAAATCAGCATTCAACCCGATTAGGGTTTAGGTGATTGATGGACCTTCAACTCATGAACCAATTGGAGTTAATCAATAATAATTGATGGATCATTACCTTAGATCATTATGAACAAGTCCCCAAATGGTCAACCCTGGTCAACATCACCATATGGTCTTAAACCGCTTGCTTCTATGCGGTTTAGTGAAATCATTTCATTCCAAACAGTTTAAAACTGTTTGCTCCCAAAACACAAACCGTTTGGACATTTGATTGAAACCATTTGGTCTAGATATATTGGGAGGTGTGTGCTTATGATGATGTCATCATAATCAAGATCTAGACCCACGAACCTATTGTGATTTCCATGGAAATTGCATCAATCAACCAAATCATTAATTGTAAATAGAGAAATGATCATTATTTGATGGGGAAATGAATGCAATAACAAAGTTAGGGTTTCAAGTTATAAAACCCACCTCCATTTGAACTCCAAAGCTCCAAGCTCACGGCAACAATGGTGGATGCAACTCCTTTCACTATTCCAAGGGTCGTCCTCAAGCTTTGAGTGAAAAGAATTGGTTAGAATCGAAGAGGGGATCAAGATATGAAGAATTTATGCATTGATTTTCAATTTTCACCATGGATTCAAGGTGAAAGGAGGTCAAGAACCTTAACAACAGGTTGGGGGTCGTCCTCCTGATCCTCCACATCTCCTTGGTCGTTTTCCAAGCAAGGGGAAAGAAAGGGATCCGAAAAAGCCTTTGTTTTGGCTTGGAAAAGGTACTTTTATAAGAAAATTGATGAGAGAGACAATACTTTATAAAAGTCTTTTAATTCCAAAATTGTTGCCACCACTTCCCCCTTGGTTTCTTGCATGCAAGGGAATATCTATCCCCACCGAGTTCCCTTCCATTATCCATGAATTAAGGGAAAAGAAATTAAGCACCTTAAGCCTTATAATAAGAATATCCATATGTGAGTGGAAATTCTTTTCCTTATAATAATGGTGAGTGGGATTTCACTTCCTTAGGATATGCTCGTGCCTTTGCAAGGATTTAATCTCATACACACACATATATGAATTCAACCATTTTAATTTTGGTTGAAGGCCCTTTAATTAATACATTCATTTTTGCCCTAAATTGAATTAGGGTTTCAATTAGGATTAAATCTTGATTATTTTAATATCAAGATTCTCTCTCCTCCAACTTAATTCCAATGAGGCGCCCCTCTCATTTTATTTACCCCACATGTTTCCAAGAATAATTAGGGACCTTTTTGAAGTGGTAATTTCATGTTTAACCCTAGATTTTGGGTAAATTGCACATTACACCAAAACTAGGTTTTAATGCACAAGGATTGCTTTACAAGCTTAATCTTGGTGCCCAAGCTTATGAAAACCATAACACTACATCACATTCATTATTATGATGTCTCAACATTAGAGGAACATTTATCATGTGCAATTTGCAAGTTAACCCATCAACTTGGGTAATTTGCACTTTAGTCCAAAATAAGCAAACATTGCTTCAACATTGCTCAAACAGGACCAAAATTGAAACTTAAGTTTCTCATGAGCCCTAATTACTTTTCCCAAGATACAATTAAGCATCTACTCAACCTTATTAGGCAAAACATCTAGGGTTAACACATAACCCAGGTCAGGGATGTTACAAATTATAAACCCCTAACAAGGATTTTGTCCCCGAAATCCCAGGAAAAAGGGAGGGATAGATTATTCATTAATCATGCCCTCAAGTCTCCACATATCATCTTAATATTATGGAGATACCATGGATCTGTAATTCACACAAAGTTCCTTTCATTAATTCCTCCTTATTACTGTTTATGTTTATGCAGAGCATAAACCCCTAACATGTGATGTCCATACTATTGAAAGGAAGAAGCATAAAAGAACATACTTCTATCATTACCCCAGAATATTTACCAAAAGAGAAACATATATATCTAACACAGATAATTCACTCAGAAATCCTTTATTTGTTTGGAAAAGTTCACTGAGAAAGCTCACTAAGCAATTAATTTATAAATATTCACTGAGAAGGTTCACTGAGCAGTTTGTCTTGGAAGAATTCACTAAGTAAGTTCACTAAGTATGTTCATTGAGTAATTTGTTTTGGAAAATATTCACTGAGCAAGTTCACTGAGTATGTTCATTGAGAATATTGTTTTGAAAATATTCACTGAGCAAATTCACTGAGTACGTTCACTGAGTATTTTGTTTTGAAGATATTCACTAAGTAAATTCAATGAGTATGTTCACTAAGAATGTTGTTTTGAAAATATTCACTAAGCAAGTTCACTGAGTATGTTCACTGATTATTTTGTTTTGAAGATATTCACTGAGAAAATTCACTGAGTATGTTCACTAAGAATTTTGTTTTGAAAATATTCACTAAGCAAGTTCACTTAGAATATTCACTAAGTATGTTCACTAAGTAATTTGTTTTGAAAAAAATATTCACTGAGCAAATTCACTGAGAATGTTCACTGAGAATATTCACTAAGTAATTTGTTTTGAAAGTATTCACTGAGGAAGTTCACTGAGAATGTTCACTAAGTATTGTCATTTTGTAATTATTCACTGAGGAAGTTCACTGAGAATATTCACTAAGTATGTTGTTTTGAAAGTATTCACTAAGGAAGTTCACTAGGAATGTTCACTAAGTATTTTGTTTTGAAAGTATTCACTAAGGAAGTTCACTGAGAATGTTCACTAAGTATGTTCACTAAGTAGTTTGTTTTGGAGAAATTCATTGAGAAGGTTCAATGAGTATGTTCACTAAGTAGTTTATTTGGGAAAAATTCACTTAGCCCTTCTTATTTAATTTCATTATACTCTCTAGATTGTTTCAGAATGACTACTTGATCAGCATAATCAAAAAGATAACAATCTAAGAGTTTCATACTTGCTTAATCTACAATAATCATATACCTGGCCAGGGTATACAAGTATTGAGATTAGGTAGTATGCACTTTATTTACTATCATATTCCTCACTTTTCATATCATTATACACACAACATTTTCCATACTTGAATATTCTTTAGGCATCACATCTATATCTCATATTTCAACACACAGATAAGGGAGATTATAAAACATTTTAAGAAACACTGAGTAAGATATAAGTTCTCATCTCCCTTGTCTCCTTATAGGACTAGTCAAAGGAATTCAAAAACAATTAATTTCATATCTTTAACACATAGAATCATGATATGAAGTATCAAAACAAAACTATTTTATCTGACTTGTCAGGGACGTCTATCCACGTTCTCTATTGTTACTAGAAAATTGCCTCCTTTGTGAGCCTTGCTGACTCTACCCTTGAGGTTGAGTCATCATCGTATTCCCACTTGGGCAATCCTTTGCCAGATGTCCTGGTTGTCTACATTGGTAACAGATTCTGGGCGCAAAATGTCTACGAGACCCAGTCACCGATGTTGATGCTATGTCGGAGGCTCTATTTGGAACATTACTACGATCCATATCCCTACTTGACATCCATTGTGTCTGGGTATGGAATCTCGATGATGTTGTCGTTGCAGAAAATATCGGTTTCTTAAAATGTTTGGACCTTTGTTCTTGAGTCTGGGTGTACACCTTCTTACCACTAGTCTGTCGTTTCTCGATTTCGGACCTCTCTATCCTCCTTACCGACTCCAAAAAGGTGGAAAACCTCTCACTGTTCTCTAAAGCAGACACAGGAGTGGTTAGTTCAGCGTTCAACCCCTTCTCAAAACGCCGAATTCTTTCCTCATCACTAACTGCCATTTGCGGATAAAATCACAACAACTCCATGAACTTAGCTTCATATTCGCTAACGTTCATCTGTCCTTGTTTGATTCTGTCAAATTGAGATATCTTCTCATCTAGATAAGTCTTAGGGAAGTATCTACTGACGAACTCTCGTCAAAAAACCTCCCATCCAATTTCTTCACTTGGTCTCTTATCTTCCTCTATCATCCACCAATGACCAGTACTTCCTTTTAGGAGGTATACAGCATGTCTTACCTTCTCAGCTTTAGGAATATCAAGGATCTTGAAAGCCTTTTCCAGCTCTATCAGCCATAGATCAGCATCTGTTGGATTAGATATACCAGCATAGTCTATGGCTCCAACCCGGCGAAGTCTCTCGAAAGTCTTGCCAGCTCCATAACCCTCATGATGGGTCGGTACCCTAGGTGCAGGTGGTGGCATCCTTTCTGCCATATGTGTCATGGATGTTAGGAATTTCTCAAATAGAGCATGGAGAGCTGGATTTTCTATCACAGCATGGTCAATCTGGGGTTGTTCAGGTACATGCCCTTCCCTATTATGGCCTCTTGCACCTCCTCTTGGTGCAGCAGTGCTGCCCTCAGCAGCATGTTCTTCATGTTGTCCAGACATCTTCAAGTTCTTCTTCTCCTATGTGAGAAGAAGATACTATCAGATAAACTGGAAGACACTTAGAACATACTCCACAACCTTAGTCCTATGTCTCTATAGACTCAGCGAACCTAGAGCTCTGATACCACTTAATTGTAACGTTTGTCTCGTGAAAACAAGATTAACTAATGCAGAAGTGTTCACTAAGCATCGGATTACCAAAAATCACTAAAAATTAAAACCTTTTTATCAAAAGATCCATTAACGGAAAACTTTCTCACATAAAACCAATGTAATATAATTACATACTTGTTCACAGGTACATATTCTATATCACCTCCTTTTGAGAATTACAAGCACTAATAGTCCTATCAAGCTAAACATAGGCACTATAAAATCTCGAGGCACTGAGCCAAAATCTTGAAAGCACTAACTACTACTCCGAGGACCTAAGAGTATAGAGACGACACATAGGACTCTATCTATATCTATACAAGGCATGACAGCCAGTGTCTCCACCTGAGACTTCACTACTAACTTTGTTGTTGTTGTTGCTATCCTTCTCCAATTTCTACCTCCTCATCCGCATCCACCTAAAAATATGGTTCCCACGGGGGTGACACAATTGTAAATTTCCCCAGCGAGAGATATAACTCTCCGCCACAAACATTATTATTGTATCTTAAGAAGATAAATATGCACAAAGGAATCATATTTATTTGGCAGCAGCTAATTCAATGTATAACATATTAGAATATTATTCTTATCTAAAACATTGCAGTTGTAACTTGAAAGAGCCACATGTCACTTATTCACTAAGGAATATGAAGAACATATATAATATTTATTCACTACAACATCATTACCTCAGCATTAACTATCTTCAGGCTTAGATAATATATCTACTACCCAGCATTGTCATTGTGGAGTCATGGCATGTAGCCATACTCTTTTCACAAAGTGTTGGGATCTTAATCCCTCAACTCACTAAGTACATTTCCTCTTCTTAACAAGTTCATCATCATGATTATAACATATGGATATTTGAACCCATAACTCACCAAATGATACTTTTTACCACTTGTTAGGTAACTTTTTACCTTTAGATCATCTAACCAAATACATCATAATTCTTGATATACAATGTATTTTACATAGTAAACAAAGCTCATTGATTCTTACTACACAAAACATATGAAGTCTTATAAAGCCTATAGAACATTCTCAATAAACAAGCATCATAGCCCATACTTGGCTATGCTTCTCATCTCATCATCCCTGCATCATTAGTATTCATGGTAACAATTATAATGTTTTCATATCTGTATCATACAACACTAAGTAGTATAATCCCTTTTTAGGGTTCATGATTTCTCTTTCACATCAGTATCATACAACACTAAGTAATACCATTGTTCCCTCTTTAGGGTTCATGGTTTCTCTTTTATATCAGCACCCTTCATTAGGGTGTTCCATAAATAACCACTTGGGTTCTTAAGATCATATTATTAATGATCAGCCCTATTCCATTGCTTCTCAAAGCTAGAAACCAAAAATAGACATCATAAGTATTCAAACATACTTATATATCCTCATCATTCATCATTGAATGTATTATCAACACCAAGTCTGAGTTTCTCTCTTATCTTTATTAGAATATTATTGTATCATAGTCTATTTATTTAAATTAACCTTTTCATAAGGCATGTTAGCCTACACTTAACAAAGTGCATTACATCTCAATGTAACAATTGTCATGACACATTTCATGTGTCATCTATTCCAATTATAATGAACTTATAACGCATCATGGTTTATCAGAATTGGGGTGTTGGATGTGATATCTATCATGCCTTGATGTATCACTTCCCTCAACACCCTCATCTTGCTTGAGTTTATTCACTTAGCTTGTATTAGGGTATCACTCATCCTAATACCTATGCACTAGATTATCACATTCATTATGCAATGTATTGGTCATGATTCATCTATTTTAGAATACACAACCATTGCCAAAGATATGGACTCACCCTTGAGTCAGGGACTATTCAAATAAGGATATCCATAATCAACCCCTCTAGATATTTCATTTGTCAATAAATTAATCACTATTCTATCAATAGGAATAGGATTTCCATAATTATAATTTGAGGTTCACTTAGCATCTCACAAACATATATAGATTTCATCTAGAATCACTCTTCATTAGAGTTTCATATAAAACCCTTCTATATCAGGATTTCACCTAGTATTATGTGAAATTAAGACTTCACAACACATCACCCAGTGTTAAGGCTTCACATTAGTATTAATGGCACTTCCCTATATTAGGGTTTCATATACCTTTATCCCATTTTAGGGATTAGGGTTTACCATTCACATTCAAGTGGGGTTTCTCTTTCTTCATACCCAAATTAGGGTTAGGATATACAATTCCCATTAAATTAGGGTTTCTTACATTGTGACACTAAGTTAGGGTTACATCGTCACCCTAGATTATGGTTTCACTGAGCTTTGCCCTCAAATTAGGGTTTCACATAACCTTGCTCTAATTTAGGATCAAGGTACATCAATCTTTTCAATGAATATTTTATGATCTCATAATATGGATCAAAGCCTGATTACACATTTATTCACTATGAGAGAAATAGGACTTAGTAAGGAAGCAATCAACTCTCCCATTCACTCTCCCTCTCATCCTCTCTAGTATGTTAACTATTCCAAGATTAATCAAGGTCAACTCTTTACTTGAGTACACAAAGCTAGGGTTAACCTTTATAATCATCATGGGTCTACATCATTAATAATCACATAGCTAATTGACTTTGGATCAAATCACATGTCCAAATGGTCTAATCAATTAAACCATCAATTATATAAGGAATTCAAAAGAATTGACCAATTAAACTTTCAATTCCATAAAGTGATCAATTGAGTTAACCATTGAAATCTTCAATTGCATTAAGTATCCAAATGGGTTCACCATATTGTAAGTTCAATTACATGAGATACTCAAATGGATTAACCATGTAGATCTTCACAATATGAATTACTTAGACCCTCAATGATCTTAGTTCTCATAAATCAATTGATTGAAAACCATTTGAACAAGTTATACATGAAACCAATTGGACAAGGTAGGTATTGAAACCGTTTGCACTTTGGGTCTCCAAACGGTTTGAGATCGTTTGGTCCCAAACGGTCTTGAGACCATTTGATCCAAACCTTCTCAAAACCGCATGGACCAAAAAGGCACTTCAACACTCAATCGACTCAATGTTTCAATCCATGGGCCAATTACAAATTCAACCACTAAAGTATTCATCAATTGGACAAATGAATCACCATTCAATTAGACCTTCAATTTAGGGTTTTGAACCCAATTCAACTAGGTTTGATAATCAAGAAACCATCACTTAGGGTTTGAAATCGAGAATCCATCAATGGTTGACATTGTGGAACCAAATCAATTGAAATCAATAAACTATCATCATCACATGATATTACCTGACCTCAAACAAGTCTTGGGTGACCCCCAAATGGTCTTGAGACTGTTTGGGTGATCCCTAAATGGTTTTGAAACCGTTGGGGTCAATCAACCCAGAACATCATCTCAAACAATTGGAAATTCAGCACTTAGCCGATTAGGGTTTATACGATATGTTTGAATCTTCAAATACCTAACCATACTCAATCCTAGACCTCCAAACGGTCTTGAGACAATTTGGGTGATTCCTAAATGGTTTTTAAACCGTTTGGGTCAATCAACCCAAGTTTCAAACTCAATCACTTATGAAATCAGCATTCAACCCGATTAGGGTTTAGGTGATTGATGGACCTTCAACTCATGAACCAATTGGAGTTAATCAATAATAATTGATGGGTCATTAACCTAGATCATTATGAACAAGTCCACAAATAGTAAACCCTGGTCAACATCACCAAACGGTCTTAAACTGTTTGCATCTATGCGGTTTAGTGAAACTGTTTCATTCCAAACGGTTTGAAACTGTTTGCTCCCAAAACACAAACTGTTTGGACATTTGATTGAAACCGTTTGGTCTAGATATTTGGGGAGGTGTGTGCTTATGATGATGTCATCATCATCAAGCACTAGACCCACGAAACCTGCTGTGATTTCCTTGGAAATTGCATCAATCAACCAAATCATTAATTGTAAATAGAGAAATGGTCATTATTTGATGAGGAAATGAATGCAATAACAAAGTTAGGGTTTCAAGTTATAAAACCCGCCTCCAATTGAGATACAAAGCTCCAATATCATGGAAACAATGGTGGATGCAACTCCTTTCACTATTCCAAGGGTTGTCCTCAAGCTTTGAGTGAAAAGAATTGGTTAGAATTGAAGAGGGGATCAAGATATGAAGAATTTATGCATTGATTTTCAATTTTCACCATGGATTCAAGGTGAAAGGAGTTCAAGAACCTTACCAACAGGTTGGGGGTCGTCGTCCTAATCCTCCACATCTCCTTGGTCGTTTTCCAAGCAAGGGGAAAGAAAGGGATCTGAAAACGCCTTTGTTTTGGCTTGGAAAAGGTACTTTTATAAGAAAATTGATGAGAGAGAAAATACTTTATAAAAGTCTTTTAGTTCCAAAATTGTTGCCACCACTTCCGCCTTGGTTTCTTTCATGCAAGGGCATCTCTATACCCAACGAGGTCCCTTCCATTATCCATGAATTAAGGGAAAAGAAATTAAGCACCTTAACCCATATAATAAGAATATCCATATGTGAGTGGAAATTCTTTTCCTTATAATAATGGTGAGTGGGATTTCACCTCCTTAGGATATTCTTGTGCCTTTTCAAGGATTTAAGCTCATCCACACACATCTGAATCCAACCATTTTAATTTTGGTTGAAGACCCTTTAAATAATACATTCATTTTTGCCCTAAATTGAATTAGGGTTTCAATTATGATTAAATCTTGATTATTTTAATATCAAGATTTTCTCTCCTCCAACTTAATTCCAATGAGGTGCCCCTCTCATTTTATTTACCCCACATGTTGCCAAGAAGCATTAGGGACCTTGTTGAAGTGGTAATTTTCATGTTTAACCCTAGGTTTTGGGTAAATTGCACATTACACCAAAACTAGGTTTTAATGTACAAGAATTGTTTTACAAGCTTAATCTTGGTGCCCAAGCTTATGAAAACCATACCACTAAATCATATTCATTCTTATGATGTCTCAATATCAGAGGAACATTTTATCATTTGTTTTGGAAAATATCCACTGAGCAAGTTCACAGAGTATGTTCATTGAGAATATTGTTTTGAAAATATTCACTGAGCAAATTCACTGAGTACGTTCACTGAGTATTTTGTTTTGAAGATATTCACCAAGAAAATTCAATGAGTATGTTCACTAAGAATGTTGTTTTGAAAATATTCACTAAGCAAGTTCACTGAGTATTTTGTTTTGAAGATATTCACTAAGCAAATTCACTGAGTATGTTCACTAAGAATGTTGTTTTGAAAATATTCACTAATCAAGTTCTCTTAGAATATTCACTAAATATGTTCACTAAGTAATTTGTTTTGAAAAAAATATTCACTGAGCAAATTCACTGAGAATGTTCAGTGAGAATATTCACTAAGTAATTTGTTTAGAAAGTATTCACTGAGGAAGTTCACTGAGAATGTTCACTAAGTATTGTCATTTTGTAAGTATTCACTGAGGAAGTTCACTGTGAATATTCACTAAGTATGTTGTTTTGAAAGTATTCACTAAGGAAGTTCACTGAGAATGTTCACTAAGTATTTTGTTTTGAAAGTATTCACTAAGGAAGTTCACTGAGAATGTTCACTAAGTATGTTCACTAAGTAGTTTGTTTTGGAGAAATTCACTGAGAAGGTTCACTGAGTATGTTCACTAAGTAGTTTGTTTGGAAACATTTCACTTAGCCCTTCTTATTTAATTTCATTATACTCTATAGATTGTTTCAGAATGACTACTTGATCAGAGTAATCAAAAAGATAACAATCTAAGAGTTTCATACTTGCTTAATCTACAATAATCATATACCTGGCCAGGGTATACAAGTATTGAGATTAGGTAGTATGCACTTTATTTACTATCATATTCCTCACTTTTCATATCATTATACACACAACATTTTCCATACTTGAATATTCTTCAGGCATCATATCTATATCTCATCTTTCAACCCACAGATAAGGGAGATTATAAAATATTTTAAGAAACACTGAGTAAGATATAAGTTATCATCTCCCTTGTGTCCTTATAGGACTAGTCAAAGGAATTCAAAAACAACTACTTTCATATCTTTAACACATAGAATCATGATATGAAGTATCAAAACAAAACTATTTTATCTGACCTGTCTGGGACGTCTGTCCACGTCCTCTATTGTTACTAGAAAATTGCCTCCTTTGTGAGCCTTGCTGACTCTGCCCTTGAGGTTGAGTCATCATCATATTCCTGTCTGGGCAATCCTTTGCCAGATGTCCTGGTTGTCTACATTGGTAACAGATTTTGGGCACAAAATGTCTATGAGACCCAGTCACCGATGTTGATTCTATGTCAGAGGCTCTATTTGGAACAT
Organism: Alisma plantago-aquatica; assembly: GCA_963693085.1. Classification (NCBI taxonomy): domain Eukaryota; kingdom Viridiplantae; phylum Streptophyta; class Magnoliopsida; order Alismatales; family Alismataceae; genus Alisma; species Alisma plantago-aquatica. The sequence goes on from OY856413.1 coordinate 578,250,372, forward strand.
TACTACGATCCCTATCCCTACTTGACATCCATTGTGTCTGGGTATGGAATCTTGATGATGTTGTCATTGCAGAAAATCTCAGTTTTTTAAAACTTTCGGACCTTTGTTCTTGAGTCTGGGTGTACACCTTCTTACCACTAGTCTATTGTTTCTCGATTTTAGACCTCTCTATCCTCCTTACCGACTCCACAAAGGTGGAAAACCTCTCCCTATTCTCTAAAGCAGACACAGGAGTGGTTAGTTCAGCATTCAACCCCTTCTCAAAACGTTGAATTCTTTCCTCATCACTAACTGCCATTTGCAGACAAAACCGCAATAACTCCATGAACTTAGCTTCATATTCGCTAACGTTCATCTGTCCTTGTTTGATTCTATCAAATTGAGATATCTTCTCATCTAGATAAGTCTTAGGGAAGTATCTACTGAAGAATTCTCGTCGAAAAACCTCCCATCAAATTTCTTCACCTGGTCTCTTATCTTCCTCTATCATCCACCAATGACTAGCAATTTCTTTTAGGAGGTATACAACATGTTTTACTTTCTCAGCTTCAGGAATATCAAGGATCCTGAGAGCCTTTTCCAGCTCTGTCAGCCATAGATCAGCATCTGCTGGATCAGATGTACCATCATAGTCTATGGCTCCAACCTGGCGAAGTCTCTCAAAAGTCTTTCGGCTCCATAACCCTCATGATGGGCTGGTACCCTAGGTGCATGTGGTGGCATCCTGTCTGCCATAATGACTTTCAGGATTTTCTCAAATAGAGAATGGAGAGCTGGATTTTCTATCACAGCAGGGTCAATCTGGGGCTGTTCAGGTACAGGCCCTTCCCTATTCTGGTCTCTTGCACCTCCTCCTGGTGCAGCAGTGCTGCCCTCAGCAGCATGTTCTTCATCAGATAAACTGGAAGACACTTAGATAAATTGGAAGACACTTAGAACAAACTCTACAACCTTAGTCCTATGTCTCTGTAGACTCAGCGAACCTAGAGCTCTGATACCACTTAATTGTAACGTCTGTCTCGTGAAAATAAGATTAACTAATGCGAAAGCGTTCACTAAGCAGCGGATTACCAAAAATCACTAAAAATTAAAACTTTTTTATTAAAAGATCCATCAATGGAAAATTTTCTCACATAGAACCAACGTAACATAATTACATTCTTGTTCACAGGTACATATTATGTATCATCTCCTTTTGAGAATTACAAGCATTAACTATCCTGTCAAGCTAAACACAAGAAGTATAAAATCTCGAGGCATTGAGCCAAAATCTCGAAAGCACTAACTTCTACTCCAAGGACCTAAGAGTACAGAGACGACACATAGGACTCTATCTATATCTATACAAGGCATGACAGCCAGTGTCTCCACCTAAGACTTCACTACTGACTCTGTTGTTGCTGCTGTTGTCCTTCTCCTACTGAAGGATTTCTGCCTCCTCGTTCGCATCCACCTAAAAATGTGGTTCCCACGGGGGTGAGACAATTGTAAATTGCCCCAGCGAGAAATATAACTCTCCGCCAGAAACATTTTTATTGCAGCTTAAGAAGATAAATATGCACAAAGGAATCATATTTATTTGGCAGCAGCTAATTCAATATCTAACAGATTAGAATATTATTCTTATCTAAATCATTGCAGCTATAACTTGAAAGAGCCACAAGTCACTTATTCATTAAGGAATATGAAGAAAATATATAATATTTATTCACTACAGCATCATTACCTCAGCATTAACTATCTTCAGGCTTAGATCATATATCTACTACCTGGCATTGTCATTGTGGAGTCATGGCCTGTAGCCATACTCTTTTCACAAAGTGTTGGGATCTTAATCCCTCAACTCACCAAGTACATTTCCTCTTCTTAACAAGTTCATCATCATGATTATAGCATCTGGGTATTTGAACCCATAACTCACCATAGGATACTTTTTACCACTAGTTAGGTAACGTTTTACCTTCAGATCATCTAACCAAAGACATCATAATTCTTGTTATACAATGTATTTTACATAGTACACAAAGCTCATTGATTCTTACTACAAAAAACATATGAAGTCTTATAAAGCCTATAAAACATTCTCAATAAACAAGCATCATAGCCCATACCTAGCTATGCTTCTCATCTCATCATCCCTGCATGATTAGTATTCATGGTAACAATTATAATGCTTTCATATCAGTATCATACAACACTAAGTAGTATCATCCCTTTTTAGGGTTCATGATTTCTCTTTCACATCAGTATCATACAACACTAAGTAATACCACTGTTCCCTCTTTAGGGTTAATGGTTTTTCTTTTATATCAGCACCCTTCATTAAGGTGTTCCGTAAATAACCACTTGGGTTCTTAAGATCATATTATTAATGATCAGCCCTATTCCATTGCTTCTCAAAGCTAGAAACTAAAAATAGATATCATAAGTATTCAAACATACTTATATATCCTCATCATTCATCATTGAATGTATTATCAACACCAAGTATGAGTTTCTCTCTCATCTTTATCAGAATATGATTGTATCATAGTCTATTGATTTGAATTAACCTTTTCATTAGGCATGTTAGCCTACACTTAACAAAGTGCATTACATCTCAATGTAACAATTGTCATGACACATTTCATGTGTCATCTATTCCAATTATAATGAACTTATAACACATCATGGTATATCAGAATTGGGGTGTTGGATGTGATATCTATCATGCCTTGATGTATCACTTCCCTCAACACCCTCTTCTTGCTTGAGTTTATTCACTTAGCTTGTATTAGGGTATCACTCATCCTAACACCTATGCAGTAGATTATCACATTCATTATGCAATGTATTGGTCATGATTCATCTATTTTAGAATACACAACCATTGCCAAAGATATGGACTCACCCTTCAGTTAGGGACTATTCATATAAGGATATCCATAATCAACCCCTCTAGGTATTTCATTTGTCAATACATTAATCACTATAATATCAATAGGAATAGGATTTCCATAATTATAATTTGAGGTTCACTTAGCATCTCACAAACATATATAGATTTCACCTAGAATCACTCTTCATTAGAGTTTCATATAAAACCCTTCTATATCAGGATTTCACCTAGTATTATGTGAAATTAAGACTTCACAACACATCACCTAGTGTTAAGGCTTCACATTAGTATTAATGGAACTTCCCTATATTAGGGTTTCATATACCTTTATCCCATTTTAGGGATTAGGGTTTACCATTAACATTCAAATGGGGTTTCTCTTTCTTCATACCCAAATGAGGTTTAGGATATACAATTCCCATTAAATTAGGGTTTCTTACATTGTGACACTAAGTTAGGGTTACATCGTCACCCTAGATTATGGTTTCACTGAGCTTTGCCCTTAAATTAGGGTTTCACATAACCTTGCTCTAATTTAGGATCAAGGTACATCAATCTTTTCAATGAATATTTTATGATCTCATAATATGGATCAAACCCCGATTACACATTTATTCACTATGAGAGAAATAGTGCTTAGTAAGTAAGCAATCAACTCTCCCATTCACTCTCCCTCTCATCCTCTCTAGGAGGTTAACTATTCCAAGATTAATCAAGGTTAACTCTTTACTTGAGTATACAAAGCTAGGGTTAACCTTTATAATCATCATGGGTCTACATCATTAATAATCACATAGCCAATTGATTTTTGATCAAATTAGATGTCCAAATGGTATAATAAATTAAACCATCAATTATATAAGGAATTCAAAAGAATTGATCAATTAAACTTTCAATTCCACAAAGTGATCAATTGAGTTAACCGTTGAAATCTTCAATTGCATTAAGTATCCAAATGGGTTCACCATATTGGACCTTCAATTGCATGAGATACTCAAATGGATTAACCATGTAGATCTTCACAATATCAATTACTTAGACCCTCAATGATCTTTGTTCTCATAAATCAATTGATTGAAAACCATTTGAAGAAGTTATACTTGAAACCAATTGGACAAGGTAGGTATTGAAATCGTTTGCACTTTGGGTCTCCAAACGATCTGAGATTGTTTGGTCCCAAACGGTCTTGAGACCATTTGGTCCCAAACGGTCTTGAGACCGTTTGGACTCAAATGGTCTTGAGACCGTTTGGACTCAAATGGTCTTGAGATCGTTTGGACCCAAACGGTCTTGAGACCGTTTGGTCCAAACCTTCTCAAAACTGCATGGACCAAAAAGGCACTTCAACACTCAATCGACTCAATGTTTCAATCCATGGGCCAATTACAAATTGAACCACTAAAGTATTCATCAATTGGACCAATGAATCACCATTCAATTAGACCTTCAATTTAGGGTTTTGAACCCAATTGAACTAGGTTTGATAATCAAGAAACCATCACTTAGGGTTTGAAATCGAGAATCCATCAATGGTTGACATTGTGGAACCAAATCAATTGAAATCAATAAACTATCATCATCACATGATATGACCTGACCTCAAACAGTCTTTGTGGCATACAACTTTCTAAAAACATAAATAACTGATGCGGAAGCATTCACTAAATAGAGGATTACCAAAAATCACTAAAAATTAAAACCTTTTTATCAAGAGATCCATCAAAGGAGAACTTTCTCACATAGAACCAAAGTAACACATTTACATTCTTGTTCGAAGGTACATATTTTGTATCATCTCTTTGTGAGAGTTAGAAGTATTAATTGTCCTATCAAGCTAAACACAGACAGTATAAAATCTCGAGGAACTGAGCCAAAATCTCGAAAGTACTAATTACTACTCCGAGGACCTAAGAGTACAGAGACGACACATAAGACTCTATCTACATCTATACAAGGCATAACATCCAGTGTCTCCACCTGAGACTTCACTTATGTCCCTGCTGCTGTTGTTGTCCTTCACCTACTGAAGGATTCCTACCTCCTCGTTCGCGTACACCTAAAAATGTGATTCCCACGGGGGTGAGACAATTGTAAATTGCCCCAGCGAGAGATATAACTCTCGGCCAGAAACATTATTATTGCATCTTAAGAAGATAAATATGAATAGAGGAGACATATTTATTTGACAGCAGATATTTTAATGCCTAACATATTAGAACATTATTCTTATCAGAAGCATTGCAGCTATAACTTGATAGAATCAATATGTCACTTATTTTCTAAGGAATATGAAGAACATGTATAATATATATTCACTATAGAGTCATTCCCACATCATTAACTCTCTTTAGTCTTAGATCATATATCTAATGCCTGGAAGTGTCATTGGGGAGTCATGTCTTGTAGCCATACTCTTTTCACAAAGTGTTGGAATCTTAGTCCCTCAACTCATCAAGTACATTTTCACCTTTTAACAAGTTCATCATCAGAATTACAGATTCAGAGTATTTGAACCCTTATCTCATCATAGAACAATTGTTACCACTTATTAGATGACTTCATACCTTCAGGTCATTTGACCAAGGATATTATAATTCTTGCTACACAAAGCATTGCACATAGTTTACAAATCTCATAACAATCTAAGATAATCAGCACATCATGTGACACGCAAGACTCATTAATTGTAGGTTACCTCTAAAAAAGCATATGAAGGCTTATAAGGCCTATAGAACATTTTTACTATACATAACATCATAGCTCATACCTAAATATGCTCATCATCTTAACATATCTGCATGATTAGTATTCATGATACTATTACATATCAATATCAAGCAATATGAGGGTTATCTCATTACATTCATAACCCATCAGTCTGTATTTGAGATTCACATAGAATTATCCTATATTAGAATTTCACATAGTAATACCATGTATTAGGGTTTACATAGAATTAACTTGTCATAGGATTTCACATAGCATTACCTTGTATCAGGGTTCACATAACAAGGAATCAATATGAATAATCATAAGTATTCAAACATACTTATATATCCTCATCATTCATCATTGAATGTATTATCAACACAAAGTATGAGTTTCTCTCTCATCTTTATCAGAATATGATTGTACCATAGTCTATTGATTTGGATTAACCTTTTCACAAGGCATGTTAGCCTACCATCATCAAGGTGCATTACATCTCAATATAACATTTGACATGACACATTTCATGTGTCATCCATTCCAATTATAATGAACTTATAATACATCATGGTATATCAGAATTGGGGTGTTGGATGTGATATCTACCATATATCGATGTATCACTTCCCTCAGCACCTTCATCTTACTTGAGATTATTCATTTAGCTTGTATTAGGGTGTTTCTCATCCTAATACTTATACAATAGATCATCACATTCATCATGCAATATAATGGTCATGATTCATCTATTTAGAAAACACAACCATTGCCAAAGATATGGACTCACCCTTGAGTCAGGGACTATTAATATAAGGATATCCATAATCAACTCCTCTAGGTATTTCACTTGATAAAGCATTAATCACTATTCCATTAATAGGAATAGGATTTCCATAATTATAATTTAAGGCTCACTTAGCATCTCACAAACATATATATATTTTACCTAGAATCACTCTTCATTAGAGTTTCACATAACATCCTTTTATATCAGGGTTTCACCTAGTATTATGTGAAATTAAGGTTTCACAACACATCACCCAGTGTTAAGGCTTCACATTAGTATTAATGGCACTACCCTATATTAGGGTTTCATATATATTTATCCCATTTTAGGGATTAGGGTTTACCATTCACATCCAAGTGGGGTTTCTCTTTCCTCATACCCAAATTAGAGTTTCCTTTATTGTTACATTAAGTTAGGGTTACATCATCACCCTAAATTTATAATAACACTCAGTTTTGCCCTAGATTAGGGTTTTACATATAGCATTTCTCTACTTAGGGTTTCACACATAGTATTTCTCTAATTAGGGTTTCACACATAGCATTGCTCTAATTAGGGTTTCACACATAGCATTTCTCAAATTAGGGTTTCACACATAGCATTGCTCTAATTAGGGTTTCACACATAGCATTGCTCTAATTAGGGTTAAGGATCATTGATTAGGGTTTCATGAACTCATTAATATGTATCAACCCTTATCACATAGTTTACTCATAAAGAGAGAATTAGGTCTTAATTATATAATCATTCATCTTTCTCACTTTCTCTCTCATCCTCTTTAGGATGTTAAGTACTCCAAGATTAATCTAGGTCAACTCTTCACTTGAGTACACATAGCTAGGGTTAACCTTCACAATCATCATGGATCTACATCTTTAATAATCACATAGTTGATTGACCTTTGATCATATTAGATGTCCAAATAGTCTAATCAATTAAACCATCAATTATATAAGGAATTCAAAAGGATTGACCAATTAAACTTTCAATCCCACAAAGTGATCAATTGGGTTAACCATTGAAATCTTCAAATGCATTAAGTATCTAAATAGGTTCACCATATTGAACCTTCAATTACATGAGATATTCAAATGGATTAACCATGTTGATATTCACAAAGTTAATTACCTAGACCCTCAATGATCTTGGTTCTCATACATCAATTGGTTGAAAACCAACTGAACAAGTTATACTTGAAACCAATTGGACAAAGTAGTATTGAAACCGTTTGCAATTTGGGTCTCCAAATGGTTTGAGAATGTTTGGTCCCAAATGGTCTTGAGACCGTTTGGTCCAAACCTTCTCAAAACCGCATGGACCAAAAAGATACTTCAACACTCAATCGACTCAATGTTTCAATCCATGGACCAATTATAAATTGAATCACTAAAGCATTCATCAATTGGACCACTGAATCACCATTCAATTAGATCTTCAATTTAGGGTTTTGAACCCAATTGAACTAGGTTTGATAATCAATAAACCATCACTTAGGGTTTGAAATTGAGGATCCATCAATGGTTGACATTGTGGAACCAAATTAATAGAAATCAATGAACTATCATCATCATATGATATGACCTGACCTCAAATGGTCTTGGATGACCACCAAACAGTCTTGAGACCGTTTGGTTGATCTCCAAACGGTCTTGAGACCGTTTTCCCATTCCATCATCAAAAACCATGACATCCAATTAGGGTTTTGGACCATTGGATTGATTATGAAATCAGCACTTAGTTGCAATTCAATTTGGTATCTTTGGATTATCAAATACCCAACCATGCTCAGCCCTAGACCTCCAAACGGTCTTGGGTGACCCTTAAACAGTCTTGAGACCGTTTGGGTGATTCCCAAACGGTTTTGAAACCGTTTGGATCAATCAACCCAAACAATCAACTTATTCATTTGCAAAATCAGCACTTAGCCGATTAGGGTTGATATTATATCTTTGGATCTTCAAACACTTAGCCATACTTAACCCTAGACCTCCAAAAGGTCTTGGGTGACCCCCAAACGGTCTTGAGACCGTTTGGGTGATCCCCAAACGGTTTTGAAACCATTTGGGTCAATCAACCCAAACCATCATCTCAATCAATTTCAAAATCAGCACTTAGCCGATTAGGGTTTGCAATTAAGGAATCATACACAATTGAAACCTTCAAGATCAACCAATTAAAACCATTGGATCAAGATACAAGAACCACAGAATATATCTTCAAAAGGTCAACCATCTCAAATGGTCAACCATTCCAAACGGTTTGGAACTCAAACCACCAAACAGTTTGCAAACCGTTTGGTCACCAAACGGTTTGGTGAAACCGTTTGGACTCAACATTGAAACCATTTGCCCTAGATATTTGGGGAGGTGTGTGCTTATGATGACTTCATCATCATAAAGCTCCAAACGCACGAAATCTACTGTGATTTCCATGTAGATTGCATCAATAAACCAGACTTAATTTTGGAAATGTAGAAATGATCACCAATTGATAAGGAATTGATTGCAATAATAAAATTAAGGGTTTCAAGTTATAAAACCCGCCTCCAATTGAGCTCCAAAGCTACAAGCTCACAGAAAAAATGGTGGATGAAACTCCTTTCACTATTCCAAGGGTCGTCCTCAAGCATTGAGTAAAAAGAATTGGTTAGAATTGAAGAGGGGATCGAGATATGAAGAATCCATGCATTGATTTTCGATTTTCACCATGGATTCAAGGTGAAAGGAGGCCAAGAACCTTACCAACAGGTTGGGGGTCGTCCTCCTGCTCCTCCACAGATCCTTGGTCGTTTTCCAAGCAATGGGAAAGAAAATAATCCGAAAAAACCTTTGTTTTGGCTTGGAAAAGGTACTTTTATAAGAAAATTGATGAGAGAGAAAATACTTTATAAAAGTCTTTTCATTCCAAAATTGTTGCCACCACTTCCCCCCTTGGTTTCTTGCATGCAAGGGCATATCTATACCCACATAACTCCCTTCCATTATCCATGAATTAAGGGAAAAGAAATTAAGCACCTTAACCCTTATAATAAGAATATCCATATTTGAGTGGAAATTCTTTTTCTTATAATAATGGTGAGTGGAATTTTACCTCCTTAGGATATGCTCGTGCATTTGCAAGGATTTAAGCTCATCCAAACACATATGAATCCAACCATTTTAATTTTGGTTGAAGGCCCTTTAATTAATACATTCATTTTTTCCCTAAATTGAATTAGGGTTTCAATTAGGATTAAATCATGATTATTTTAATATCAAGATTCTCTCTCCTCCAACTTAATTCAAATGAGGCGCCCCTCTCATTTTATTTGCTCTACATGATTCCAAGAAACATTAGGGGCCTTATTGAAGTGGTAATTTGCATATTGAACCCTAGGTTTTGGGTAAATTGCACAGTACACCAAAACTAGGTTTTAATGCACAAGTATTGCTTTACAAGCTTAATCTTGGTACCCAAGCTTGTGAAAACCATATCACTACATCATATTCATTCTTATGATGTCTCAACATCATAGTAACATCTTATCATGCAACATTTTCAATTTGACCCCTTAACTTGGGTAATTTGCACTTTAGTCCAAAATAAGCAAACATTGCTTCAACATTGTTCAAACAGGACCAAAATTGAAACATAAGTTTCTCATGAGCCCTAATTACTTTTTCTAAGATAAGATTAAGCATATACTCAACCTTATTAGACAAAACATCTAGGGTTAACACATGACCCAGGTCAGGGATGTTACAAATTATAAACCCCTAACAAGGATTTCGTCCCCGAAATCCCAGGAAAAGGAGGGACAGATTTATTCAGTTATCATACCCTCAAGTATCCACATAATATCTTAATATTATGGAGATATCATGGATTCTGTAATTCACACAAAGTTCCTTTCATTAATTCAACCTTATCAATGTTTATATTAATGCAAAGCATAAACCCCTAACAAATGATGTCCATATTATTGAAAGGAAGAAGCATAAAAGAGCATACTTCTATCATCACCCAAGAATATTTATCAAAAGGGAAAACATATATATCTAATAGAGATAATTCACTCAACAATCCTTTATTCATTTAGGAAAGTTCACTTAGCAAACTCTATGTAATTGGGAATGTTCACTTAGCTTTTCCTTTTTAATTAGGAATGTTCACCTAGCTCTTTCTATTAGTTGGGAATGTTCACATAGCTCTTCCTATTAGTTGGGAATGTTCGCATAGCTTTTCCTTTTAGTTGGGAATGTTCACATAGCTTTTCCTATTAGTTGGGAATGTTCACATAGCTTTTCCTTTTAGTTGGGAATGTTCACATAGCTCTTCCATTTTAATTAGGAATGTTCACCTAGCTCTTCCTATTAGTTGGGAATGCTCACATAGCTTTTCCTTTTAGTTGGGAATGTTCACATAGCTCTTCCTATTAGTTGGGAATGTTCACATAGCTTTTCCTTTTAGTTGGGAATGTTCACAAAGGTCTTCCTATTAGTTGGGAATGTTCACATAGCTTTTCCTTTTAGTTGGGAATGTTCACATAGCTCTTCCTATTAGTTGGGAATGTTCACATAGCTTTTCCTTTTAGTTGGGAATGTTCACATAGCTTTTCCTTTTTAATTAGGAATGTTCACCTAGCTCTTCCTATTAGTTGGGAATGTTTGAATAGTTTTTCCTTTTAGTTGGGAATGTTCACATAGCTTTTCCTTTTTGTTGGGAATGTTCACATAGCTTTTCCTTTTAGTTGGGAATGTTCACATAGGTTTTCCTTTTAGTTGCATTATATTCTCTAGATTGTTTCAGAATGACTACTTGATCAGAGTAATCAAAAAGGTAACAATCTAAGAGTTTCATACTTGCCTTAACTTCAATAATCATATACTTGGCCAGGGTATATAAGTATTGAGATTAGGTAGTATGCACTTTACTTACTATCATATTCCTCACTTTTCATATCATTATACACACAGGATTTTCCATTCTTGAATATTTTTTTCTTCAGGCATCACTTCTAAATCTCATCTTTCAACACACAGATAAGGGAGATTATAAAACATTTTAAGGAACACTGAGTAAGATATAAGTTCTCATCTCCCTTGTGTCCTTATAGGACTAATCAAAGGAAGTTCAAAAATAACTACTTTTATATCTTTAACACATAGAATTAGAAAATGAAATATCAGAATGAATTTATTTCATCTGACCTATCTGGGACGTCTGTCCACGTCCTCTATTGTTACTAGAAAACTGCCTCCTTTATGATCCTTGCTGACTCTGCCCCTGAGGTTGAGTCATCATTAGATTCCTGCCTGGACAATCCTTTACTAGATGTCCCAGTTGTCTACATTGATAACAGATCCTAGGTGTAAAATAGGGTCTGTGAGGTCCAGATACCGATGTTGATGCTATGTTGGAGGCTCTATTTGGAATATTACTACGATCCCTATCCCTACTTGACATCCATTGTGTCTGGGTATGGAATCTTGATGATGCTGCCGATGTAGAAAATCTCAGCTTCTTAAAACTTTCGGACCTTTGTCCTTGAGACTGGGTGTACACCTTCTTGCCACTAGTCTGTCATTTCTCAAATTCGGACCTCTCTATCCTCCTTACCGATTCCACAAAGGTGGCAAACCTCTCCCTATTCTCTAAAGCAGACACGGGAGTGGTCCGTTCAGCGTTCAACCCCTTCTCAAAATGCTGAATTCTTTCCTCATCATTAACTACCATTTGCAGACAAAACCACAACAGCTCCATGAACTTAGCTTCATACTCGCTAACATTCATATGTCCTTGTTTGATCCTCTCAAATTGAGAAATCTTCTCATCTAGATACGTCTTAGGGAAGTATCTACTGACGAATTCTCATCAGAATACCTCCCATCCAACTTCTTCACCTGGCCTCTTATCTTCTTCTATCATCCACCAATGACCAACACTCCCTTCTAGGAGGTACACATCATGTCTTACCTTTTCAACTTCAGGGATATCAAGGATCCTAAAAGCCTTTTCCAGTTCTGTCAGCCACAAATCAGCATCTGCTGGATCAGATGTACCAGCATAATCTATGGCTCCAACCTGGCGAAGTCTCTCAAAAGTCTTGTCAGCTCCATAGCCCTCATGGTGAGCTGATGCCCTAGGTGCAGGTATTTGCATCCTATCTGTCATGTGAGTCATGTCAGCCATAAACTGCCCAAACACGACTTGCAGGGTTGGGTTCCCCATGTCAGCTTGGTTAAACTGGGGTTGTCCAGGTACGGGCTCCTCTCTATTATGGTCTCCTGCACCTCCTCCTGGTGCAGTAGTGATGCCCTCAGCAGCATGTTCTTCATGTGATCCAGACATCTTCAAGTTCTTCTTCTCCTATGTGAGCAGAAGATACTATCAGATAAACTGGAAGACACTTAGAACAGACTCTACAACCTTAGTCCTATGTCTCTGTCGACTCAGCGAACCTAGAGCTCTGATACCATTAAATTGTGGCATACAACTTTCCAAAAACATAATTAATTGATGCGGAAGCATTCACTAAATAGTGGATTACCAAAAATCACTAAAAATTAAAACCTTTTTATTAAGAGATCCATCAAAGGATAACTTTCTCACATAGAACCAAAGTAACACATTTACATTCTTATTCGAAGGTACATATTCTGTATCATCTCTTTCTGAGAGTTACAAGTATTAACTGTCCTGTCAAGCTAAACACAGCCAGTATAAAATCTCGAGGCACTGAGCCAAAATCTCGAAAGCACTAATTACTACTCCGAGGACCTGAGAGTACAGAGACGACACATAGGACTCTATCTACATCTATACAAGGCATAACATCCAGTGTCTCCACCTGAGACTTCACTATTGTCCCTGCTGATGTTGTTGATGTCCTTCACCTACTGAAGGATTCCTGCCTCCTCGTCTGCGTCCACCTAAAAATGTGATTCCCACGGGGGTGAGACAATTGTAAATTGCCCCAGCAAGAGATATAACTCTCTGCCAGAAACATTATTATTGCAGCTTAAGAAGATAAATATGAATAGAGGAGACATATTTATTTGACAGCAGATATTTTAATATCTAACAGATTAGAACATTATTCTTATCAGAAGCATTGCAGCTATAACTTGATAGAATCAACATGTCACTTATTTTCTAAGGAATATGAAGAACATGTATAATATGTATTCACTATAGAGTCATTCCCACATCATTAACTCTCTTTAGGCTTAGATCATATATTTAATGCTTGGCAGTGTCATTGGGGAGTCATGGCTTGTAGCCATACTCTTTTCACAAAGTGTTGGAATCTTAGTCCCTCAACTCATCAAGTGCATGTTCACCTTTTAACAGGTTCATCATCATAATTACAGATTCAGAGTATCTGAACCCTTATCTCATCATAGAACAATTGTTACCACTTATTAGATGACTTCATACCTTCAGGTCATTTGACCAAGGATATTATAATTCTTGCTACACAAAGCATTGCACATAGTTTACAAAGCTCATAACAATCTAAGATAATTAGCACATCATGTGACACACAGGAGTCATTAATTGTAGGTTACCTCTAACAAAGCATATGAAGGCTTATAAGGCCTATAGAACATTTTTACTATACATAACATCATAGCTCATACCTGGCTATGCTCATCATCTCAACATATTTGCATGATTAGTATTCATGATACAATTACATATCAATATCAAGCAATACGAGGGTTATCTTATTACATTCATAACCCATTAGTCTATATTTGAGCTTCACATAGAATTATCCTGTTTAGAATTTCACATAGTAATACCCTGTATTAGGGTTTACATAGCATTAACTTGTCATAGGATTTCACATAGCATTACCTTGTATCAGGGTTCACATAACAAGGAATCAATATGACTAATCATAAATATTCAAACATACTTATATATCCTCAGCATTCATCATTGAATGCATTATCAACACAAAGTATGAGTTTCTCTCTCATCTTTATCAGAATTTGATTGCATCATAGTCTATTGATTTGGATTAACCTTTTCACAAGGCATGTTAGCCTACCATCATCAAGGTGCATTACATCTCAATGTAACATTTGACATGACACATTTCATGTGTCATCCATTCCAATCATAATGAACTTATAATACATCATGGTATATCCTAATTGGGGTGTTGGATGTGATATATACCATATCTTGATGTATCACTTCCCTCAACACCGTCATCTTACTTGAGTTTATTCACTTAGCTTGTATTAGGGTGTTTCTCATCCGAATACTTATATAATAGATCATCACATTCATCATGCAATATAATGGTCATGATTCATCTATTTAGAAAACACAACCATTTCCAAAGATATGGACTCACCCTTGAGTCAGGGACTATTAATATAAGGATATCCATAATTAACTCCTCTAGGTATTTCACTTGACAAAGCATTAATCACTATTCCATTAATAGGAATATGATTTCCATAATTATAATTTAAGGTTCACTTAGCATCTCACAAACGTATATATATATTTCACCTAGAATCACTCTTCATTAGAGTTTCACATAACATCCTTTTATATCAGGGTTTCACCTAGTATTATGTGAAATTAAGGTTTCACAACACATCACCCAGTGTTAAGGCTTCACATTAGTATTAATGGCACTGCCTTATATTAGGGTTTCATATATCTTTATCCCATTTTAGGGATTAGGGTTTACCATTCACATCTAAGTGGGGTTTCTCTTTCCTCATACCCTAATTAGAGTTTCCTTTATTGTTACATTAAGTTAGGGTTACATCATCACCCTAAATTTATAATAACACTAAGTTTTTCCCTTGATTAGGGTTTTACATATAGCATTGCTCTAATTAGTTTCACACATAGTATTGCTCTAATTAGGGTTTCACACATAGCATTGCTCTAATTAGGGTTTTACACATAGCATTTCTCTAATTAGGGTTTCACACATAGCATTGCTCTAATTAGGGTTTCACACATAGCATTGCTCTAATTAGGGTTTCACACATAGCATTTCTCTAATTAGGGTTAAGGCTCATTGATTAGGGTTTCATGATCTCATTAATATGGATCAACCCTTATCACATAGTTTACTCACAAAGAGAGAATTAGGGCTTAATTATATAAGCATTCATCTTTCTCACTTTCTCTCTCATCCTCTTTAGGATGTTAAGTACTCCAAGATTAATCTAGGTCAACTCTTCACTTGAGTACACATAGCTAGGGTTAACCTTCACAATCATCATGGGTCTACATCTTTAATAATCACATAGCTGATTGACCTTTGATCATATTAGATGTCCAAATGGTCTAATCAATTAAACCATTAGTTATATAAGGAATTCAAAAGGATTGACCAATTAAACTTTCAATCCCACAAAGTGATCAATCGGGTTAACCATTGAAATCTTCAAATGCATTAAGTATCTAAGTAGGTTCACCATATTGAACCTTCAATTACATGAGATATTCAAATGGATTAACCATGTTGATCTTCACAAAGTTAATTACCTAGACCCTCAATGATCTTGGTTCTCATACATCAATTGGTTGAAAACCAATTGAACAAGTTATACTTGAAACCAATTGGACAAAGTAGTATTGAAACTGTTTGCACTTTGGGTCTCCAAACGGTTTGAGATCGTTTGGTCCCAAAAGGTCTTGAGACTGTTTGGACCCAAACGGTCTTGAGACTGTTTGGTCCAAACCTTCTCAAAACCGCATGGACCAAAAAGATACTTCAACACTCAATCGACTCAATGTTTCAATCCATGGACCAATTATAAATTGAATCACTAAAGCATTCATCAATTGGACCACTGAATCACCATTAAATTATACCTTCAATTTAGGGTTTTGAACCCAATTGAACTAGGTTTGATAATCAAGAAACCATCACTTAGGGTTTGAAATCGAGGATCCATCAATGGTTGACATTATGGAACCAAATCAATAGAAATCAATGAACTATCATCATCATATGATATGACCTGACCTCAAATGGTCTTCGATGACCACCAAACGGTCTTGAGACCGTTTGTTTGATCTCCAAACGGTCTTGAGACCATTTTCCCATTACATCATCAAAAACCATGACATCCAATTAGGGTTTTGGACCATTGGATTGATTATCAAATCAGCACTTAGTTGCAATTCAATTTGGTATCTTTGGATCATCAAATACCCAACCATGCTCAACCCTAGACCTCCAAATGGCCTTGGGTGACCCTCAAATGGTCTTCAGACCGTTTGAGTGATTCCCAAATGGTTTTGAAACCGTTTGGGTCAATCAACCCAAACCATCAACTTATTCAATTGCAAAATCAGCACTTAGCCGATTAGGGTTGATATTATATCTTTGCATCTTCAAACACTTAGCCATACTTAACCATAGACCTCCAAACGGTCTTGGGTGACCCCCAAACGGTCTCAAGACCGTTTGGGTGATCCCCAAATGGTTTTGAAACTGTTTGGGTCAATCAACCCAAACCATCATCTCAATCAATTTCAAAATCAGCACTTAGCCGATTAGGATTTGCAATTAAGGAATCATACACAATTGAAACCTTCAAGATCAATCATTTAAAACCATTGGATCAAGATCCAAGTGCCACATAATATATCTTCAAACGGTCAACCATCTCAAACGGTCAACCATTCCAAACGGTTTGGAACTCAAACCACCAAACGGTTTGCAACGAAATGGTTTGGTGAAACTGTTTGGACTCAACATTGAAACCGTTTGCCCTAGATATTTGGGGAGGTGTGTTCTTATGATGACATAATCATAATCATCAAGCTCCAAACTCATGAAATCTACTATGATTTCCATGGAGATTGCATCAATCAACCAGACTTAATTTCAGAAATGTAGAAATGATCACCAATTGATAAGGAATTGATTGCAATAATAAAATTAAGGGTTTCAAATTATAAAACCCGCCTCCAATTGAGATACAAAGCTCCAAGATCACGGCAACAATTATGGATGCAACTCCTTTCACTATTCCAAGGGTCGTCCTCAAGTTTTGAGTAAAAAGAATTGGTTAGAATTGAAGAGGGGATCGAGATATGAAGAATCCATGCATTGATTTTCGATTTTCACCATGGATTCAAGGTGAAAGGAGGCCAAGAACCTTACCAACAGGTTGGGGGTCGTCCTCCTGCTCCTCCACAGCTCCTTGGTCGTTTTCCAAACAAGGGGAAAGAAAGGAATCCGAAAAAACATTTGTTTTGGCTTGGAAAAGGTACTTTTATAAGAAAATTGATGAGAGAGAAAATACTTTATAAAAGTCCTTTAATTCCAAAATTGTTGCCACCACTTCCCCCTTGGTTTCTTGCATGCAAGGGAATCTCTATCCCCACTGAACTCCCTTCCATTATCCATGAATTAAGGGAAAAGAAATTAAGCACCTTAATCCTTATAATAAGAATATCCATATTTGAGTGGAAATTCTTTTTCTTATAATAATGGTGAGTGGAATTTCACCTCCTTAGGATATGCTCGTGCCTTTGCAAGGCTTTAAGCTCATTCACACACATCTGAATCCAACCATTTTGGTTTTGGTTGAAGGCCCTTTAATTAATACATTCATTTTTGCCCTAAATTGAATTAGGGTTTCAATTAGGATTAAATCTCGATTATTTTAATATCAAGATTCTCTCTCCTCCAACTTAATTCAAATGAGGTGCCCCTCTCATTTTCTTTGCTCTACATGATGTCAAGAAACATTAGTGTCCTTATTGAAGTGGTAATTTTCATATTTAACCCTAGGTTTTGGGTAAATTGCACATTACACCAAAACTAGGTTTTAATGCACAAGGATTGCTTTACAAGTTTAATCTTGGTGCCCAAGCTTGTGAAAACCATACCACTACATCATATTCATTCTTATGATGTCTCAACATCAGAGGAACATCTTATCATGCAACATTTGTAATTTAACCCCTTAACTTGGGTAATTTGCACTTTAGTCCAAAATAAGCAAACATTGCTTCAACATTGTTCAAACATGACCAAAATAGAAACATAAGTTTCTCATGAGCCCTAATTACTTTTTCCAAGATAAGATTAAGCATCTACTCAACCTTATTAGGCAAAACATCTAGGGTTAACACATGCCCCAGGTCAGGGATGTTACAGTCTTGGATGACCACCAAACAGTCTTGAGACCGTTTAGTTCATCTCCAAACAGTCTTGAGATCGTTTGCCCATTCCATCATCAAAGTCCATGACATCCAATTATGGTTTTGGACCATTGGATTGATTATCAAATCATCATTTAGTTGCAAATCAATTTGGTACCTTTTAACCTTCAAACACTTATCCATACTTAACCCTAGACCTCCAAACGGTCTTGGGTGACCCCCAAACGGTCTTGAGACCATTTGGGTGATCCCCAAATGGTTGGGAAACCGTTTGGGTCAATCAACCCAAAACATCATCTCAAACAATTGGAAATTCAGCACTTAGCCGATTAGGGTTTATACCATATGTTTGAATCTTCAAATACCTAACCATACTCAACCCTAGACCTCCAAACGGTCATTGTTGACCTCCAAACACTCTTGAGACCGTTTGTGTGATTCCCAAATGGTTTTGAAACCGTTTGGGTCAATCAACCCAAATTTCAAACTCAATCACTTACGAAATCAGCATTCAACCCGATTAGGGTGTAGGTGATTCATGGACCTTCAACTCATGAACCAATTGGAGTTAATAAATAATAATTGATGGGTCATTAACCTAGATCATTATGAACACGTCCCCAAATGGTCAACCCTGGTCAACACCACCTAACGGTCTTAAACCGTTTGCTTCTATGCGGTTTAGTGAAACTGTTTCATTCCAAACGGTTTGAAACCGTTTGCTCCCAAAACACAAACCGTTTGGACATTTGATTGAAATTGTTTGTCTAGATATTTGGGGAGGTGTGTGCTTATGATGATGTCATCATCATTAAGCTCTAGACCCATGAAACCTGTTGTGATTTCCATGGAAATTGCATCAATCAACCAAATCAGTAATTGTAAATAGAGAAATGATCATTATTTGATGGGGAAATGAATGCAATAACAAAGTTAGGGTTTCAAGTTATAAAACCCGCCTCCAACTGAGCTCCAAAGCTCCAAGTTCACGGCAACAATGGTGGATGCAACTCCTTTCACTATTCTAAGGGTTGTCCTCAAGCTTTGAGTGAAAAGAGTTGGTTATAATTGAAGAGGGGATCAAGATATGAAGAATTTATGCATTGATTTTTTATTTTCACCATGGATTCAAGGTGAAAGGAGGTCCAGAACCTTACCAACAGGTTGGGGGTCGTTCTCCTGATCCTCCACAGCTCCTTGGTCGTTTTCCAAGCATAGGGAAAGAAAGGGATCCGAAAAAGCCTTTGTTTTGGCTTGGAAAGGGTACTTTTATAAGAAATCTGATGAGAGAGAAAATACTTTATAAAAGTCTTTTAATTCCAAAATTGTTGCCACCACTTCTCCCTTGGTTTCTTGCATGCAAGGAAATCTCTATCCCCACCGATTTTCCTTCCATTATCCATGAATTAAGGGAAAAGAAATTAAGCACCTTAACCCTTATAATAAGAATATCCATATGTGAATGGAAATTCTTTTCCTTATAATAATGGTGAGTGGGATTTCACCTCCTTAAGATATGCTCGTGCCTTTGCAAGGCTTTAAGATCATCAACACACATCTGAATCCAACCATTTTAATTTTGGTTGAAGGTCCTTTAATTAATACATTCATTTGTTTCCCTAAATTGAATTAGGGTTTCAATTAGGATTAAATCTTGATTATTTTAATATCAAGATTCTCTCTCCTCCAACTTAATTCCAATGAGGCGCCCCTCTCATTTTATTTACCCCACATGTTTCCAAGAAGCATTAGGGACCTTGTTGAAGTGGTAATTTGCATGTTTAACCCTAGGTTTTGTGTAAATTGCACATTACACCAAAACTAGGTTTTAATGTACAAGGATTGCTTTACAAGCTTAATCTTGGTGCCCAAGATTATGAAAACCATACCACTACATCATATTCATTCTTATTATGCCTCAACATCAGAGGAACATTTTATCATGTGCAATTTTCAAGTTAACCCCTTAACTTGGGTAATTTGCAATTTAGTCCAAAATAAGCAAACATTGCTTCAACATTGCTCAAACAGGACCAAAATTGAAACTTAAGTTTCTCATGAGCCCTAATTACTTTTCCCAAGATAAGATTAAGCATATACTCAACCTTATTAGGAAAAACATCTAGGGTTAACATATAACCCAGGTCAGGGATGTTACATATTGCCTGCGGTAATTCGATCTATATTGTCGAAGCATGTAAGGTTTGCAATCACCAGACTTTGTTTCTTTTTCAACAGTCTGTGCAGTAAAGTTATTGACCCTGATACTCTCGATAAATTGTAAATAGAAGTGGTTTTTACCCTATGTCATCTTGAGATGTATTTTCCTCCTTCGTTCTTTGATATCATGGTACATCTTGTTGTCCACTTGATTAGGGAAGTGAAAATATTGGGACCAATTTTCTTGCGTTGGATGTATCCCTTTGAACGATACATGAGAGTTTTTAAAGGTGATGTTCGAAACCGTTATCGTCCTGAAGGGAGTATTATTGATGGTTATGTGGCGAGAGAGGTTATGGATTTTTTCAATGACTTTCTGAGTGCTAATGACAATCATGTTAATGACAAGAATATTGAGGAGCATTTTGGCAAAGGAATTTTGGGATCACGGATGAAAGTAATCAGACATGAGAAGTTGGAACAAGGTCACTTGTATATTTTATACAACATCGATGAAGTGAGTGTTTATATCTAGGAACATACCAATTTCATCAAGAGACAGTATCCTCGATCCAATTCAATGTGGCTTGCTAGAGAGCATAACAAGACATTTATTAAGTGGTTTGAAGATAAAGTATTACATCAACTATCTCAAACACCAGATAATCTTACTGAAACTATCAAATGCCTCGCCTTTAAACCAAAATTGAATGTTATGTCTTATGAAGGGTTTGACATAAATGGATTCTCATATTACACAAAGCGTCAAGATGATAAGAGTGTCGTCCAAAGCAGTGGGGTCACCCTTCAAGCATCTTCATTGTTTTTTGTAAGTACAAAGGATAAGAGTCCACGTGAAGCTAAAATGTCATATTACGGTGTCATTGAAGACATATGGGAGTTTGACTATGTAGATTTCAGAATTCTGCTCTTTAAATGTAATTGGTTTGATAACACCAAAGGAGTTATAGTGGATGAATTGGGTTTCACATTAGTGAACTTTGAAAAGATTGGCGAGAAGGGTGAACCATTCATATTGGCATCACAGGAAAAACAAGTATTTTATATCAATGATCCTGCAAATGATAAATGGTCGGTTGTTCTTCATGGTAAAAGATAGTTCATTGAAGATCCTATAGATGAAGAACAGTACTATGATAAGTATGATGAGTCCAGTCCATTCTCAGTTGGGTTGCCAACACCACCAAATATTGAAGATAATGATGACTTGTATGTGCGGAGAGATCACAATGAAGGATTGTTAATTGATAAAAGATCGCAATATTAGAGGCATGCATGTTTATATTTTTATATGTTTTATTCATCTGAATGTGAACTTTACAATGTGAATTACTTGACAATGTAAATGTGAACTTTACAATGTGAATTACTTTACAATGTGAACTTTACAATGTGAATGTGAACTTTCAGATGGCTGAGCATTCTCCTAATGACCATGGTGATGATTACCGTGAGGGTGAGGGCGTCAATGTGTCGCCTCACAATGTAAGTTTTAAAAATATATCCTTGAGATTTCTATCTATATGTTCATTTATAGTTATATCATGTAAGTGTGTATTTTTTGTCAAATTTTAGGTTGATCATGTACCCCCTAAAGAAATTGGGGCACTTGATGAGCAGCAAAAAAAATTGAGAAAGTGAGGGGCGTCACAATGATGAACAAGTTACTACAGCAAAGGGGCAATGGACCCAAACTGGTTGTGGATTTCGATCATGAAGGAAATCCAGTTGGAGTGAACCGCAACTCATTTATTTCATATCTTGGGGTTCTTACTCACAGCCATTGTAGTCCTATTTTTGGATCCTGGCATAAAGTTCCTAAGGGAAAGAAAGACTTAGTATGGAAGGAACTATGTGTGAGTTATTATTATTTACAATTCTATTTTTGCAGATTACTAATTTTTAGGATACTAGTTAATGGTAATTCTATTTTGCAGAGTATATTTGATCTAGATGAAAATTTGCATCGTAAATGCATGATGCAACGTTGTGGGAGGGTCCTAAGGAACTATAGGACAAATCTCACCCGATATTACATGTGCAATGTTGAGAAGAGGTTCTTGATTGATTTCCAATTCTAGACATTGATCACTTTTGACTAACTCTACACTAATAATTTTTGTTTGTATTCTCTTTAAAAAATAAATTTAGGCAGAAGGCAGCCACTGAGCAATGGAACTATCTGGACACCAAAGACTGGGAGGAGTTTGTTACCCAAAGAAAAACGGATGAATTCAAGGTATTAAGCGCCACTCCCAATTAAATTAATATACGTTCTTATGTATTCACCTATTCAAGATTAACCTTTAGTGTTATTAACCAAATCAATGTGCTTACTAACAAGGCATTCAGCGATGCTCAAAGAGCAAGGCGTGCACTGAATGTGCATGACCACACAATGGGTCCAAGAGGCTATGCAGGCGTTCGCCAAAGACTACATGCTGAGTCTACTGCTCAGTCTGCTGCTACTCAGGAGTCCTCTACTATTGGTCTCGCACCTCTGCCTCGCCATGCTATGTGGATAGCTAGGAGGCAAAACAAGAAGGGAGATATAACCAAGTCCGCAACTGCTGAGGCGGCTACAAAAATGGTAAAATTCAACTCTTAGAACAATCGATCAATGTTGATTATTGTTATGTTTATTTACCAATTTCTGTTGATGGTGATTAGCGGGAGCTGCACGAGAGGAAGGAAGGCATGTTCATCCCTGAGGGCACAAGTGATGAATTGACAGTTGCTCTGGGTAACCCAGAGCATCCTGGACGTGTTAGGGGTGTAGGCACTGGTGTGGGCATCAAATCATTCTTTGGGCCATCTCAGCGCAAACTTGTCCCAAAAGTGGGACTTTCACAAGTTCAGGTAACCTATTCTTTTTTTAGAATGTTATTGCGAAAGGAAATTCAATCATCAATAGCTACGTTTCTTTTATCCATGTATAGGTAGATGAATTAATTGAGAGAAAAGTCCAAGAAGTAATGGTAAAGTGGCAGACGTCTCAGACGGCCACTCAGACGGTACTTGTGACGTGTCGCGCTTCTATTACTCCTACTACAGAGGTTGGGAGTAATCATGTAGACCCACCACCTAGCACATCGCAAGTATTTTTATGACATAGTAGCTAGTCTTTTCAATATGATATGTTTATGTATATATATAACATTCTTTACGTAAATTTGTAGGGGTTGAAGCCATGTCATCTAAAAAGTCAAGAATATATCGTAGCAGAGGCACATGCTTACCCAGCCCTTCCAGGAAAAATATTTCATGGGACTCCAGTACCAGCTGGTGCGGTTCGTGTGAGCCTGATACATATACTCCCCGATTGGAGGGATCTTCAACTGTCATATGCCCACATAGATTCTGAAACGTTTGGTGAGACAGAAGGCAGAGTGATAATGTGGCCCAAAGCGGATGTCGTCTATATTAATATTGTATGGTAAATTTACATTACGTTAATTTGTTAGTGTGTATATATGAGTCAATTGATCTGAAATTATATATACAGGTCAAAAAGACGACACCCGCTACATCTCGGCCTCCATGTCCACCTCCTCAACTACCAAGTTGGCTTCCAAGGGACCTACACGCCTCGTTAGGTCCTAATTGTAGGGGTATGGTAGTATGGATAGGCGAACATGATTCAAATTTCCCTATAAATGTTACTATTCTGGAGGATGTTGCAGGTCAATCATACGATAACAATCTAGTTATACAAGTTTTGCATATGTACATATTAATGTATAGGTATTAATGCATGTCAATCATACGAAAACAAGCGATTTATACAAGATATTATGGAGTTGTTTTGTTATGATTGGCTGAACACATCTATGATAGAGCTGTGGATATGGTGAGATCTTGTTTATACATCTGTATACCTTATTTTATATACGGTGATCTGGTTTCTTATATATTAATCCATGTGTAATAAATTTTTTGCAGCCACTTACACATGATATGTACAGATTTTGTATTTTCCCATGTGGGATTTTTTATTCCATCTTTGATTAGTCTTGTAGATACATACCCTTCTTCAGTTACTTCATACTGATGTGCTGCTTTTGAATATTTTAGTAAAAATAAGAAGATGGTGATAATAGCTCCATTCAATGTTGAGTAAGTTTACTTTGCTTATCATTTGGACTTAAGAAAATGACATTTTTATTGTGGATTTTGAGTTATTAATTTTTAACTTTCTTACCTGTAGTGGTAGGCATTGGGAGTTACTAGTTATTGTCCCTAAGACGTTCACTGTCTATTATCTAGATCCTATGGGGAATGAATTGAATACATTATATGGATACGCAATGAAAAGACCATCATTCTCGTAAGAAATATTTCATATTTTTATACCCGTTAATATCTGTTATTACATTACTATTTAATTATGCAATTTAATATGTTACATTAACATGTAAAGCTTTACAAGAGTTCAAAAAAGCTAGAGGAAAGGTCCCCAGAAAAAAAGAATCAGCCACTAATTTGGGAGAATGTGAAAGTAATTTCCCGATTCCAATATATATATTATTTATGTGAACTGTACTTATTTGTATTTTTGAATATTTTGTATGTTTCAATCTATAGTGTGCTACACAAGACAACGGTTGGGCATGTGCCTACTATGTGATGTGATTTATGGACTAATCATCAAACATGCTGCAATGGAAATCGATACTATACAAAAGATATTATATATAGTCGCATTAGATAATATGAGATATATCAATCTTATTATATATTATTAATTATATATATGTCATTCTCTTTGCAGGTGTTTAAAACTGACTTCAGCATAGGTAGAAAGTTATTAGATGTACATATTCCTTATACGAGGGAGGAATTAGATGTTGTAAGAGAAGAATGGGTAAAAGCCCTACAAGTAGTGGAAATTTTTAAATATAATTGGAACAATGATAACGATGATGAATAAAGAATGAAATTTCTAAACTTTGTTCACATAATTATTTTTGTGTGAATGTGAATGACTTTTTCTGAATTGCCATATGTGTGAATGTGAATGACTTTTTCTGATCAATACATGAATGTCCGAATGTGAAAAGAGATGAAATGAATGGAACTGATTGTTAATGTAAATGACTTTGTAGGTTTCTACATGTAGGTTTCTACATGTATCTGATCAATACATATGTCTGAATGTGAATGACTTTGCAGGTTTGTGGCATGTTGTTGGCTGATATGGCTGATATCAATGGATGTTATAAACATGTAGTTCAGAACTGAACTGCAGGTTCTGCATCCTGCTGACCAGCCATATAGCAGGCCGGCAAACTGATAAGAAAAAAAATCAGAACATAGGCATCGGTTATTTGTATAAAACTGACATCAAAGACATACGGTGTCGGTTATTAGTAAAAAAAATGACGCCTCTTCCATGGCTGGCATCGGTTATCACTAAGAACCGACGCTTATTGTGGCCAGGACACGGCCGTGCTGGTAGAGATATGGCGTCGGTTAATGTTTAATAACCGACGTTTTTAACCATGATATAGTATCGGTTTGCTTTACTAATCGACGCTTATAGTTTCCTTGCTTGTGCGTTTTCGGTGGCGGGAAAGGTTATGGCGTCGGTGTTTGTTTAATAACCAATGTCTTTGATCATGATATAGTGTTGGTTTTTGTTAAGAACCGACGTCTATAGTTCCCTTACTGACGTATTTTTGGTGGCGGGAAGGATTATGGCGTCGATTAAAAACTGATGTTGAAGGTGTCGCTTTTAGCGGCGCTCACTTGGGTGTCGTTTGAAAACTGACGCTAAAGGCTCTAAATAACCGACACCAAAGACTTTTTCTGTAGTAGTGCCCCCATCCCTCCACCTAATTCCGTCCTCGGATGCAACCGATATAACCTAATAGTTATTGCATTACTTACGTACTAAACAGTACTACTAAACTAGTGGCCGAACCAGTAATGCGTCCTAATTGGGTCAATATTTTGTATCCATCATATGTGTCGAATTATGTGTCTACAACATCTGATCCCCTAGTAGATGAAGAAATTTGCTGGGCACACAGAAAATTTGAACTCGCCCTAACCTAGCAATCCAGCTGCATATAATTTAGCGCGTGAATAGGACCACCCGGCTTGTGCCGCTCAAGTCGGTGGCCTGCTAGTATGCTTTCTGTGTGTACACTGCGTCAGTTCCACGTCAACAGGCGGCGACGTACCCTCTCCTTGCCTCCTGGCCACCGGTAGGCAGGCGCGGCGAGCTTCGGACGAGGCCACGACACCTTGGTTGTTTCTAAGCACCACGTTAGCAATCTATCGTTGAATTTATAGTGTCCATCGGCTACCCACATAATAGAACACCCAAATATCTGACTCCATACAGCTAGCACGCATAGCAGTAGCCCCTGGGCGGCGACCGTACCGGATAAGGGTAGAATAAAGATTTCTAGGAAAAGAATAATTACCTTACTCATTAATCACATTTTTGACGTGGGTAAGGTTAAAGATAAGGATAAGTCTTTATCCTATCCTACCGCATCCATTTACCGCCTTATAGTTTGATTGATCTTACACCGTACCACTCCCTTTTAGGGCGCAATACGAATTTCACTGCTTTCTGAACAAAACTAGCGGCCTTATAGTTTGATTGATCTTACACCGTACCACTCCCTTTTAGGGCGCAATACGAATTTCACTGCTTTCTGAACAAAACTAGCGGCCTTATAGTTTGATTGATCTTACACCGTACCACTCCCTTTTAGGGCGCAATACGAATTTCACTGCTTTCTGAACAAAACTAGCGGTGTACACGTGCCAAGCACGTGCATAACTTGTGATGGTCGGCATATACATAGTATACATAGAGAAGGTTGCCATGACAAAAAGGATATGTGAAATAGAATTGATAATGCCGGTACGGTGGACTAAAAAGACACGTGTATATTCAAGCACATAGCTGCCAAATAAAAGATCCAAATCATACTACCTATGTGAATTGAACGAACTCAAAAGTATAATTAATGGCCCAAATTGCGGTTCAAATTTGTTTGTGAAATTTCTAAACCTGAAATAGTAACTTAAGATAACGGATTTTTAACCCAATCAGGGACCTTAAATAAGTAATAAGATGTGTGTACGTCGTTGGTTAAGAAGGACATGCATGGGACAACAACTCAAAACAACATATATAACCCCCATTCGGATAAAGATTCCTAAATATCTATACCAAATCAATGCATGACTTGGCGATAGATGCATACTTCTAAAATGTCAAGTGCACACCTTTTTCTATGATGCATCATAGATCGTGAAAAATAATTTTACATATTTGTATATTGTCCATATAGAAATTCATCTAATCTAACTAATATACGACGGACTATTTTGATCTCTCTTTGGCACATACAGTACGAACCAAAAGCATCCTATCTTACATCTGTAATTGAGAGCATAAGCTATCATGATATATATATCTAATATTCGTTGACCCTACCAATCTCTTACGACATCCCCATCCCAAATGTCATAGCTGCAACTATGACATGTTTACAATAGTTATCTCTGTCTATTATGAGCAACATCGTCAAACAAAGATCATGAAAAACTAAGCAATAAAAAATCAACAGCAAAAAATTATTACAGCTCTAAATAAATACATGAACATAGAACATAATCCGGAAATTATACATGTAAAACAGAAAACATACACTGCCGTAGCGACGACGATGGTTTTCTGGAAGACGTAAAAAATTATTTGTAAGAGTGAAGACTAACAGAGGATAAACTCAACGGTCTAATTTTAAATTCTTTGTATGACTTATGTGTTAGTCATAGGTGAGGTCGATAAATGATCCATTTTGCACATGAAGCAAAACAAAGAGATAAATCCGAATAGAGTGAATGATCAAGATCATTGACGGGCGAGGACAAAAGCACAAATAGTACCACACCCGTGAACAGTGCAGTGTAATAGCAGACTTCGTCTAACACAACGCTACCCCACGCGTCCTCCATCTCTGTATATGTCACGGCATACCAGAGTACCAGTCTTACTTCAACCTCCAATCTGCCTTCTCTTCGTTTCATCAATTTCAGGGACGACAGAACAATGATCACAGTCGGTGCCCACCCCGGAGGCAGTAACGCTGGATTTGACCGAGGTGCATGTGAAGCAAAGACGAAGGCTAGGGCTGAGAGAGCATCATCAACCATCAACTGTGTACGCCAAAGCCTTCTGTTGTCACCATTTCCTTCACAGGACAACCCCTTTATTCACATGTGTTTGAGAAGCGAGCAAACTGCAGAATAAATTGACTGACTTGTACGATATGTGACCTCCAACCTTGGCGCCATAGAACGAAGCAAATTTTCTGTGTTCCACAAGCAAAACAGCACCGTAGAGACTCACACAAAAAGTCGTAGTGTTTGTTACCCCACACACAACATCAGAAGATTTACGACAACGGCAAAAATGATATCTTGAAATACTGAAGCTGTGTTTATTTTTTTAGGGATAAGTATCAAATAGCGGAGCTGTCAAGTTTAGAATAAACCAATTCTAAACGCATAAAATATGTGGCTGTATAAAACAACTGAAACTGCATTTATTTGTTCAGAGATAAGTGTCAAATAGCAGCAGCTGGCAAGTATATGATAAACCAATTCTAAACGTGTAAGATGTGTGGCAATACAAAAAGGTAAGCAGTCAATCTCCTGGAAGCAAGCAGACAATTTCCTGGAACATATTGATTGGCTAATATAAAGAACCGACTAAAGAAGACAGCCAAGCAGCTGGTAGGTAAAGAAATTAACACAATAACACACTCGTGAAGCAAGTACCTGGAACAGCAGGCAGGTGCACTGCTCTTATTCATAGGTAAATAGAAGCATGCCAACCGTGGGATGGAAATTAAGAATTTTTTTTCATGTACGTAACCAAATAAAATAGCGGGCAAATTTCTGAAATTTAAATTCAACTTTTTTTTTACATTGTACCGAACCAGTTCTAAGTAAAAACTTATATTTGATTAGCAGGAGGCATAAAAAACATAATCCATATTTTTCGGTCGGACTGCACAATATGGGTTCCATTTCAAAACTATCGTACGCTCATATCCCACAAGCTATTCCTGGTCGTCTGACGTGCTAATATAGGAGACGAACTTGCAAAATTCATTCTCGGTTCGATCACTTTTCACTGATTATTGCAATTTCGTGCCAAACCAGCAAGAAATTGCAGCAAGTAAGGTGTTTCTTCTTACTTTTCAAAAACTCCAGCAGCTTGGTTTAGTGAAGTGCAACATTTACCACAATCCAGTTATATTATGTAATCCAAACGTGGCTTTAGTTTACGTTGAGCAGGCTACCCCCAATGTAAGATGATGTCACGGTGCTAACAAATTTGATCTCAACCAAACATCTTAAATTTCTTATATAATTGTCATAAATTGAAATAAGGAGCAATGTACTCCTCTCAAAAGAAGAGCAGCAAGTCCATGCTCATTCAGAATAGAATTTAATGAATGGGTCAACTTAGAGTGCAGCTATTGCCTGACGTAGATAAAACCTAATTGGAAATTATAAATTCTGAGAATCTCGCCGAATTGGAAACATCAACGTAAAGTTCGACAATTGCCTGAATTAGTAGAATGGAAATGAGTATATGCTTAGTAGAGTATAATCGTATATTTTACAAAACATAAACATTTCGGTAATATTTATATTTAAAATAAAAGCCTATGAATGTTTACCAATTACATGCTTTCATTTTAAAAATCATAATATAAATTTATTAAAATCTTTTGTAATCCAAATAAAATATCATATATTTAATATTTGTATATTTAATATTTATATATTTATAAAGTATCACTGATGAATGCATATTATCCTAGATCAGATATGCCCAAAATGGGTCGCGGACGGGGCGGACGAGGGCGAGGGAGAGGGTGATCGTCGAGCGGCCGAGGGGGGAGAGGTAACACCGCCGAGTTTTCGACTCCTCCAATCTGCCAATCAGGGGCAAATGGAGAAGCAGGCACACCTACCTCCGATGCAGCTAGGGATTCACCGCAGGAGAAGGCAACGCCCCAGGCGTCCTCCGCCAACCCCTCAAAAACCCCGCCTCGTGGATCTCAAGGATCGTCGTCTCCCTCAAATATTGCCGACTGGCTGCTGTCCAGCAGGCAGGGGTGAGGCGAGATCTATGTCGGACTGATGGAGTACATCGAGCCTATCGTCAAAGATGGCCATCGATGTGCTTCTATCTCGAGCCAAGACAGTGCTAATCCTGATTGGGATGAGTATGTTTCAATCTGTTTTGTAGGAAGGAAGTCGTATGGTGGATAGCTTACAGGATGGATTCATCGATTATGGAGACCAAGCGGCTCCATCGAGATCGTGTCTGAGGAAAGGGAGGGTTACATCATCTGGATGCCTTCCAGCAACGAAAGAGATAGGGTGCTTGATGAAGCATCGTGGTTCATGGATGGGTCTTTGATTGTGGCCCATGCGTGAAAGCTTGATGCTCCTCTCCAACCCCTTTCCTTCTCGCAAGTCCCGGTGTGGTTCAGAATTGAAAATCTCAGAATCCCTTGGATGCGCAGACACATATCCAGTGTTGTGAGTACTATCGGCAGACTAGTCGACATAGACGAATACTCGGTTGTTGCTGGTTGTCTCGGCGCCGCCCGGGTGTGTATTCAGATGAAATGTGAAGATAAGTTTCCCAAGGAGACTTTGGTTGAAGTGGACTCGGTGTCCAAGTCTCTGAAGATTAAGGTTGTCTCTAAACCAGTGATCTGCCCCAGTTGCAAGAGATTTGGGCATATAGCCCCTTCCTGCCCTATGAAGATGTGCAAGCCCCGCCGGAGAAGGACCTATAGGTCTGGTTAGGGAATCTCTCAGGTGTTTGGCACATTGTCAAGACGACCTCCAAGGATGCTTCCAAGGTTGGTCAAGGGAAAAATGCTACTGATCAGCAAGAGGAGGGCACTGTTGATTCTGAGGCAGTGGATGAAGGTCTTTGTGATGCCATTGCTCAATAGGTCAGAGTTGTCATCCTTTTTGGAGCTAATAAGCATAAAACTCAACCTCCTCCTTGTTTCCCAGAACCTAAGATGTTTGGGAGTTCCCTGTTATACAACGTGGGGAGTCTTAATCTCGAGTGGGAACTGGAGTTGAATAGGAGGAGTGACGAGCTCGTCCTCGTGGAAGATAAACAAATTCTGGAACAGCAGCGAATTTGTCGTGGATTTCCAATTGGAGAAGGAGTAGTTGTTCAAAGATGAGGATAAATCCAAAATGGATTCAAATTCTGAATTGGAGTTTGATCCCTAGGAGGCTGAATCGTTGGATTTCAGCAATTACAGGCCTAGCAGGGGAAAAAATCCCCAAAGAAGAGGAAGAATGGTTGACACCCACTTCTTCCTTTTATTTCCTGATACCTGGTCTGATAGGCAACTGATGTTGAGTTTCTTTCTCTGTTGTATGATGGCTGGGAGTTGTTTCCTGGCTCTTTCTTCCACTATATTTGTGGGTGAGGATAACGTTGTGTGAAGGATGTTTTAGGTTGATTGCACCTTAGCGTTCGATGCAGCTGATACATATTTCAAAGCTCCTTGTTTGTCTGACAGGAATACAAGAAGATGCGGCCAACATTATGTTGTGTTAGCGGATGAAGAAAGATGGTTCTTTGCTTGGTACCCCATTTAAAAGACTGAGTACAGGATCTAGTAGATATTCTTCATCCTACGATGATGTATCTGTACTCTTTGTGGGTGGGCGTAATTGTTAGTGCAGCTCTTCATCAGAATAGGGTGTGAGTTTTTTTTCTGTGTGTGCATGTACGAACTCTTTTGGTGTGTTGGTCTTGGTCTGAGTTATTAACTTTCTGTTTTGGGTCTTCTGCGCAAGACTGTTAGTTCTCTTTTTGTTGCTTTTGGTAATCCTCTTAGAGGATTAGGGGGTGTGTTTTATTTGTACCTAAAGTTTTGGTATTTCACAATAATAACATGAGTTTTTTGCTAACCAAAAAAATAAATTAGTATATGTATAAAAGAATTTACAGTCATGTGTATCACATACTTTTATTTAATGTTTTATTGTTTCTTAAATGCTAATAATGTTTTTCTTTTCAAATTTTAACATTGTGTATGTCTTGTTTTAGTAATTTATTGTTATATTTCTTATTTCAGTATTGTATCTCATAGTTTTAGAAATTAATAAATATGTATATGTTGACTGCATATTTATCTAGTACTAATTGTTATTTAATTTTATATTATCATTAAAAACATGTCTCTTTAACTAATTATTAGGATTATTAAGGAAACATATATACATAATATAAAAGTTCTTAAATGGTATCATAATATGAAAACATTTGCGAAGGTAATATATCTCCAATCAAATCACATTGGCAACACACGTTTCGATTGATGATCGATTCTCCTCACCAATGGGGACACATTGTTTGCTGAAAAGTGACAATTCAATAATTATATTTTTAAAAATGATAAATTACTAAGTAAATTATTGAAATTTTTGTGTTTGATGTTTTGACCTATAAAATTATATTTACATTTGCAGTAAGTCATTCTTCTACCTGGGGAACAATTTTGGAGATGATTGAACGGAAATGAGAGTCATTTCCAACATAACACCAATTGGACTTCCATGATGCTTCCAAAAGGTCTATAGGGATAATAGCCAAGACTACTTGCTAATGAATGTTACAAAGATAGTTTCAAAATCTTATGAAATGAGTGTTTAACCTGTATAAAGGCATTTCTAAATGGTGATGTCTTTCAGTGTCTTTCATATTCAAATTAAGTCAAGGAAAATATATACTCAAATCAATAATATAAACCAACAATGACTAAGTAACCTTAGATCAACCGAAAACCATTTAGTATCAAGTTACATTATTTTTTAATTGATAAATGAAAACCATTTAGTTACATATGTGTTAACTTTTCAACAAAAAATGAGACAAAATACAGGCATTAAGCTTAACGAAAATACAAATACCTTTGTATATTCGACATTGTCTCGATATTAATTGTTAATCATTAAAATTATGATTCTATGACATATAGTGGTTGACTTTGTGACTGGCCTACACTTGTGATCTATCATTTAAAAAAATATACATAAATTTTCAAACTATTATAATATATAAGAAAATGAAAACATATTAAGTAACAAATAAATATTTATTTGAAAATCAGCAATAGAACATCAATCTTCTTTTCCCATAGTATATAATTAGGGGAAGATAGAATAGCTATAATCTTCCTCACACACTAGTACAGAAACAGCATTCAATATCACTTTTTTGGGCGTTGATTAATTAGGAAATCCGACGCCTATAATATTCAATGTCGGTGATGTAGGTCACCCGACGTCTATAGTCAAGACATGGGTACCGCTTTGTATTCAGCGTCGGCTGGGAAACAAAAAACCGACGCCTAAAATCGCCCGCGAAATCCAATTTTGAGCGAAAAAATGTGGCCCCAAAGTGTCACATACAGTGTCGGTTTTTTTACCAACAAACTGACGCCTATATAAGATGAAAATTTGTGTGAAAAGTTCCAGCTTAGGTGTCAGTTATCCTGCGATAACCGACGCCAATAATGGTTCCCGCCAAATTATTTAGGGCAAAATTTTTCTAATTGGACGTCGGTTGTTTAAGAGGAACCGACGCCGAAGACTTTAGGTGTCGTTTGTATGTGATAATCTACGCCTTTTACGAACTTAATAGACGCACGATCGATCGCAACTGTTCCCCTTTCCTGTTTCATTGTCTTCATCGCCTGCTAGCTGCTGCTCCATCGCCCGCTTGCTGTCTGCTGGTTCTCGCCGTCGCCGACGGTGCTGCTGCTCTGCGTCACCGCCGTCGACGCTGCTGATGCTGCTGCTTTGTCCTGCTCTGTCATGTGCCGCCCTAGCTCCATCCTGTGTCGCCGCCGCCGCCCGCTCCTTCCTCCATGCTCACGTCTGCCGCGCCGCACCGCCTAGCTTCGGTCTGCTCTCCAGGTATTAGCCGCGCGTAGCCTCTGTTCTTCTTTCTCCCTAGCTTTTTACCTACATGCAGCAAACACGGTCGTGGCTGTGTTGGCCTACTACAGCCGTGCTGCCCAGCACGGCCGTGTTTGTTGTTGGTAAGGATATGAACAAATCTATATGTAATGTTTTATGTAAATTTTAGGATACGAACAAATCTTTTGCTTGAATATATTTGTGCTTCTAATCCTAATGCTTGACCTAATTTAGTAAATTTTGATGCATGTTGAAATAAGATTTAAACTTGTCCATTCTAGCATCCTAATTTGATTTGATTAAACCCTATCATTGATGAGACCCTAACATCAATTGTGATGAAACCCTAACATGTACATATCTATTATTGTGTTTGTTGGCCTAGAAACCCGTCCAAGATTTACTCATAGGAGTAAATCTTTGATAGTCTCCGATTTGGGACTGTTCTTGAACACCTAATCTCACTTAGAATGTAAGTGTATAATGTGTATTGGGTTTTTGAGAAAATTTCGGTAGCATTTCCACGTTTGTTCTCTAAGTACATATGTACTTAGAGAACAGTGGGGAAATGCTGCCAAAATTTTTTTGAAAACCCAATACACATTATACACTTACTAGTGAGATTAGGTGTTCAAGGATGGGATACGTGGTACACATTTATTATATATAAGAATGACATCACATGTGTTTGTTGGCCTAGAAAGTGAACAATCTTGGATAGGATGTAAGTGTATACCCTAATCTTGTCCTAATATATACTTGTTTTCTCTTTGATCATAGAATGGATAGATCATGGATGTCCATTCGCAATCGCTGCACCCCAGAGTTTATATCTGGACTTGATCAGTTTATTAGATTTGTCGAGGAACATAGGAAAAAACCTACAGATAGGTTCTACTGTCCATGTAGGCATTGTGGTAACAACTTGAAAGTCAGCACTGGTGAGGAAATCAAAAGTCATGTCATGTGCAACGGGATTGTACAAGGCTATACAGAATGGCACTGGCATGGAGAGATTTCAAACTCAAAACCAGTAGATGTCGATAGCAGTGCTTGGGTGGAAGAAGAAATTGCCTCTGATGACGTAGATGTGAACGAACCAGTTCCAGTAGACATCGTTGATGCGATGCTGGATAGTTGTAGGGTAGAGCACACCGATCCACCTCCTATCTTTACAAACATTGTGCATGATGTTGAGATACCGTTATACATAGGATGTGCTAAGTTTACGAAGCTTAGCGCTGTGTTGGGATTGTATAAGTTGAAAGCTAACAATAAATGGAGCTACAAAAGATTCACTTCATTGTTGACTTTGTTGAAAGAAATGCTTCTTGGAGGAAACGAGCTGCCAATCTCAACATACCGGGTAAAGAAAATGTTGTGCCCAATGGGAATGGAGGCCAAGAAGATACATGCATGCCTGAATGATTGTGTATTATTTCAAAAGGACTATCTAGATTTGAAAGATTGTCCAAAATGTGGCGCGTCACGATATAAATTGACGACTTCGGGAGAGTCTAAAACTGGTTCTCCTGCCAAGGTGTTGTGGTATTTACCTATAATATCACGGTTTCAACACTTGTTTGCAAATCTGAAAGATGCGAAGAATTTGAGGTGGCATGCAGATGTTAAGAAAAATATTGATGGGATCCTACGACATGCATCTGATTCCCCACAGTGGAAGAAGATTGATCTATTATACCCCAAATTTGGTGAAGAAGATAGGAATCTAAGACTTGGGCTTTGTACAGATGGGATGAATCCGTACGGGACATTGAGCAGCCAACATAGCACTTGGTCAGTCATGCTTGTTATATACAATCTTCCTCCCTGGCTGTGTATGAAAAATAAGTACGTTATGCTGTCGTTTTTGATATCGGGCCCTAAACAACCCAGAAATGATATCGATGTTTATCTTGAACCTCTGATTGATGACTTAAAGAAACTTTGGGCTGAATGTGTGATGACCTATGATGCTTCATTAAAAGAGACATTTCGTTTGCACGCTATGTTATTTTGCACTATTAATGACTTTCCAGCATATGGGAATTTGTCTGGATATAGTGTCAAAGGAGCTAAAGTGTGTCCTATATGTGAAGAAAACACTGATTCAATAAGACTAAAACATGGCGGCAAGACTGTATATCTTGTTCATCGAAGGTTTCTTTCAAAATTTCATCTGTATCGTAGGAAGCGCAAAGCTTTCAATGGATGGAATGATGAACGGAGTGCACCTAAACCTATACCATGGGATGTTGTTTATGAAAGAGTAAAAGACATTGTCAATGAATTTGGTAAGAAATCACAATGTAGTATGGCCACACGGAGTGACAATTCTTCATTCAAGAAGAAGTCAATATTTTGGGATCTTCCTTATTGGAGTTCTTTGACAGTCATGCATTGTATCGATGTAATGCACAATGAGAAAAATGTCTGTGATAGCATCATTGGTACTCTGTTAAATATACCAGGTAAGACCAAAGATGGGATAAAATCCATACTGGACCTACGTGAAATGAGAATAAGGTCAGAATTAACAGAATTATGTGAAATGGGTAATAAAAGAACATACTTACCTCCCGCTTGTTACACGTTGTCTAGAAAGGAGAAGAAAACTTTTTGTGAATGCTTGGTAAATGTTAAGGTGCTACATGGTTACTCATCCAACATCCGTAGATTGGTATCAATGAAAGATCTGAAGTTGATAGGTCTTAAATCTCATGATTGTCACACTCTAATGCAACAAATATTGCCTGTGGCAATTCGATATATTGCCGAAGCATGTAAGGTTTGCAATCACCAGACTTTGTTTCTTTTTCAACAGTCTATGCAGCAAAGTTATTGACCCTGATACTCTCGATAATTTGCAAAGAGAAGTGGTTGTTACCCTATGTCAGCTTGAGATGTATTTCCCTCCTTCATTCTTTGATATCATGGTACATCTTGTTGTCCACTTGACTAGGGAAGTGAAAATGTTGGGACCAGTTTTCTTGCATTGGATGTATCCCTTTGAACGATACATTAGCGTTTTTAAAGGTGATGTTCGAAACTGTTATCAGCCTAAAGGGAGTATTATTGAAGGTTATGTGGCGAGAGAGGTTATGGATTTTTGTAATGACTTTCTGAGTGGTAATAACACTCCTGTTAATGACAAGAATATTGAGGAGGGCAAAGGAATTTTGGGATCATTGGTGAAAGTAATCAGCCGTGAGCAGTTGGAACAAGCTCACTTGTATATTTTACACAACATGGACGAAGTGAGTGTTTATATCGAGGAACATACCAAATTCATCAAGAGACAACATCCTCGAGCAAGTTCAATGTGGCTTGCTAGAGAGCATAATAAGACTTTTACTAAGTGGTTTAAAGATAAAGTCTTACATCAACTATCTGAAACACCAAATGATATTACAGAAACTATCAAATGCCTCGCCTTTAAACCAAAACCGAATGTTATGTCTTATGAAGGGTTTGACATTAATGGGTTCACATATTACACAAAGCGCCAAGATGATAAGAGTGTCGTCCAAAATAGTGGGGTCACTCTTTAAGCGTCGACTATGTATTTTGTAAGTGCAAAGGATAAGAGTCCACGTGAAGCTAAAATGTCATATTATGGTGTCATTGAAGACATATGGGAGTTTGACTACATAGATTTCAGAATTCCGCTCTTTAAATGTAATTGGGTTGATAACACCAAAGGAGTTATAGTGGATGAATTGGGTTTCACTTTGGTGAACTTTGAAAAGATTGGCGAGAAGGGTGAACCATTCATATTGGCATCACAGGCGAAATAAATATTCTACATCGATGATCCTGCAAATGATAAATGGTCGGTTGTTCTTCATGGTAAAAGATAGTTCATTTGTTTATACATCCATATACCTTGTGTAAGATCTGGTGATTTGGTTTCTTATATATTAATGCATACGTAATACATGTTTTGCATCTACTTAGTCGAAGATCAATGCAAACAATTTGTATTTGATCATGTGGGATTTTTGATTCCATCATTGATTAGTATGGTAGCTAAAGACCCTGATAGTGCCCAAAAATACTGTATAGATGCTTTTACAATTTTCGGTCAGCAAAAGAAGACAATAATAATAGCTCCATTCAATGTCAAGTAAGTTTACTTTATTTATAATTTAGACTTAATAAAATTCCATTTTTATTTTGCATTTTGAGTTATTAATTTTTAACTTTTTTACCTCTAGCGGTAGACATTGGGAGTTACTAGTTATTGTCCCCGCGACGTTCACTGTTTATTATCTAGATCCTGCGGGAAGTACATTGAACATTAAAATTGGACACGTAATGAGAATGTCATTATTATGGTGAGAAATATTTCATTTTATATTTGTTAACATTTGTTATTACACTACTATTTAATTATGTAATTTACTGTGTTACATTAACTTGTAGGGATTTAGATGCATTCAAAAATGTTGGAGGAAATGTCCCAATGAGAAAGAACCGGCCAATAATTTGGGAGAACGTAAAAGTAAGTTCCCAAATCCAATGTATATATTATTTATGTGAACTGTTCTTAGTTGTATTTTTTAATATTTTGTATGTTTCAATTTATAGTGCGCTACATAAGACAACGGCTGGGCATGCGCATACTATGTGATGCGATTTATGCAGATGATTATCCGACATGCCGCATTGGATATTAATACCATACATGAGGTATTATATATAGTCTCATTAGTTAGTATGAAATATATCAATCTTATTTTTATATTATTACTTATATATATACATCATTCTCTTTGCATGTGTTTAAAACTGACCACACTATAGGTAAACTCTTAAAAAATGTACATGCTCCATATTCGATGGAAGCATTAAATGAAATAAGAGAAGAATGGGCAAAAGCCATACAAGCAGTGGCGATTGTAAGATATATATAATTGGGATGCTGATAGCGATGCTGAATGATATTTTGTAAATGAATATTTCTGAATGTTTATACATGTCTGAATGTTTCTACATGTATTTGAATATTTCTACATGTGTGAATGTGAGAATTGAATTGATGTCTGAATGTATCTACTTGTGTGAAAAAATATTTGTTGATTTTGCAGGTTTGTGGCATGTTTGTAGGCTGATATCAATGGATGTCGTAAATCTGCAGGTCAGAAAACTGAACTGTAGGTTCTCATCCTGCTGAACAGCCACAGCAGGCCTGCAAACTGATAAGAAAATAAATTTAAAATATAGGCGTCGGTTATTTATAGAACACCGACATCAAAGGCCTACAACATCGGTTATTGTGTAAAACCGCCGCCTAATGTGACAAACAATACGGCCGTGCAGGAAAGCACGGTCGTGGTGGATATGGCGTCGCTTATTCGTATAAAACCGACGCCTATAGTAATATGCATGGTCGTGCAGCGAAGCACGGTCGGTTGTTCAGTTGTTAACCGACGCAGAAAGTGTCCTAGGTGATGCCCTTTTTTGTGGCGCAAACCCTATAGGCGTCGGCCGGCTATATAAAACCGACGCCTATAGATCATATAGGCGTCGGTTATAAAACCGACGCCGAAAAATTCGACCTTTAGCGGCGCCCACATAGGCGTCGCTTGAAAACCGTCGCCAAAGAGGGTTAAACAACCGACGCCAAAGACGTGTTCTGTAGTAGTGGCACTAGTTATATATTTATTAGTGGCATATATAATGATAGAAGATATGGTTACATGACCATATATTTTGCTCAATCCATTCCTTCATTGTTATTCCCAAATCGTTACGCTCCCATTTTTTATACAAGCTCAAAATTTCTCTTCAACTAATTCCAAAAGAAAATCTACAACTTCAAAGAAAACAGAGACATACACAGCTGAAGCCTGAAAGTGTTAGATTTAGTCACAAAAATTGATTTAGTCACAAAAATTGATGAAAACAAACAAAGTAGCTTATAGTTGGCACTAAATGGTAAAAGATGGTATAAATGAACTCAGTCGAACTTGAAAGTTGTAAGGGATGGGACACTCTCTACATTATCACTAACACAATCCATTAGAAGATCCTTAACAAAAACACTCAAAACTAAAGTAAGATTATTAAAAACATTGAAACAAACATTAACAGCTACAACAATAAGAAATAGATTTTTTGCTCTTTATGTTCTATGAAAAAACAATCATGCTACATATGCAAGCATCAAGATAGAAGAACCTACAGTACACCAGACTCTTATGTTGTGGCATGTCTAAGTCTAACAACAAAAGTCTAAGTTTTAGCTACCTAGAGGTCTACGACTCATAATATTAGTAGGGTATCACACACAATGAAGTGGGCTGGCAAAGCTTCTTGGTTTGCTAGGATCCAGTGCAATGAGGTCTAGTCACGTGGGCCGGTGGCTACGTCAACTG
This sequence comes from Alisma plantago-aquatica, assembly GCA_963693085.1. Classification (NCBI taxonomy): domain Eukaryota; kingdom Viridiplantae; phylum Streptophyta; class Magnoliopsida; order Alismatales; family Alismataceae; genus Alisma; species Alisma plantago-aquatica. The sequence continues at coordinate 578,291,458 of OY856413.1, forward strand.
GAGGTGGGAGAGATTTAGGCATCTCATTGATAAGGGGAGATAGGAGTCAAGTAGAGTATCGTTGGACCAGCAATGACTTCTGTTCAGCATGCTCATGAACTATATTCTATATGTATGTTTGTAATTCTAAGAGAGCAATTCCAACTTAAGCTTCCAATTTTTTTGAAATTAATCATTACAAATGATATAAAGAATTTAGGTGTACATGCTTATTGGACCACTTATGACAAACTAGTATGAGCCTTATGGAGAATTTGGCAAAATTTTGTCAGACTATATATTATGTTTTGGAAATCAAATCGACCATATATAGTTCAAAAATGGAAGTGCATACGTCATGTTTCGACGGTTGTAGTTTGAAACAAATAACCTTCATTTAATTCGTTCACTTAAATAATTGGATTCCAAGTACAATTCACTAGCTGAACTATTTCTAATGTTGTGCACTTTCTAGCGAACAGGGGCGGAGCCACGGGGGGCAAGCAGAGGCCATGCCCCCCCCCCAAAAATTAAAAAATCGATATAAATACTTATATACATATACATTTATACATTATTTGTATAATAAATATATAATGCAACGAGTATTAGATAGTGAATTACTTGTAGTGTGGTGGTTTGCGGCTTTGCATTTTAGCCGCAAGTCAGGTGTTCCAATCCCTATGAATGCACAGAGTTGTATATTTTTGTAAATTGGTGTGGGAGTTTGACTCATATACAATGTACGATGCTACTAAATCAAAGTGCAAATTTGGCCTAGTGGTTTGTGGGGAAAATCGTGTGCTTGTTTTCTTAAGTTTGAATCTCACCTTTAGAAAAGGATTTTTGCCCCCCCCCCCCTATAATTGATTCCTAGCTTCGCCCCTGCTAGCGAATATAGTGCTTTGGCGTAAACATAGGTACATATTAAACTATACATGTTGGTTACATGGGAAAAATGTTACGCAGAATTCATGTGTTTCTCTACATTGTTGTACACTTCTACAAAGACATGGGTATTTTGATGTAGTCTATCATCAACCATGTATGATAACCACTATTCCGGATTTAGTAGAAACTCATATATTTCAATTTTAGCTAGAACATTAGATGTAGTTTAAATTTAAAAATTACACCCAAATCCACTTAAATTATAGTAAATAATTCAAAGGCAAGTACCAGAGCATGTTAAGTTTGTACCACATTAAACCAAACAGGCCCTTAGATGAATTTCATGTTAATATCTTATAGTCTAATATTTGCAAATATTCTAGGTTGTCCAATCAAAATGAGTGTTATAAAATATGTAATGAGTGTTGATAACATATATAAAAAAGTGTTAATAATTTGTGTGTGTTGTGTGTGTGTGTGTGAGTGGTAATAATATGTACATATTTTTTGCTTTCCAATTAAAAATTTTGGCTTGCATACCTTTAAATTTGAGGAAATACCTTTAATAGATTTTGATTTCTTTCTTTGCTCACTAACTTCCTTTCATGATTTACTAGGACATGTATATATACAATCCCAATCAATAACCTAAGGCATGAAACACAAACCATGTAGTTCACCTTCACCATCCACTATAGAGCAAGAATTAGAAGCTCTAGGTTTTTGAAGAGGAAACAACTCTACTTATGGTGGAAAGGGTAGACAGAAATGCTAAAAAGGAAACACAAAAGATATTGCGACTAGATTGAGTCACAATCTATACCTTATACCTTATATTCTTACCATCATGTAGAATGCCCAGGATAAATAGGTTTTTCAGACATAATAAAAAAATGTAGTGTTGGAAAATATGTGGTTTTTCAATTTTGATCTAATGGCCATGCATTATATATGTGCAATATATGGAAATTATTTAGTTTGGTATTTTATTTGATTTCTTTGTCAAGGAACTTTCTTGCTATTTACTACAGTATGGAAAAATGAGATTCCACTAAGAAACGATTTTGGGTGTTTTATATCTCATTCTTGGAAATTCCACAAATGTACAAAGATTATTTGTTACAAAATTATAGTTAAATATAGTATACTTGTAAAGACAATGACACATCATATATTGAGTTGATAGTAATTCAAGTTTGAAGACATAGCTTCTGATACGTAATAACTTACATATTTGTATTCACTTTTATATTTTTACTACCTAATTAGAGGGTTCACATGTTCACAAAGTTGGTTGCATGATAAAAACACACACACATACACACAAAGAATCACATGAATACCTTCTATACAATCACTTCATTCTGGTTTCCTTTTACATGCCTTTTATCAATAGATAACTGAGGCTATTTGACTTTTGTTTGAAATTGCAATTGCAGTTACTAGATGAACATGATTGAATTAGAAAGCAAAGGAAGGCATTTTTATCATATTTTTTATTCAATAATTTCATCAATCTCTTACAATTGTTCCTAAAAGGGTTATTTTTTATTTATGAGAGCTCTCACTCCTGGAAGAGCCACTATTGCACCTACCCCGACATGGTAAACTCTCATAGTCTGAGAGTGTATGCTCCGGTCACCCCCTGCTCTTTCAATCAACGTGAAATGCCTTTTGTAGAGTACCTTTGACATGGCTCAAACTTGGGTCCGTCATCGGGATTTATCGAGATTCATCGAGTTCTTACCACATAGGCTACTATGTCCAGACAATAAAGGGGCTATTATCAATGTAGCATGGTCATTTTAATGATTGTGCAATTCATCAATATATAATCTCATCCTAGATTCTACATTGTATCAGTATATTATTTAATCTTCAATAGAATGTAAACATAAAATTGGATAGAATATGGGATTATTATTTTATCTTTATCATGAAAATAGGAACCAAAAGTTACCCTTTGTCGTACATTCCAATGTTGTTCTTATTTTAAGGTTATTATAACATGCTAGATGACATATTAAGGATGTTGAATTTTTAGTGTCTACTAAATTTACTTAGTTGATTTCTTTCTATAATATAATCGTTAAATGTTGTGAAACATTGATTTGTAAAATACAAGATCTATGAATGTATCTAAGTTATATGATATGTCTTAGCATAGCTTGTAGTGATGTGAGAAACGCTTCATTGGAAAATCTAAAAGCATTTTATACTAAAAAAGTCCCACTTACATCCCAAAAAACTAAAAGCAACTTTTTTTCCTCTTCTAATATTATAATTTTGGACTAAATGATAGGTTCTATGTTTGAACAGAGTAGCTGACTATGATTTATATCCTCGTCTAAAATACAGTCACAAACGTGAAGGCTTTTTCCAATGGTGATAAGAGTAGTGATATATTTCTATTGTTAGCATAAACTTGTTGCAAAATAATAATATCTTTTTATTAAAGTGGTTCAAATACAATGTCTAAAGTTGGTAAAAGTAATGATGTACGACCCAGAGGTCACAAGTTCAAAACTCCCCGACCATGGGATGAATGAATGTTCATTTTTTTAAAAAAAATCTCGTTTGGTTGCATTAGGCTTTATAGAAATAAATAGATGTTGACATTTCTAAATATGATACTGAAGTTATCATAGAGTTAGGATGAGAATGACATTGATGAGAAGTATAAACATGTTGATATGTGTTATTTTGCTTTTAGGTGATGTGGATCCATTTCAGTTATGCATGCCCTGACACGCATCATATTGACGCTTAGTTCATTGAGCTCCTTCATTATTATAAGTTCATATTTTAGCACTACTTGCAAATTCTCTCTTTATTTTTTTTTCAAATGAGACTTTCACTTGAAGTCTATTTGAAACGTGTGATATAGTTACAAAGGCACTAACATTCATGGAAGTGTTAGTAAGGAGGATTGTTCTAGGTTTCATGAAGTTTTCAATTGCATTGCAAAGCTGACAAATGATTCTTCCAATTTTCAGACTAATTCTCATTACTCTATATGTCAGAACATGCACGAATGTTTACTAAATGGCTAGCATGCCCTTTTTTAGCTTGAATGATATCGATGATTAGATGACAGTCTTCAATACAACATAATTTGAGAAAAATAAGAGTGTTCTTTTATCATATTTTGAGGCCACTTCTACATCTTACGACTTCAGACTTACTATGATTATGATTCAGTTTAAGTAGTCCTACTTGTTTCCACTAAAAATTACATTGCATGAATATTGCATCTTATACTATCAAAAATATATCTTTCACAATTTCAATATGCTCCCATCCAGTAATCAAGATGGTGTTATATTATGTTGACTATGCTCATAAAACTAAAGAATCACATAAACAATAAAACCAAATTTGGTTTGATTATGTTATCATTTCATAGAAGAATATATGAAGTAGGAACACGATACAAGTTTACAAATCACAATAGAGTAATAGTATGACGATCAATTCTTGTTTAACATAAATAGTATAGACTTCTTATGAGTTCAAAGATGAAAATAAACAAAAAGAATTAATTTCTCTCTAGAATTTTAAGTAGGGACATTATATCAGTCTGTGAAATGTCTTCCACATTTTCTATACTAGGATACTCGAAAAGGATAGCAACATTATTAATATATAAACAGCTGGTAATTTGCTTCATGAGTATTAAAAAGATGTGTGAAGGAGGATTGATGGGACATTGTTACCATGTTAACATTTGTTGATGATAGGTATCCATAAGAAACCAAGAACAACAAATGGTAACGTGCAAAGAACGTGTAATTACTGGTAGATACATAAATTTTACAAATCTACCGGACTAGCTGATTACATGCGTTGCCTTGCATGCATGATGAAACAGGACAATTTGCGCTAGGGTTTGGCAGGACTTCAATACTTCTTTTGCATTAGATTCAACGGTATGCAGCTGGTGCCTGCCTCATTCGGCGTCAGTGGATCGAATCCCTTAATAACTGTCGTCATCGTAGTCGGTGGACAAACATGATACATGCATACAGCTACCGCATGCGATCGGCTGTTGTGCGTCTAACCCACAAGACAGGGTGCCCACACCACATTGCCAGAGTTCCTTCCTACTTGCTTTGTCATATATGTATGGCGTGGACGACGGATGGTCGGCAATGCGCGACAGACGTTGTGGTTGCGCGTTTTGGCCACACAGAGAGACGGGTGGAATGAGGGTTGCAGAAGGGCTACTTGGCCGTCGCGATTGATATCAGACCTTAGACCACACTATAGACGTGCCTCTGTCCCTTTTCGTCCTTGGCCCTACGGTCGAAATGTTCCTCGGGACTGGTCTTTATTGGATGTAAAGTACCCTAATTTACAGCAGGTCCTCCCATCAAAACCCACTGGCAAGCTACGCTACAATCCAGCTACATTGAGATATTTCGTTATATCCCCGCTGGCGTGCATAGCGTAGCAGCAAATTGGATTCCACAGTGTAGCAGCAGATTACGGCTGCCCAGCTGCATGCAACCCGATGCCACACTATACACTATACACAGCTAGCACGTCGGTGTATATACTGGCAAATTGGACTCCACAGCTAGCAGCAGTGGCTGGGGCGGTATAGCCCCTCCCAGATTCGTACGTGACACCTAGACCGATTGTGTATTCCGACTTTAGATGATGGGTTGGTAGGGTTGTAGTCCAATGATCAAGTGTGAATTTTGTAATGCAAACTCATACTTTGCAGTTCAACTAAATCTAATTAAACTAACCCTCAGCTAAATCTAACCATTACAGACATAGCACAGATCCACAACTCCACTTCCGAATCCCCTCTTCAGCATCGATGGCTGAGCTAACTGACAAGAAGGAATTCCTGCTGTGGCTTCAAAAACTGATGCTATACTATGAAGTGAAACATATAAGGCGAGCAAAATGCTAAGCTGGCATCAACAGCCTCTGAGTTGCACGATTATCAGTAAACGAGTTACAGAGCAGCATAACTGCTTATATTATAATATTACACTGCTAAACTAAGTTTTAAGGAACACCTGATACTATCAGCAATACAATACATATTTGGTGGCTTTTTCACTAAATAAAGTTAACTAGGACAACCTAACAACATTTTTTGGAGGATACATCAGCCTCCTTAAGAGGTAATTAGATAGTGGCAGCTTATTCTACATGCCAGATCCTTGCATGGGAATCTAGCATCACACAGCAGCATTAAGCTTCCTCATTGATGAGCTCAATAACCTTAGAGACACCCAGAGCTAGCTCCTGAGCAGCCGCTGAAGCATCTGGGAGATCAAATCTTCTCCTCCTCAAAGAATTCAACCTTCCAGGAGGATGTGGGTCCACAACATCCAGAATCGCCTCCAACTCATTGATCATTGACTTTCTCGCCGACCTAACAATATAATCAGGACCCTGTAGGATGACAACAAAAGAACAAAATAGTCAAAGAAATGTAGCATTTCGAGAGTTACTCAAAAGGCCTTGTTTGCACGGCCGCATTTAAAAGCCCTCAAAATTGAACTGCAAATGACAGTTATCATTTACCAATTTGCAGTGGAAGGAATTAGCACATGTACAAAAAGCGCAGGTACAGCTCGCATGAGCTTTAATTATGTCAAAAATCATATGGATTGAATATTACAAGCTCCATCAGCCATTATTTCCACTTCCAGTTATCCTCCAGGCAGCATATGTCCAGAAAATGGGATAGGTACAGATTGCATAAGTTTTCTGATTACGCCAAAATCATATGAACTGAAAATCATAAGCACCACCACCCATCACCACTTCCGGTTAACCTTCTGGCATCCCTTTCTTTGCCGCTTCGTTGTTAAAAATTTCTGTCATTTTAGATAGACCCATCCAAACAAGGTCTAAACATCACTGGATTTTGGTCCCCCGCTTTTCGCTGAAAAGAGTTCCAAAAATCACTCATGCAACAATAGTCCTCCTTTAGTTAATAAATGCACATTTCAGTCCTTTATAAAAGGCATCCTTTAGTCGCATTAACTTACAACCGAGTTCATGAAAAATGTATATATTAGGCAGAGCCAGATGGTGTGTAGAACAGAAGAACCAGAAAGAAATGTTTTCAAATTAACAGATCAAAGTTGAGTAGCTTTTGTTTTCATATTGTCATTTTAGCCTTGTCACTGTTTTACCAACATGACAACCTCCCATGCATTTGACCCACCATGTAAGGTGCTGCGTCCACAACTTGGAACTTGGAAGTCCGGTGTTAACATCATGTGCATAGTATGTAGCTCCTGCATAACAAATATAAAGAGGTTTTGGCAGAGTCTGAAGGGTATGGGCCTCCACAAAAAGAGACTTGATGGTGGAATGTTGAAGTACAAAAGTTTATTATACTCAAAAGAAAAACATATAAGAGCTTGCCCAAATCTCGAGATGATGACAAACTTTTCAAAGATGCAAGCAAACAAATAAAGAAGCTAGGAAAACAGTTCAAGAGGCAAAGTTAAGATACTTTGAAGAGATATATAAGAAATTGTACACAAGAGGAGAAAAGATATATATAAATGGCTTGCATAAGAGAAAGTAAAGTAAGAGACTTAAATCAAGTAAAATACATCATGAATGAAGATGGTAGTGTTGTTGAAGAATCATGATATCAAAAATCAACGGAGAAATTATTTTCAAAAGCTTTTCAACGTACATGTGACAAATACAAGGGATGATCACTTACACATGACGAGTTTCACTACATGAGATCAAGAATGCTTTGAAAAAGATGAAAATGAGAAAGGCGCGCAGGTTATACTGTGTTCTTATTGATGTATGGAAGAGTATGGGTCATGAAGGAGATATGTGATTAATGAATCTCCTAATAAGATAATGATGACTATGGGACTGCCAGATGAGTGGAGAAATAGTAATATAGTCCCCAACTACAAGAACAAAAGAGATGTTCAGAGCTGCACAAATTTCAGAGTAATCAAGTTGATCAGTCACGGTTTGAAGCACTGGGAGAAGATTATTAAGCAAAGTTGAGTCTATAACACAAATTTTAGATAACCAGTTTGGTTTCATACTGGGTTATCTATAACATTTTCTGTTTTTTGGATAAGGAGGCTTATGGAGAAGCACAAAGAAAACAAAAGAGATCTTCAAATATTTTTTATTGATTTGGAGAAGGCTTATGAGTAACCAATGAAGTATTGTGGAGGAATTTGGAGAAAATGGGTGTCAATCCAATACATTCACTAGGTTAAAGATATGTGATATAGCTCAACTACAAGTGTTTGAACTTTTGGAGGAGAGACACCAACATTTCTTATCACAGTTGCTAAACATCGAGGATTGGCGCTGAGCCCTTATCTATTCATTCTAGTTATGAATGAGTTGATATAACATGTTTACGATGATATTCCTTGGTGCATATTTTTTTATGGTGATATTGTGTTACTTGAAGAAACTAAAGAAAGATTGAATGATAAGGTCAAAATTTGAAGAACGCATTCAAAATTGAATGGATTCAATATCAGTATAAGCAAAAGTTGAGCATAAGCATTGCGATTTCAGCCAATCTAGAATTGTGAGTGTTGGGGCCAAGTTGGATGGAGTGAATGTACCAAAAAGAAGAAGATGCCGACTAACGTGCATATTCAAGCAATGCTAATGAGTCGAGCATAGTTTAAAGAATAAGAGGCCACCTAAATTAACTTGGGCTGAGCTTCTAAAGAGAATTTGAATCAGAATGTCATATATAACAGTTAATTGGGAAAGAAGCATCCATGTAGTTGACCCTAGTGAGGTTGGAATTGAGGTTTTGATGATGACGGCGATGATGTTGCCATCAAGAAACCATGAAATTGTAAAAACTCTCTTGAAAAGGTATCAAGGATTTCAAAAGTGGTTCAAAACATATCATTGAAAAAGACCTGATCATATTTATATATAATTTGGTGGGGTAGATATATAAAAATGTGATAAGTTCTGTTACTAGGGGTCTATTAGTCAAATGGACAGCACACTTCAAGATAATGTTTACCACAAGATTACAGTAGGATGGTTGAAATGGAGTGCAAAGGAAATAGTAGTGATCAGAAGATCCAACTCATATTAGAAAATAAGTTTCATGGAACAGCTATATGGCAGTGAATGTTGGACGATGAAGAAACGAGATCTCGACAAGATGAGTGTCGTCTAAATGCATATTTTGAGATGGATGTGTGGAAAAATGAGAAAATGTTGCTTGAGAAATGATTGTAGAAGGAGCAAAGCGGGATGGCGAGTACCAATGACGACAAATTTTCTTGCACATTGTTGTAGATTCAGTGGTGAAGCCACCTTTGGGCCTCATGAGGCACGTGCCCCACTCAAGTTCTATAAAATCAATCTAGCAAAAGCAGAGATTCCAATTATCATAAGTTTGTTATTTTAGCCCTCTTTCATCTCTATTGACTCATGATTCTGATATACTAAGTTGGTTATATTAGCCCTATATATCTCTATTGCCTTATCTGATTCCGATCTACAATGTTGGTTATTTAGCCCTCTTTTGACTCTATCACCTCATATCCAAACGTGTATATCTTAATTGTACCTTCCTTTATCCTACCCCCTAAATATTTGATTCTAGACTAGTGCTTTTCCGATTAGCCCTAAGTTCCTAACCCAATGGGAAGGCAAATGATAGGTCCACAAGTGATGGTGGGGCAGTTGCAAAGCTAACAACACTTGGCAGCAATTAAATTGTCCGTTCAAATAGAAGCGGATGAGGGTCACATATCTTTTATCTACACAGTAACCTAATCCATTACTGGAGAGACAACTGATTTTGCGGCTTTTGTTCTAACAAACAAGAGAGGGGTCGTTTTCATTTTGAGGATCCTAAGGAACCAGTGATTCACGATGGAGACCATAGATCGTGGATGAGGATTTGCCAACCTGTGGTGGCGGGTATGGATGACTTTCACAAATGCACCATCATCATCCAGGTGATGGAAAGAAATGCCTCATAGACCAACTTAATGGGTGGATCCGCAATCTAAGAGACCCACAGGAAAGGTTAAGTTATCGCTGCTCAAGGATGGTTTTTTCTTGCGAGATTCACTTCGCAAGAGGATATGAAATGCTTGCTGGAGGAGGGACCATGGTTCTTTGATAATTAATTGGTCCTCACTAAGAAATGGTCGCCAAAGGCCAACGTCAGGAGAGATGTCCTCACCTCCGAATTTGTCTGGGTTACCCTCCTAAACATGGGAATGCACTAGACGAGGAGAGTGATTGCCATCATCGACTACAACATCGGAAAATCGAAGGTGATTGACTTCTTATCCTCTGGAAAACATGCGGGAAATGCATATACATGTGTGGATCTAGAAGCAGACAAGAAACCCCCCTAGTAGTCATGATCGAGATGCCAGATGGCAAGGAGCTCAAGATACAAGTCGAGTATGATGCCTTACTAGACAGGTGTGATGCCTGGAAGGTGTTTGGGCATTTGCCTAGAGGATGCATGGGACCCCGTAAAGTGCACTAGGAGCCGCCTGTGGTCTGTGGACGCTCCTCTAACAAAAGACCCTGGAAAAGGAGGAAAAAAGAGTGGAACCTCAGACGGTAGAGGAAGGTGCTCAACCCTCAATTGTTATTTCGACGTCTGCTCGAGTCCATGAAGCAGTGGAGACTGTTCTGGTGATTTCGATCTCTAAGGAAGTGTAGATGTCCATGTTGCCCCTCTAACGACAGTCAGCATGGGGAAGAACCCAAGAGGGCCAGTGATGATGAGCAGGGTGACCCCCTAGCCCAGTTGGATCCATCCTCACCTAATGCTTTAAGCCCATTCATTGTATTGGAGAACTTGGACATCGAACTATTACTTCGGGTAGGACATGAGGAGCTATGATGGTGCGTATCAGGAGCGGCAACACGGGAAGGGGAGGACTTCCTCTAGACTATCCACCTCAGGCAGGGGTGGATTCAACTATGCCTGATAACCATCCTCACATGCAACATGAGGGAAGCCTCAAGGCCTAAGCGTCGGTAAAGGCTGAGGATGATCATCCAGGAGTCTTAAGCTACTCTTGCTATATGCTTTGAGACAAGGATAAAAAGGAGGCTTCACAAATAAATGGTGGAAGGATTGTGCTAGGATGGAATCATATATTTGGGATGCCCAATGCATTCACACATCAAACCAATAGATGGTGACGAGTTGCACCAATAGGAGGTTCCATTGTGGGATAAATGTGGTTTATGGTCTTAACAATGAATTTTGTAGGCATAGAGTGGGATATGATCACCAGTACAACCCAATAGGATCTACCCCCAACTTGTAATTGGAGACTTCAGTCATTTGAGGAAGTCTTCTGAGAACTTTGGAGGGAAACATATCCCAGATTTCATTCTAAGCAGGTTCAACGTTGTCGTGGATGCAGCCACCCTGGTGGAACTAAATATGACTAGCGGAATCACTGAGTTGGCAAATAAAAGAAGTTTAGGGTTTAGGATTGCGAGCAATTTAGATCATGGTTTGGTCAATTTTGTGTGGTTGAATGTACTTCCTGAGACCACAGTGGGGTTGGGAGGCATCCTGATAGTGACCATGTGTGGCTTACTGTTAAACTTGCTCATATGCCTCGAGCAAACAGGCCCTTTGGATTCCTCAATTTCTGGTTGGATTGGTCAAGCTTTAAGAGCACTAGTAAAGGAGAATGGGAGTTAATATCTTTAGTAATCTCGTCTACATTAGTTGCGAAGAAGCGGAAAAGGACAAAGATAAGTGTTAAAAGTGTGGTCCCATGGGCTCTCTGATATGCCCACTCTGGTGAGGAATGTCATAGTGGAGTACAATGAAGTTGCCAAGGCTTTGAGATCTAACCCTTTATTCAAAGAGTCAATGACTGTCGAAGAAACAGCTGCAAAGGAGCTCCTACATATGGACAAGGCCGAGGAAATGATATTCTGGCAATGCAGCCACTTGCGCTGAATTAGAGATGGTGACTGCAATGCAAAGGTCTACCATAGAGCTACAGAAAATAGTCATATGCGGGATTCTATCCACACTCTCATCAAAGATAGTTGGGAATCTATGGGTGCACTGAAGAAGCAGCAGGGGAAGATGTTGATTTCTTCAAGAAGCTGTGCCTTCCTCCAACTTGAGTCACTAAGGAGTTGAATCGAAATCTCTATGAGTCGGCTATTGATGAAGAAAAAAGGGGTGTGTTTTCTCAATTGATGCTTCGAAAGCACCTGGACCCGACAACTTCAGTGGTAAATTCTTCCAGAGGAATTGGCACATAATCAAAGAAGATGTTTGTAGGGTTGTTCGTTGGTTTCCCGTAGACAAAACCATGGTTAGAAGGGTCAACCACGCTTTCCTCATCCTAATTCCTAAGAAGAACCCCCAGGCTTCGTTGAGGGACTAGAGACCTATAGCATGTTGCTTTGTTCTATATAACGTGTTGTCCAAGCTTCTAGTGAGGAGACTCAAGTTGGTTCTTCCGGAGGTGGTGTCCCTCAACCAATCGCCCTTCATCAAAGGGAGATCCATCTTAGATAGTGCTCTTCTCGCTGGTGAATTCCTCTTTGACTTCAAGAACAAAAGTAAATTTAAGAAAGCATGCATCAAAATAGACATTTCAAAGGGTTACAACCATGTCAATTGGCAAATTTTATGGTCTATGATGGAGGCTTTGGGGTTCTATGATCGGTGGATTAGTTTGATGAAGCAATGTGTGGAATTGAGTTCGTGCTCGATCTTGGTGAATGGAGTGCCTAAGAGCCTTTTAGTGCCTTCAACAGTTTACGGCAAGGTGACCCTTTGTCGCCTTTGTTGTTCACTCTTGTCATGGAACTCTAACCTGATTTAAAGGCGGAAGATAGAGGTGACATCAAGGCTTTCAAGGTCAGTGGAACTCCAGTCCTATACCACATGATCTTTGCAAATGATGTCTTGCTCTTCTTAGTTGGACATGAAAAGCATTTGAGGATGATGAGGAGAACCCTTAAATATTATGGGAAGATGACAAGGTTGTACATCAGTGATATTAAATCTAAGATATATCTCTCCAGGTCATGCAATGCAAGGAGAGGCAGGCTCAAAACGGTTGTTGCTCTTGAAGAGGGGTCCTCCTCGACCATGTACGTGGGTATACCCATTGCGGGAGAGATCGGGGAGAGATTTCGCTGCCATCACGATAACCTCCGCGAGTCTATGGAAATATGGATGGAACTCAACCTTTCCATAACCGATAGGATCGTCCTTATGAGAACTGTGTTGGCTGGCAAGGCGTCCTTCTGGTTTAGGCAAGTTGCGCTCCCTTCCTTCATCATGGATAAGACTGGGCCATATGCAGCAGCTTCCTCTGGGCGGGGAGAGGTCACGTGGTAGCCTAGTTGTTTGTGGTCATAGCTGTAAGAGGATTGACGTCATCCTCTGCTCTCCCAATCTCCCGTACATCTGGATGAGGAGGAAATATGCAATCTCTCTAGATGGCAGCATTTCCAACAATTCCAGGTATTGGACATCCATGTCTAAAAGGTAGAACGATGTGAAACTTGTTATCAGCAGGTGACTGGTTGAG